>CM053793.1:104810150-105192650 GCA_028749045.1 Cupressus sempervirens | reverse complement strand
AAAATCATCTTTTCAATAATAATTTTAAATTTTCCTTTTATTACACTAATTATCCTAAAAAAATGTGTAACCATAATGACAAATTATCTTATTAATTGTTAATCATTGATCACTTTAAACTAGTATACCTAAAAATTTAATTCAATTTTTTTTGTAAAATAAGCCGAGAGGTATCTAATTTCAAAAGAATTAATATAAATTTAGTAGTTCTATGAATAAACTATTGTATTCTTTTTCATATATACTATGCCTTGCCTTGATATTAATACATGAGACTAGAAAATTCAGAAAACCATTTTTAGACAATGATTTATTTCACCATGTACAAATTTTAAAAAATCATATTCCATAAAAACCATAGCAATAAAAAAATGCATATCTCTAATTTTTTTTTCTAACATGTAAATGAACATCAATTTTTTTTTAAAGTGAAAAATGTTTACATTGAAGGTTGCTACCACTATAGAAAGCCTCTCGGCTTAATTAATCCCTATCTCAAAAGTGTAAGTGTGTGTGTGTGTGTGTGTGTGTGTGTGTGTACACTACAATGAATAGAAACAAAAAATTTAAATATATATCATACCTTTTTTACTTTACCAATCTCATTTCCCAATATTCCAATCATTCATTAAGAGATGGCTTTATCACTAATGTCTAAATGGTGGTGGGTGCTCATTCTCACTTTAACCGGGACCATGATCCAAACTTATTTTTGAAGATAGAAATCAATATCTCATTCTTGGTAAATCATATTCATTCATAAATTTCACTTCTTCATTCATCTAGTTATCTTAATTTGGATTGTGCAACATCCTCTATGCTTATCCTTGGTATTAGCATTTTAGGGTAGGTTTGTATGCATCCACAATTTCTTTAATATAGTTTCCAAATAAGTTTAAATGATCTTACATATATTTCTTTCATCTCCACTCACATGAGGTTTAGTTTATGGTACAAAATTTAATCAATCTTTTAGTAGCATTCGCTAAACTCTAAAGTAATTCTAGATCATATCTATATTCCCTTCTTTCCTTCTATTCCGAGGGGTCATAACTTTGTCAAAAACTTTTCATTGGTCATTGTGATCATTATTATCTATTGTGTGTGACTTGTGCAATTAAAATATCTACTTAATACTTTTTTGGTTATCATTCTCTTTATGCTTTGCTACCAATATTGAATAATGACTTGGTATTCCAGGTTGTTCATGAAAGAGGAGATGATATATGCCTTTTCTATATATGTTTCTAATAGATTACCCAAATTTCTTGCACTTGGTCATTCTCTATCTTCTATTTAATAAATTTCCATCGATAAGTGTATAAATCTTATACCCACTTTGGTCAAGGCCAGATGCCTTAATATACATACACCCATATATTATGAGATAAAGAGTAGAAATTATGTACACCTCTCAATCCAATTGTACATGTCACACATACCTTAATATATTTTCTTCTATCTCGTTGGGATCACCCATGATCAATACTTTGCTTTTGCACTTTGAAAGAGTGTTTCCTACTCAATCCCAATAACTACTATCGATGCACGTGCTAGCCATTATTCTTGTTGGTGGAAGACGTCCCATCAAGGCTCATGTTCATTGAATATCTTGGTTTAGATATGAAATCCAAAAATGGCTATATGTATGGGGAGTTGTTGATTTCATAAGATAGTTTAGTAACTATTGGCCACCTTTGATGGCAACAAATGAATAGCTTTGAAAGCTAGTTTAGTATTTCACTTGTGCATAAAGCCTTTCCATCTAAGTTGTGTATGTCAAATCATAACTTGTGTTGTAGGCATCTTCTCAAGATCCCTAGTCTTCCCTAAGAGGCGCCTTCTATGCAAATCATAGCATAAATTTTGAAGATTATTAGTAGCACATCAATAGCCAAGAATTCTCTCTATAAACACTAGAGGTAGATGTAAGTTTGTGCATTTATATGTTCCTCCTAATACCTTCATCTCCTCTATTTTGGATGTTGGTTGTCCATGTCTTAATTTGGGCACTGGCTAGTTATTTGTTGTCTCTACTTCAACATTTGATGAGTCCCCTTTCAATGTTTGAGGTCTTCTTTTTTTATTATTGTGACACTATACAATAGTTTCATTCTTAGTCTCTCGCAATGCTAACTAGAGGACATATTGTTGAAAACACACTCTACGATATGTAGAATCATCGTTGAATAAACAAATGTTGCCTCAACACCCAAACACAAGGAATTAAAGGGTTGATCAAGTCAGCCCCAAATAATGGTGTTGATTCCATCTTTGAGTAAAAATATCTATCCTCTATGATATCCCCTTACTTCTGGCATTCAACATGGCTCTTTTCAACCACTGTGGCTTTGTTTCACCAGTCCACCCAGGTTCCATTCGGCTTCATCTAGTGTGCTCATCATTTATGCCACATATCATATTTTCTACCTCGCCCAATATGGTGCAAATCATGGTTGGATCTTACATATGAAGTAAAGACATCAGATGTGAGAAGACATTGGCGACTCATCCATGACATGCATGATACACATGTGGGGCCCTACATATTCTTTGCGATCTACTATTCCAAAAAAAAAAACTCATGTTCAATGACATTAATAGTCCATTTCAGTATAAATTTATCCTTTTCAAACTCTATATTTTATCTCATTTGAGATCCAAATTCTACAATTTATAATTTCTCTTTATACTCTTATCACTTTAATACATTTGTAGTTGACTCTGATACCATGTTAAAGTAACTGAGATTGTTTCTGCAAATGTACTCTCATTGCCATTGTAATTGATGATTTCCAAATGTAGGTTTAGATCTCATAGATGTATAATATGAGAGGAGACATGTCTCTTCAAGAGACATGAAGAGACATGTCTCTATAGTAATCACCATTTAGATTATCAATAACTATATGCATAACTTATCTTTAACATATATATTATATTATAATATTATTATATAATAATATATAATGCATAATATATATAATACATATTATATTACATATATCATATATATATATATATGTATGAGATATATAATGCATAATATATAATATATATTACATATATATTATATATTATATATATAAGAATCATAAATAACAATTTATCTGAAAAGATAAACACATATTAGTATATCAAATAATCAATTTTTTAATTCTACTAATGCTAAAACATTAACAAGCTTCAAACATTTTCAGATAGACTTGCTTATCCTCTTAGGGAAAATTATTAAATAAGTCAAATTCAAATGAATTATAAAAATACAATTTATCAAAAAGTTGTGCAAGGGACCTCAACACCGTGGATGGTGCTCAACTAACTCTAATTCACAAACAGAACCACAAAATCCGCTTCATATTGCACTCCAATACTTGCAACCAATGACAAATCTCACATGCAATCACCAAAAAAATACTAGTCCAGGTTGATCCAAACAATTTGAACACATTAAATTAAATAAAACATAATAAGATAACAAATACACAATCTTATACTAGCATCAAAGTTCCCAACTAGCACATTGACTTGCACATATACATCCATGGAGAAAAGTTAAGAACTCTATCACTAATCTAAATTGCATAACTAGCAGATAAGCCCTAGGATGAGAAATCTCATGTAGATAGCTTATTAAAATTTCCCTGTAACAATTTGATTTCAAAAAAGCTTTGCAACTTTCTCACAATTTCCCACTCACTTGGCATTTTAATTTTGATGGGTGGCGATGGCCCTTCAGAGATAGGCCAAATCCTAGGGATCTACCTAGATCTGCAACTTATCTTGACTTCAACTAGGATTTTCCAGGGAGGTGTGGATAGAGAATGCCCCCTTGGTGGGGTCCCAATGGAGTCTACTATGTTTCCTGCAGATGGTCTAGATAGTGTAGTGAGCCCTAGAGTGACTGAAGGTTGGAAGGATTTAGTCTTAGGTGAGAAGATGACTCACATACCTCTGTAAGCCCCCAAGGTGATTAGTCATGAGGAGGGGTTAGAAATTGTTATATAGGATAGCTTGGTCGATAGTGTGTCGGCTAACCTGAAACTATGCCTAGTTGGCAAGTTTGTGGCCTTCTGCCCATTGATTAAGATGGTTAGGAAGTGGGTAAGTCAAAAATGGAAGGTGAAAGGGAGTGTGACTGTTTATGCGATGTTAGGGGGTCTCTTCTACTTTAAATTGATAGTAGTAGAAGACATGACAATGGTTCTAGCTGGGTTTTGGTACTATGGTAAACATAGTCTGACAATGCCTAAATGGAACCCTATGGACCCAGTGAAAGAACTAAACAAGTTGGATCCTAGCTGGGTCAGACTCCCAAGTCTACCCCTTGATTTTGGGATGAAAGAGTTCTTAGGTCTATTTTGAACTCCTCTGGACACTTTCTTGCAATAGACATGGTTACCCTCTAGAAATCCACACTTGTTTTTGTAAGGTTTAGTGTGAACAATCCGATTGGTGTTGCTTTACTTGAGTCCATTGTTCTAAGCTCTAAGTGGGGGAAGAAGGTGTAGCTCATTGCTTATGAGAATGCAGGGCTATTTTGCCAAAATTTATTAACGTTTGAACATTTGATTATTGATTGCAAGAGGAATAATAAGCCTTCTAGGAAGGAAGTTGAGGAAGAGAGGGATAAGGATTCAAAGGGAGTTGGAAAAAAGGAGGGGGAAAGTGGAGGGGTTTAAGAAGAGATTCCCCTAGAAGGGGTTAAGGAGGTGGAGGTGGTGACCTTTAATGTGGAGGGCACAATGATTGTCCCAGTCGTGGCCTCTAAGAGGATTCTAGAACTAGGTGGTTCTTCAAGTATGGTGGAGGAAGGTGAGATTATTGATATTAAGGTTGGTGATCCTTCCCCTTTCCTACAAGGAATTGAGGATCTCCTCAGAACCCCTATGAGAAATATGGTGTTTGAGGAGGTGTGTGGGGACTTGGAGAACAAAGAAATATTGCTAGACAAGGGGAAGGACTTGAAATAAAATGAGGTGGCTCATGTCCAGCTAGTGCGAGGATGCTCCCCCTATCACCAAGATGATAGTTAAACCCACCAATCCTACACCCCCTCTTGAAGAGGAGGAGGGGAAATGGAAAACGTAGAGGAGGAAGACCAGAGTCTCAAAGAATCCACAAGAGGAAAAGCAATTGAAATTAGATGTGGGAAAATTAGGCAAACATAATAGGAGAATGAAATAGATGGCAAGGGAGGTGGCTAGTGGTCGAAAACCTACCCTGAAATCTATGAAAAAAGGTGGAAAATGATTATTCTATCATGGAATATGAGGGGACTGAACAACCCCTAGAAGCAGTTTGCAATTCAGCAGCAACTGTCTAATATAAGGATAGATATTTTAATGATTCAAGAAGTTAAAATGACCATGGCTAACCTTGAAAATATTGTGGGTTTTATCTAGCTAGGGGCCAATTTTTTTTATAATGAGGTGGAGGGAGCATCAGCGGGTGTTACTACCTTTTGGAATCCTAGTACTGGTAAAGGAAAGTTCATACATTGTTCTAAAAAATACCTTATTGTTGAGCATAGGAAAGATGATAAGATTTGGAATGTAAGTAATGTTTATGCACCAAACTCAAAACAAGGAAGAGGTTGGCTATGGGAGGAACTATCTAATTTCTTGTCCTATTACAAGAACACTTTATGTATGGGAGATTTTAATTCCCCATTATATCCCTCTAAGAACGTTGGACAAATGGTGGATTTTACTAATAGAATGAAGGATTTGGCTGAGTTCATAAATAAGAATGACCTGATGGATATGGAGATGTGTGGTGTCAAGTTTACTTGGTTAAATAATAGGAAGGGGTTTGACTTTATCCAAGTCAAACTGGACAAACTCCTTGTCTTGTCAGGCTAGGATGGGTTGACTTCTTCTACTCTCATGGGTTTACCCAAAATGGTCTCAAATCACACCTCTGTCATTTTTTATTGGAAGGAGATGTTGCAGGGGGCCCAAGACCATTCAAATATGAGATTATGTGGCAATCTCATCCTAACTTCCATTCTCCAATGGAGGAGTGGTGGGGTATAAGAGTTGAAGGAATTGCTATGTTCAGGGTATCGGCCAAACTTGATAATGTGAGAAGGAATGTTCAGCCATAGCAAAAGACTCAATTTGGAGATATTTTTACGACAAAGGAGGAGGTGGAAGGAAAGCTAGAGGAGCTCCAAAAGGAAATGGGGGAGGGTTCTACCTCAAAAGATATGATTCCAAAAGAGGAAGATTGTAGGAAGGTGTGTAAGGACACAATGATCAGAGAAGATATCTTCTAGAAGCAAAGATCAATATTTTTATGGGTAAAGTTAAGAGATAGGAATATGGCATTTTTCCATAGATTTGCCTCTATCCATAAAAGGAGGAACATGATTGATGAGGTGACGGATGACAATAATACCAAACTAACAAAAACTGAGGAGATTGGAACCTGGGCTAGCAACTATTTTAAACATTCTTATAAGGAGGAGCATAGGGCCTACAACAAGGAGGATAGGCAATGGTTGATTGAATCCATGCCTAATGTTATCTCGGTGGAGGAAAATGAGGTGCTTACACAACAAGTCTCTGAGGAGGAAGTTAGAAGAGTCATTTTCTCTATGAAAGCCTATAAGTCTCTGGGCCCTAATGGCTTCCCCCCAACCTTCTTCAACACTTCTGGGAGCTTATAACGGTTGACCTGGTAAGAGTTGTGTGTGATTTCTTCATAACTAGGAAGTTACTCAAGAGATTGAATAAAATGCTTGTTATTCTAGTTCCAAAAATTAAGGAGCCAGGGGCTATCTTGGATTTCAAACCTATCAGCCTATGTAGTACCACTTATAAGATCTTCTCTAAGATTATGGTGAACTGCCTAAAGCCACTACTGCATAAATTTATTGGGAAAACTTAGAACGAGTTTCTCCCAGACCACTAGATTCTTGATGTTTCTATAACAGCAAATGAAGTGTTGCACTCTATGGAGAAAAGTGGTAATCTAGGTATGGCTTTAAAGTTAGATATTTCCAAAGCTTATGATGGGATTAATTGGAATTTTATGTATGAGGTGATGGAAAATTTTGGTTTTAGTTAGGAGGTCATAAAATTAGTTAGATCAATGGTTAAGATTGTTAATTAATCAGTGTTGGTGAATGGATCGCCCTAGGGAAACTTCAATAGGGAGAAAGGTCTAAGACAAGGGGGGCCTATCTCTCATTACTTATTCATCATGGTGGCGGAAGTGTTGGGAAGAGCATTCCCAAGAAAGGTGGAGGAAGGGGAGATCAAAGGCATTAAACCTACTACCTTGCTTCCAGCAGAGGTTATAGAGTAGTTCATTGATGATACATTCCTAAGCAGGGTCCCTTCTGTGGCGAAAGCTAAAGCTTGGAAACATGTATTAGAGATTATGTTGTTAATTTGGGATAGATAATTAACTTGGATAAAAGTATGGTTTTCTTCTTCAACACTGAGCTAGATATCCAGAGGAGAGTGTTAAATATCCTAGGGTGCAATATTGCTACTCTCCCAAACACATATCTTAGGCTTCCTTTGACCAAAGAAGTTAGCAATCACTTTTGGAATAAAATTCTAGAGAAAATGCAAAAAAAATTGATTGGGTGGAAAGGTATAACCTTGAGTAGTGTTGGTAAGATTCAACTCCTGACTTCTTCCTTCCAAGGGATCCCGGTCTATTTTCTGTCATTGTTCAAAATTACTCAGGTTATGGCCGAGAAGTTGGAGAAGATCCAAAGAAACTTCCTTTGGTCGGGGGAGAAGAGAAGAACAAACTAAACTTGGTAAGTTGGGATACTGTGTGTAAACCAAAAGATAGAGGGCATGTTAGGTATTAGAAAGATCATTGACTTGAACAATGCTCTCCTTGCTAAGGTTGGATGAAAACTACTAAAGGATGAGAATAATTGGTGTAAGATCTTGAGAGCAAAGTATCTAGGAAATTTGAATTTTATACAATGTATTTGGAGAAATGACCTTGCTATGGGATCCAAGATTTGGGTTAATATAGTAAAAAGCAAAAAATTTCTTAGGGAAAGTGTTAGATGGTTGACAAGAGATGGTAATAAAATTAATTTTTGGGAGGACACTTGGCTTCTTGAGAAACCTCTTATTAGAATGAAGTATGGTCATCTCAGAAACTACCTCCAACTGCAAGAGGGAAATAAGGTGGGGAATTTTATGGAACTAGGTAGGAGATGGAAAAGGTTAAAATTACAGCATAGTTACTTAGAGAGTGGTCATTTGGTGGAGGAGCTGGAAGAGCTCCTTGAAGGGTATAGAATCTACGGGTGGTTCAAGCTGACTCCTTTTTTTTGGAAGGCGGCCATGTTTGGGGGTTTTTCTATTGGTCCTACCTATAAGATGATTTTTGAGAAAGATATGGAGCCTAAATGCTAGTGGAGAATATGCCTTAGCCATCTAATCCCAAAGGTCAATATTTTTTGTTGGGTCTCTGATGCAGGAGCATCCTAAGCTTTCTTGCAATCCTTCATGTTGGAGCCGAGTGCCAATGATTTTGAATCTTATGTTGTTGTCAAATTGTCTAGTGGGTGTCGAGTTACTGTAGCTCTAGTTGGTGCCAACTTACTATAGCACTTGGTGCTGAGTTATTGTAGCACTTGTTGTCGAGGTACTGTAGCACTTAGTGAGTGCTGAGTTACTGTAGCACTTAGTGGATGTCGAGTTACTGTAGCACTTAATGGGTGCCAAGTTTTCCTATTTATGCCTAGTGTCAACATTTTGGATGTGATTTCTACATTTTTGGTGCAAGCCAACTTGTGGGATTTATTTTGACTGCAACATTTATAATGAGATCTCACCTTGGGATGTGTCCTGACCGTTGTTAGGTCAGCCTTCCTATTTTGTATGTTCTAGAATGTTCTGTAAGCCATTTTGGCAAGTATAAACAAGGGTCTTGTTGAGTCTTTTAGTAGTTTATTTTTTGGCAAGGAAGTGTAGATGCGAATTTTGAAGAGCTAGGGTTGCAGCTTGAGAACCAAAGGATCGCTTGGTGGACCTGAAGGTACAAGTGTGGATTCTCTTGGTGTTCTTATCCACTTGTGTATCTAGGCTAGCTAGGATTGGATTTGTTTGTTGGATCTTGTGGATCTTACAGAACTGATTTTATAGTTGTTGTTTGTAGTTGGCCCTAACCCGAAAGGCCTTACAGTCAGGCATATTGCATGTAATCAATTATATCTATGAATAGAGAGTTATGATTTGGTATCAAATCTTGCATTACTATTATTTTGTGTTGTGTTTCTGCTGTTTGGTTTTATTGTTGGGGGCTAGGACATCTTCTTTAGGGATTCTCCTGCCTTGCACTACATCAGTCTCCATTTATGGGAAGGTCCTTACCATTGATAATTTAAGGAAAAGGGGATTCCAATTACCCAATAGATGCTACCTTTGCAAAAGCAAGGAAGAAAGTATTCCCCCATCTTTTCTTAGATTGTAGCTATGTTAGAAATATATGGAGTAGGTTATTATAGAAATTGGAATTTGTTTGGGTGTTTGATAAGGGAATTGAGCAATTTGTTGTCAATTGACATTGCACATTCCTCCACCTCTTCCTTATCCAGTTGTGGAAGGTGATTCCCCCTCATGTATGTTGGGGCATCTGGAAGGAGAGAAACAACAGGGCTTTTAGAATTGAAGAGAGAAGTGAGGAGATTGTAATAGGAATTATTTTCAACTTGCTTGTGGAAAATATGAAGATTTCTAAATGGAAGAACCCAATGTTCCAACCCAATATGACTGAACAATTTGCCAAGAACTAGAACATTAAGGAAGGCTTCATGGAAATCAAAAATTTAAAACATCTTGCTAGGAAATTGACTAGATGGAGACCCCCTAAGGAGAACCGGGTTAAACTTAATTTTGACAATGTTGCGAGAAAGGAGGGTTGGGCTGGTGGAGAGATGGTTAGAGATAATGAGGGCAGAATACTTTTGGCCTATGTTGGTAATCTTGGGAAAGTCTTGAAAAATGTTGCAAAAGTCATGGCGCTCCTGTAGGGGTTTGAAATTGGTAATAAATGTGGGTTGGGAGAACATGGAGATTGAAGGAGATTCAAAAATTATTATAAAAATTGTTAAAGGCAGTATGAAAGAGGGATGGGAGATCAAAGGAGTGATAGAAGACATAAAGCCTTTATCGGTCATCCTGAAAAGGTTTGTGTTGTCACTTAGGTTTGCACCCTTGTCCAGAGCCTATGCGTGAGGACAACCTAGTGAAACATGGAAACAACCTCCAAGCTGTGGGACTTGAACTGTGAGGTTGAGTCTCTGGAGAAGGCTGGCTTCCTCTTACTATCAGGATGCACCTAACTACTCTTGGAGAGGAAAAGGGAGAAAGAGTGCATGAAAGAAAATCTACCTAATCTAATCTAAAGAGGTGATGCACCAAAATAGAGTGTTCAGACCAAACTCTGCCCATATATGCACTATTGAACCAGAATGAAACTAAGGATATACATATTCAAACTTTCTTTAATCAAATAATCACATGCAGATCAGAAGACCAAGATGAATAATACAAGGAAAGGGATATTCACTTATATTATCATTCACAGGCTGAAAGATATACAGTCATGCAAATTACAGATTTCCACAAAGCATCAATGAGAGGCAAGGATTCTTGCACTTTCAAACCAATGGCTGAAGGAGATACAGCAGAATGTCATATGGTTCAGAGGCAAGGGGAGTTTTACACTGGAGTTGCAGAGAAACAACAGAGAACAACAGAGAACATTCCCCCTTTCAAAATACACAAAAATTGCCTTTATAGCTCAGGCATAACTAAGATATTTTCCTGACTGAAATTACTCTACAACCACTGCCATTAAGTCTCTGCCAAGAACAATCATGGGGACCTAAGGAAATCTGATCTAAGTATAGCTATAGGTACCATGAAATTTGATTTTTAACTAAAACAGGGCCTTGAGAAGATAGAAGCGGCGCCATAACTGTGCTCTGACCAAGTGGATGGATCAACTGAGACGGTGGAGTGTTCTCCCGCATTTAGCATTTATTTGTTGGTGGTTGGGATTGATCATGAAGATTGGATCCGCAAAAAACCTTGATTTCCTCTGTTCCTGGTTCGTGAGTCAGCAAGTCAAAATAACCCTGGCACCAGGATGAGCCATGTGGACCAATCAGTTTATTTCTTTCTGCCACCTCGCAAGTCTTACATGGTTGACCATCTCTTTTCATTACTAACTGTGCCATCCTTGCAAACCCCGACCGCGATAGTCATACTAACTGCCAGCCGCTAACTGTTACTACCTCAACTAGACCCACGAGGACACGTGTCCTCAAATCGCTACCTCGCTATGTATATCTCCTGAGCATCTTTCTATAGTGACATAACAAGGGTCATTGATCTGCCACCATCTGACGGCCCTAAAAGTACCATAAAATTTGTCAGTGACCCTATGCTTTGCAGCTCAGAAAATAGGGCCCACAATCCATGTATTGCCAAGTCATTAACTCGCTATACCTAAATAGCATGCATCTTCACATGGCAATTTAACGAAGACCATTGATCTACCACCATCGAACGATAGTGAAAGACGCACTAAAGGGATTGGCCCACCTTTTGCACTGTCACTGACCTAGCCAATGAGAAATCACCCAACTGCCAATGTGTCATTAACCTATACACTCATTCCTAACGTGTCATTGGCTCAGGGTCCACCATGTGGCTTATGGAACAAACTTGGCCCCACAAGACACGCGGCAGCGAATCGCCAACTCGCTATATATATCCTCTAAGCAACTTTCCATAGCGAGTTAACGGGAGCCATAGATCTGAGGTCAATCCAAGGGTGGAGAACTGCATCAGGCATCCTGAAGATTGGTGGGTCCCATACTCGTTAAGTCGCTATGAGTAAACAACTTGCAACTTTTCATGGCAAGAAGATGATGGCCGTTGATCTGAGATTGAATCAAAGGTGGGGAAGTTGCACGAAGCTTTCTTAAAAATGTGGTGGGCCCCATTCTCGCTATGTCGCATAGCTTAAACAACATGCAACTTTCCAACGCGAGATAGTGAGGACTGTTGATTCCATTTTAATCTAGCACTCATGATCTCTCGCACATTTGATCGGTGGGGCATGGGTCCAGAGCATTGATAAGTACAAAATTCTACAGAGTTGGCACCCCATAAGACTTTACTTTAGTCCTAGTCATCATCCCATGTTATTAGAGGTCCCACCGGCTGTTGATTTTATGGCGCCTCGCTACTTCGCTAATGGCGAGATGCTTGAGTTTTCTGATAGCGAGGTAGCGAGCACCGGTGACCTTATCCAAACTCGGCGCTAGAGAAACAAATCGAACCACCTCTGCCAAACTGGGCTCATCAATCCACGTGGAAAACACTCGCTAAGTCGTTGTGCATATCTATCGAGCAGCTTTTCTTGGCGACGTAGCGAGGGTCGTAGATCCTGAGAAGATCCAACGATGAGGAACTTGTAGGCCCGTCGAAACATACCACAAGTTTGATTTTTTAATTTTTTTGATGTTTCTCAGGCATTAAAATAATATTAACTCTGGGAACTAGTCGTTCGCGTGTGAGCATTTGAATTTTGAATATTGGCGGGGTGCAAAAAATGGTAACAGTTTGAGCTACAGCATATTTTTCTAGAAGGTAATGGGGTGGCAAACAAGATGGCAACGTTAGGGCTAAGAGTGCATGGCTTATGTTGCTGGAGAGAATTTAGAGTATTAGCAAATTTGGTAAGACTTTTGGTGAATAAAGAAACTATCTTATGATTATACATTGTTGGAAAGATTTTTTGGATCCTAGTGACAACTCAACACCGAGTGATTTGACAAAACTGGGCCACCATGGACAGATGGTAAGGAAGGATTTAATGTGTACTTTCAATAATAAATTTTCTTGGTTCAAAAGAGAAAGTATATCAAAGTACGATATGGGCATATTCTTGCACATTTCTTTGTACTTAGTGATGAGTAGAAATTCAAATTTTATAAGGGTTCGGATCATAGGGAATGATGGAAAGGAAAGGATTTGGGGTAAAGGCAATTAGCACATGATAACTAAGCCAAGATGTGACATGGGAAATCATGACAGTAAAGGCCTTCATGAATACTTAAGGCAACCCTTTTTTTCGCATAAGTGTGACTATTTTTTAAATTTCCATCTCTAGGGTAGAGGTCTAAAAGTAGCTAAAATTTAGGTGAATATTGTTGATATGGGGGAGGGGGGGGGGGGGGGTGGGCAATTTTCTTCACATTGAGCCTTTGACGATTGAGGATAGAGCCCATAAACCTTTTGTCTAGTATATGCTTAAGGAAGGGATTTGATCTTGCTCATGGAGACTCTTAATGGCTTTGATGAGAGCTTCTCTCAGCAATTTGTTAACTCCTAGGAGAATAGAAAGGTCAATGTAAATGGTATTACTTTTCAGATATCTAAGGAGATTATCTCGAATACTAGCTTAAGTCATTTTTTTCAAGAGGGCGAGGAACCCATTAGGCATCATGGGGGTTTTTGCGGGAGAAACTTTCAAAACCCTGGAATGAAGTTCTCTTGGTGTTGATGAAGTATTTAACACCAGAAGGGAGGTATGGTGTTTGTTACTACTATCATTTTCCTCTCTTGAATCACTTCCATCATTGTGACTATATCTCTATCCCTTTTTTCCTACTTAATGAATTAGTTGATATGGTTTCTAATGTTAAAGAGAAAATGAGAAAGGGAATCAATTATACTATCCTCCATCAAGGATTGATGTTCCATCTCAAACAGTTTCACCTAGCCCTGTTACCCCCTAGGATCGTGGAGGTTGACATCCCAACTATCCATAACCCTCGCCTCCACCATATCCCACTTAGAATTACTGGCCCTAGAGCCTCCACCCACCAACCTTCACCAAGTGGATTCCATGAAAAAAGAAAGATTCCCCCATGGTAAAATTATGAAAATGGAGAAAGGGAAGGAGAAGGAGATGGAGGACTCGAATGATGAGATGAGAAGGGGAAGGAGGAGATGACCCATGTCTCAGCTTCAATTACTGTTGGGTGTGTGGACCTCACCCAGGATCAGTTCCCTGTCACAGTGGAAAGAGCCCCCTCCCCCATGACGATGTTTTTGTCTATCAAGGTATCACCTAAGGAAATGCTTGCTTCTAACCCCCCAGTTTTATAAGTAACTGACAAGGGCATGGTGGATGGTAATCCGAGTGGTAAGTAGGTCCTCAAGGAGACTAGTAAGCTGGCTAACAGTGAGCTAAGGGAGAGAGTGAATGCCAGGAGGAAAGAGTGAGACTCCTGGCTAAATCCACAATCAAAGTGACACACGTTGCAACCACTGCTTTGCACCTGCTGAAAGAGAACTAGGAGGGGGACCTGACTCGTGAAGACTCCAAGATGTTGCTCGATTTCCTGGCTGAGGACTGGGCTAACATTCTCCTAAGGGGAAGGATGACAAGAATCCCAATTAGGCCCTGTCCCTCTTGGTTTCCTTTGTTTTATGTTTTGCTAGTTATGGAACTTAGTTTGGTTTAAGGCATTTCTACACTTGTTGATAAACTTTTTCAGTTTAAGTAATATTGTTACAGACAATATTAGTATGATGCCTATGATGACAATATGGGCCGGCCCCCTTGTTTGGCTGCTTTTTAATTCAAAAACTTATTTAAATTTCCCTGTCATGATTGATTGATTCAATGGCAGATAAATTTAAAAAGACAAGTTAGGACATTGTGCCACCTATTCTTTATATGATCTTGCAATAGAATCAATCTGTAAGATCCTTTGATTCAATAGTTTTTGTATGCTGAGATAGCATTTCAACTATAGAAGTTCATGGACTCATTTTAATAAGCTTGTTTCAATTGAAAGACCACCTTTCAGCATAATGCCTATAATGCTTACCCTATAAAGGGGGTAATTTAGTTTTACCTACATTAAAAGGAAGAATGTTTATTTTTAGCCCAAGAGAGGTGGTGAGAAGTGATTGGATTCAAAATGTTACCTACAATCAGCAGTCAATTATAGAAGTTCATGGACTCATTTTAATAAGCTTGTTTCAATTGAAAGATGACCTTTTAGCATAATGCTGATAATGCTTACCGTGTAAAAGGGGTAATTTAGTTTTACCAACATTAAAAGGAAGAATGTTTATTTTTAGCCCAAGGGAGGTGGTGAGAAGTGAGTGGATCCAAAATGTTACCCTCAATCAGCAGCAAAGACCAATCATAGCAGTAGCAAGGTTTATCTATAAAAGCAATAGAAAGATGGAAAATATAGTGACAAAAGTACATTAATAAAACGTTCAAGTCATATTACAGAAATAAGTTAAAATTTCCTATGGTAGGTACCAAGCTCTCATTAGAACTTAAAATGTTCATATTCATATTATTATGCATTGCAGAAATTAGAGGTTAATAGCTGTTCGAATATACAATCCAAACGTTACTCCTACGGAAAAGGGGGTGCCAATGTAATAGAAAATTTATAATTACATACCCAGTCAATACCAATATTGATTACCTTATACAAAATTATAAGACGATTAAAACTTGCATTTAAGATATTCGCATAAATGGGACTGCTATATAATCTCTATAGCATTTTTCTTGGCAAAGATTCAAAAATGACAATAAAATGGCTGACAGTGGAAAGTAATGCCAAATTTGAATAAATACTACTTAAGACGAAAATGGCTGTAATGTACAGTCAGTGGGTGTTATGGATATTTTCCTGACAAGCATCTCAGAAATTACATTATAGATACGAAAATTACACGATCTGCATTAGTCTGCAATAATCTGGATGTGCATCTGTAGAGCGGCCACACTGCAAAGTGGATGGTTCTTGAATATGGTTGTCAATTTCTACACTAACAAAATACTCAATGTGGTTGGTTTTTCATTTTTGTTTCATTTGAAATTCAATTACAAACAAAGGATGGCTGTAATTATTCAATATATATTTATATGAACAATTTTACATATTAGTCTACAGACCAAAGATTTAAGGGATCGGAGCAAATGGACAATTTGGATTAGAAGTACAGAACGACGAATCTAATGGAGAAATAAATAGAATAGAAGTTCCAATGGAACTTCGAAGTTGGGGGCAACACAAAACTGTTCCATAAACTGTTGTACGGTCACCGTCAGCAGAAACTGTTCCATACACACAAGATGCAATACATCGTGAAGGCGAGAAACCATCAGGCTGTGACAGAGATAAAAATGGACACACTACTACTCAATTATTAGAAAAGAGCACTTAATATCTCATTAGCATTAGTGCCTGATATCTCCAGTCATCAACTCAGAAATGCATATGTGAACAAAGCGATGCTCTGCATGTCAAGCTAACTGTCTCCTAAATAGCTGACGTGCTTTCACGGATAACTTGCATATAGGGCAAGATGCTTGTATTGCAAGCCAGGGATCAATGCACTGCAATCAACCACGCCAAGAAGTAAACAACAAAGTCGCAAGCAATCATCTAAATAAACATGCTGTGAGACATTAACTCATTACTCTCAAAACAAACTTCTGACACTGATGAGAACAAAACTGGCACCTTTCAATACAAAAGTAGATGGAATATCTTATTAAGAAAAAAGATACAAACTTAAAATCTAAACTTTACCTCTTTATGAAACTTGTGTGTGCATAACAGATGTCGAATAACATCTCCAGCTTTTTGCTTCTCTAAGCAAACGGAACAGACTTCATCTGAAATATCATTCTGTGATGCAAAAAGACATTATCAGCTAAACTTAAAGACATGGCAATAATAGTTTTTGATAAACAGTTTCCTTTAATAATGGGAAAATTGAATTGACCTGTACAGTTGATATGGGCAAGCAATCTATATGCTGTTGTGATGCACCCTTCCAATTACTATTGTCATCATCAAGCACCAATAGCTTATCATAATCATTCCTGATAAAAACAGTTGTAATATTGACAACTTTTAAAATCTGAAAGCCAATTATACATTATAAACTAGCATATTCACAAATGCAAAAGCATCCAACATGGCTGCAATGATTACAGAGAAAAATCATGACATGTGGTCACTCCCTTGTAATACAGGGCATCATCTTCACAGCAGTTGCATGCTTACAAGGATCACCTCTTCAAGAGACTGAAGAATAGATCATAAATGAATTTACAAAAAGCTTAGTTATCTATGAAGTCACAACAAGCTGTTCATGTTGATTAAAAAATATATATTCAAAATTAGACTTGGAGAAGGTAAAACCCGTCAAACAACAACTAAAAAATAAGTGATTGATGAGTTCAAGACTGGTTTCAATTTCTGATAATAATTGTGGTCATCTGCATTTAAGCCTTCGTCTTGGCCTAGTAACTTAACAAAATGCAAAAATGGAATTTTGAACTATTTTTTATAGGCCTTCTTCCTTTCGCGGCCCTAGATCAACTTTAGACCTATCCACGATTATGACTTGTGATTCAATATAGACATGCTAGAATCCTTATAGGCTCATCTGCTTAACATTAAGACTAGATTCTTTAACTACCAACATGAATTACTCTATTATATTGTGACCCTTATCCTGTAACCCTTGTGACTAACAAAAATAGCATAATCACTGGTTCAAGTCTATGCATAACATAGTTCCCAAACTCAAGCTCAGCAAGGTCAACTCAACTCGTGATTGAAATGAAAAAACCCTTGAAATTTGGAGATTTTTAATGATTTAAAAACTTCTCTAATCCAACCCTTTACTGAATAAAACTTAAAGGTCACTATAAAATCATCAAATAGAAGCTAGAAGCTAATAAAACTTAAAACAGACATAAACATGGAACATATATGATAAATCCATCACATACGTAAAATGTGAATTGTAGCTCAAGCAAATAGAAAACATAGAATTATATGACATTGATATATAGAATTATAAATGTTGTCAAATGTATGTAAAATCCATGAAATCCATGTAAACAAAAAACAAGTCTATCCACTCAAGGTCTAGCTCAAACCTCGTCCTCATTCTCATTCTCATCCTCATCCTCATCCTCGGCCTCGGAGCACCTTGTCTACCTTCTACAAAGGCATCTAAGGTAGGTCTTGGAGAACTAAAAAGCCAAAGTCCCCACTTCTGAGGTGTCATGATCAACATCAACAATGCATGTGCGTGTGCTGGAAGGTGCTCTATCCTCCTCTACCATAGCCACAGCTGGTTGCAAACCTATGGCTTCTCTTTTTTCTTCCTCTCTCATTTTTCCTCTCTTCTTTCAATACCAAGCAATTAGAAGACCTTTTAGGGTTAAAACAAAAAGGAATGCAAAAAAAATATTTTAAAAAAACTGTTTTTTTTTTGTTTTTTAAGTGCCAACTTTGGCACTACCACTGGCCGGATCATGCTGATCAAACTCAGTGAGTTGTGAAGTGTTATACCAACTCACCGACATGGGTGAGTTATGCCTAAAATCTGGTGAGCCAAGCTGCCGAGTCAGCATAAGTCGTTCGGGTTGACCTCGCTAGCTGATTCGGACAATTTGCCCGACTCGCGGCGAGTTTGGGATCTCTAATTCATAGACCTATTAGGTAAATAAGTATAACCTGGTTGTTTACAACCCCTTTTAGATTCCCATTAGGTATGAAATGTTACATTTATTGACACCATCATATAAGATAATTATCTAAACATCTCATGCTATTGGTAATTATCTAATATCCCATGCATGCATTAGGAGGCACTTTGAGTATATTTATATTGGCTACTTTGAGAAGTTTGGGGATTTTGGCAAGTGTGCTTATTGTTGCTACATGACACACCCAACTGTAATGCTTTTGATGTGAACTAGGGGTTTGAAAACCCTTTGTAGTTGTTGATTAAAATTGATGCAAACATTTATATTCATTTCCAGCAAATGGGTATGTTGTAATTGTGCTTACAAGCATATTTATCCATTTGGGTATCTTCAATTTTGGCTTTGTGTTGTACTATCAAATTTGGATTGATTCTAGAACTAAATATAGAAAGCATCTCCTTTATATGTGCTGTCATAATATTGTAATTATTTGGAATATAAATCTGACATTCAATTCTATTCTATATTTCCTCTCACGCTAAAAAAAAAAAGGGCAGAAGAGGGCTGTATATTACAGATCTCTTTGTAACTGTTTCATTTTAATATGTTGGAAGCTTTCCCAAGTAGTGATCTACCTAAAACTAAATAAATACTTGAAAAATATACAAATCAAACTAAAAATATCAAAGAGTTGACTAGAGACCTGCGCCTAAACACAAGATGTTTCTACACCCAACTTCATGTCACTATATAAAAGTATCCATCTATAGCAGTTCAATTCATTAAAAATAGCATGTTTCTACTGACAACTTGAAGTCTAACTATTGTTGCATTTGCTAAAAAGAACAGCAATTAAGCTATCAAATATTAACAAGTCCTCAATAGTCTTTTCCTATTTACCCACATTATTCTATAATCAACTGGAAAAGATTTAGTGACTTGCTAAAAAGAACAGCAATTAAGCTATCAAAATTAACAAGTGCTCAATAATCTTTTCCTATTTACCCATATTATTCTATAATCAACTGGATAAGATTTAGTGAAATATAAGAAAAGAAATTAATTTCCTTGAGTAAAAATACATCCCAGAAACTAAAAATGGTATATTGGAGAACTTACTCATTGAAGTCACGTTGAGCTCCAGCAAGGAAGCGATTTGTGGCATTGCTTTCAACGGCATGTTCTGTTACGTCCAATACATCTACTCTCTGCAAAATTGGTCACGAAAAATTATAACTAGCACTCATCATACAAGATCATGGAATAGAAAGACTTAAAATAAATATTCCTCAGATATTTTTACCATATCTATATTCCTATATGATCGGGATTGGAATCTTCTGCAATGAAATGGTCTCCCTGATGCTCGGTGCCATCTTCCTGAAAGTTCATCTCTCCTGTGTAGCAGACAAGTTGAATCATCATCTCTTCTTCTGTGTAGTGGGCAAGTTGAATGACCACCATCTCTCCCGTGTAGTGGACAAGTTGATTGGCAATCTCTGCTTGTGTGTAGTGGACAACTTGGATGACCATCTCTTCTATGTAGTGGACAAGTTGAATGACCACCATCTCTACTGTGTAGTGGACAAGTTGAATGGCCATCTCTGCTTGTGTTTAGTGGACAAGTTCGATGACCATCTCTCCTATGTAGTGGACAAGTTGACTGAACATCTCTACTTCTGTGTAGTGGACAAGTTAAGTGACCATCTCTCCTTCTGTGTAGTGGACAAGTTGAATGACCACCATCTCTCCTGTGTAGTGGACAAGTTGAATGACCAACTGGAAAGGAAGTTAATAATGGATGAGCTGTCAAAGAATGGCTTGGCTCCCTCCTTCCCCCAGTTGTACAACTCGCCTGCTAGGATTCAATAGTTTTGTATATCAAATTTTCTTTTCATTATCAAAAATATGCATTCCATGATTAAAACAACTTAACCAAAAACTTTGTAAAGCTAAATTTATTAAATAACATCAAAGAAACTGAAACTGATTCTGCAACAACTGACATTAAAAGCAACAAAGAAAACTAACACAACCTTCATGAATGCGAATGTTAAAACACATCATTAAATTTTTCATGAGGCAGCACAAGTTGAAAATAATACTACTGTGCAAAAATGCTCGGCAATCATGAGAAATGTTCATGAATGCAAATGTTACAACACAGCATCAAATTTTTCATGAGACAGCACAAGTTGATAATAATACTACTTTGAACAAATGCTCGACAATCATGAGAAATGTTCTTTAGTGTAAATATCTTCTGGTCATATTTTGGTGATCCAAATATGATTGGATAAATGTTCAGTTTCAATTTGGTCATTAATCAGTGTGAGGTGTAAATGTTGCCACTGTGGACTGTTAGAGTTTACTATTCATAAATTGATTCCTTTCCACTTGAGTTTTTTTGAAAATTTGAAACCCAATATGAATGGCAATAGATTCCATATACATGTTTAGATAATAATCTTGAATTCCAGTTTGCTTTTGCTATGGTAGATAATCTTAATAAAACAATGACATGCAGAAAGGAATGTGTCTCCTATATGAATATTCAAGCTCCATAGAATAACTGATGTTTACATCTGAGTAATACAAAACTTCAAGCTTCCTAAATGAATATGCTCTACCATGAAAGTATTAGAACATGTGTTTAAGCACACTAGTTCAAAACTTCAAAGCATCTAATTGAATTAAAACAATCACTTGCTATTAAAGAGACACGGCAATAATCCTTTAGTATGGGCATGGTAATCTTATGTGCTTAAATTGAAATATATTCAGCATAAAACTCAATTACAATATATGTAAGAAATACAATTAATTAGGAGTCCCAGTAAGCACAAGTAAGAATAAAATTAAAAATGAAATTCAAATTTTAATCAATTTTTTTTAAAATGGTGAATGTGTCAAGTCACTGCATCTTTTCAATACATTTTGCATATTTGATGGCATAAAATAAGTTATTGATTTGATCAAACAACGTTGATAAAGGAGAGTGTCCCTTCTGTGTGCTTGTGAGCTATAAGAAGCATAAAATTAATGTCACATAAATTTCTCAAGCTCAGACAGTAGGAAAATATTCAATAGTTTTTGAAAGGGCAATTGAAATGAATATATACTAGTTTAGCATTTTACTGTCTATAATTTATGTCCCTCTTTAAACTGCTTTAAATGTACCCATAGGAATTTAGCCAAGTCATGAAGTAACAAAGCTAAGCAGTGGGCTACACATAATCTCCCACATAAAATGTGGCCTTGTCAAAAACCACTTGAACCACATTCTCCACATTTAATTCAGGACAACTACCTCTAACATTCTACAGATAATCTATTAAGTTTTCTTATGATTCATGATGTCAATTACCTTCAGGGGCACAAAATCTTCAAGGCAATTGACCAAAACATTTGTCATGACTGTCAACGAAAGAATAAAACAAACAAAAAGAATGGGCAGCAAATTAATAATTATTATCTAAAGACTGATCTTATGAGAAATGGTGATCAACTAAGCTGATCTGTTTGATTAAGGAAGAATATGGCTGGTTAACCAACAAGACTCTTGAACATATGCTTGAATACAGGAGTGTTGGGAAGTCAAAGACTAGTGCTAGGAAAACAAGAGAAGATTCATATTAAAACTCTTCCTAGCATTCTTGACGCTGCAAAGAAGCGTTTTCCAATCAATTTTCTTTACTGCATAGTGCATTAGCTTAAGCCAGTTTGAAGCAACCAAAATGATTTCTTCGGTTGGCACCTTAAAGGTAGAGGCATTAATATTGATATAAAGGGTTATGAAAAGATGATGCTATAAATCGAAAGTCAAGCTTCCCCTAGGAAATCACATAGAAGGCTAAGGCCTCGTCTAAAGCTGATCTATTTCTATATTTGGCTCATCATAAGAAAATCCTTAGTTGGTATCAGCTCAAAAATAAAGATTTTTCTAGCTCGAGTAGATGTCCCCTTTGCATGGTCCACAAAGAAGCCGAGTAATCACCTCTTGTTCAGTGTGATTATGCAAGAGGGCTCTAGAATTCATTTCTAGCAACTTTAGTATAGCACGGGTCAATTAGGCTTGCTCTCTCTCTCTGGGCAGTTGTAAGCTTGACATTATCCTACTAATCCCAATCCTCAATATTGGTGACATATTGTTCCAGGAATGACGATTTGGAAAATTTGGTTGGGAATTAATATTATAGCTTTCAAAGAGAAAAGAAATGTTGAAAGAAATCACTGGTATCTCGTCCATGCCTACAATTAGTTATGCAAATGTCAAAATAATGAAAAATTCAACATGTTAATTTCATGCTTAATGTTATAGGACTAATAATTGACAAATTTGGAATCCAAATTTTCAAACATTTTGATAACAAGAGGAAGTTTCAAGAACCACTCCATTGCTTGCCCTTCGAGACTTCTAGGAAATAGTTTTATTAAATAAGTGGTGTCACGCATGAATTCCATTCATAGTGTGCAAAATTCCCTCAAATAGTCTTGTGTGTAGGATGTAACCATATAATCATACTTTAGAAAGACAACATTTGGAAGAAATGGTACCATAATTAGATTCCTGTCAAAAAAGAAGCCAAAACTTTCTGTTTTAAATTTGTTTGAAAGTTAGTAAACATTTCAATGAGACCCAACCAAAGGAAAAAGGAAAAAGACTAAAATTACATGGCATCCTCTGGTGATAGGTTGAATAAATCTTAATTTTGATGGGGTCTTTAAAATTTGTCTTGGCTTATTGAGTGGTTGTCTTTTCAAAATAAACATTATGTGGTCGTGATTGGCCTGTATCTAAGTTGTCCATAAGCAGAGAAACAAATTGACAAACAAACAGAAAGACAGAGACAAACAAATTCAGGGAAAGAGAGACAGAGAAAGACTGATTGACCAACCGACAGACAGACCAATAGACAAGAAAAATGAATACTTCAAAGTTATCAATATTGGGATAAATATGGAGCATATGTAGACTTGCTCAAAAATAATGAGAAATTGATCAAGCTTGAAACAAGTGAAAGCCTTCATTTATTAATGTCAACAAACAGCCAACTCAGTGGAGTGCCAAGTTTAGGAAACAGGGATGTCCCAAAAATCTAAAGCAGAAGCCAGAAAACATCTTGCTCTAAAAAAGGAACAGCATTTAATCTTTTGAGTCTCTCTAAATATAAGGAAAGCATATTCATGCTAATCACAAGACCTACATGAGGCAAGGTTAGAAGTAACATAACAAAAAATGAAAAAGAAGGCAAATAAAAAAAATGAAACAAAGCTGCTGATTATGCAGGCTGCTGAAGGAGAACAGCAGCCAGGCACATTTGAAGATAATTTCTGACGATTTAACATCAAAAAACTATTAAACAGAAAGTGAGTTTCAGATAAATGAAAATGCAATTCACTTACACATAAGCCAGTCAAAACAGGAGCAGAATCAAAATCAGGGGAACCTACATGCTCCGTTAACTCCCTCTGTACCACCAAATCTGAAAGAAGATCATCTTGCTGCATGCACATATTTAACATTAAGTAAAATGAGTGACACATTTTTCATCAAAGATCTGCCAATGTAGACTTTAAGTTTGTTACTAAAAGCATCTGTAGTTCTAAACAATGACTTACCAGTACACCTCTTTCACCTTTTCCCCGTACCAATTCCTCCTGGATCCGCCTGGCCAACAGTTCATCTTGTTCTATTTGTCTGGCCCTAGCACTTGCCTCCTTATTGCTTTCCTCTAGGTTTACAGTTTCATTAATAGTGTATTCTAAGCTATCAACATCAATAGGGGTATGATTGTCAACCTCAACACCACGGCTCAATTCCTCAACAATATCTCTGTTCTCTCTAGTAAAAGAATGATTTCTTTGTGTTGATCTATGTGACCCAAGGAATATAACTTCCGGTGAGCCTGCTTCAGAGAAAATCCCTTGATCCCCAGCTTTAGATAAAGACTGCAAGCCACCTCTGGTATTTTCAAGCCTTGCCAGCTGCCTTTCATTTCGATGCACTCTTGAGAAACCTTGAGGCTTACAAGAGAAATTAATGTTTCTTTCTGATGTATCATCCCTTGAACTATTGACAACGACATCATTTCTACAATCTTGGATCTTTCGCTGTGTAGCAAAACCCGAAGAACTATAAGGTTTACTATCTTCACATACAGTGAATTTGTTAACTTCTCTGGAGCTTGAAGAATTAACCCTCATTCTCTTCCTGCCAAAATCCAACAGAGATGTCAGTAAATGGCAATAGTACAGGCCTAAAATTAGAATGGTATCTATATACCTAAACATCATGCTAAAGTCTTTCAACAGTTAAATATTGTACAGCACCGTCAGATTACAGATATTAAGCATTGATGTGAATCATAAAAAGAAAACACTACAAAGACAAAGCATTCGGGTGAATTACAGCATAAACACTTCAATGAAAAACAAGCAGCACCGTAATTATAAAAAAATTAAAAGTACCTCGAGAAACCAAGTCATGTTCATCAATGAATTCACGATACAAGGTCATGCACCATATGAATGATAATTGTAAATGAAAACAAATATTGAGCTCAATGGCATTGGGAGACATTTGCATAAAAGCCTTTACATAGATACAACATCAATATGTCTATTCAAACTTTTCTTAAATGCGTCAGACCGTGTGAAAAGCAATGTACGGTGGAAAAGCACTCTAAGGAAGTGCAAAAATCTCTGTCAACATGAAACAAAATTTTTTTAAAAGTTCTATTCTTTATCACATGGCCAATAAGTATATCAAATGCTTGTGATAAACAAGAAATGACTCAGCAGGACAACAATGATTGAAGAAAGATATTCAGACAGACTGTATACAGAATCTAAGGAGCATAATTATTGATGGAAAATTTTTACCAAAGATTAATTTAACGTTGAAGATCAGTAGCAAAGAGGAAAAAGGAAAATATCCCTTAATAAAACTTAGCTTGACATATAAACCACATTAAAGAGAATTTATCAGTTACCCCCTCTGTAGCAATTGCACAAACTTATTCTCGTCTCTTTCAACCATATCGGCAGATACAATTGCTCTGTCTTTCCTCCTATCTTCTTGTGCGGAAGCGGGCATGTCTCTAACAATCATGAAGCCAAAAAAGTTAATTAAGTTCTGTTCTCTATCGCATGGCAGAGACGCATATACAATGCTCGTAATAGAAAGGAAATGATTTGGTATGACAACAATGATTGGCACAAGATTTCCAGATAGACTACATACAGAATCTAAAGGAACACATATTGATAGATGTGTATTGCCAAAGATTAATCAAACATGGAGACTACCCTTCAACAGAAATCAAAGTATTATATGTAAAGTACAGCTTGCTTTTAGTTGGATGAGAATTCATTACTTACCTCCTTTGTAACAATTGGATACAATTATTGTTGTCTCTTTCAACCATTCCAGCAGATACAATTGCTTTGCGTTTCCTGCTATCCTCTTGTTGGCCACCAACAGGTACAGAAATATTATTACTCTGCAAATCAAGATCAAAACTAATGAAACTGTTTGCGTCTGCAGATTCATCATTGACAACACCTCCCTCTACACCGACCTTTCGTAGACTTTTCATACTCTTGCTTAACATAGCTAGATCGAAACTCTGCTCCGCAAGAAAGCCAACGAGATGAAGGTAAACAGAAACGAAAGAACAAAATAACCCTCGTCCTACGACCTAATTGTCCTCAAAATAATGTTTGAGCTTAAATAAACGACTATGGCAACGAATCATGCAGAAATAGAAAACCTTCTGCGACAAGTAAATATTTAGAAACAGCTTTTATGGCAACGAATCATGCAGAAACAGAACACCTTCTGCGACAAGTAAATATTTAGAAACAGCTCTCCCATCGAACTCGGAATATGACGGGCGAGATAAAATCGAGCAATTATAGGCAAGCATCGGATAAAAGTTCGTATATCGTGTGCCAAACTGTGTCGACTCTTTGCTCTTCTGCGGCTTATTCTGGGAGATAAAACCGTTACCGGTGGGGGTACACCGCCATTAATGAAGGCAGAAAGCAGAGAAGCGGCCGAATAATTTTCATTGAGACCAATTGATATTAAAAATAGCAAGTCCAGGAAAACAGGACATGCCAATTTTGATATGAATATATTAAATTTCTTTCGTTTCATAATTCGCGGTCGTGGAAGTGTGCAAATATTTTGAATTCTATGCGTTTCTGAACTGTCAGTGCAAACCTATTAAAACATTAAATTTCTTGATTCTTTATTCTTCATCTTACTTTAGTAACTAAATTAATATTAGTTTTAGTTTGTTTCGTAATTTATTCCAATAAATGAATCAGTTAGTTCGTTATTATCCAAGAAAATATTATTATTTTTATTTCTGTATGGGAATTAGTTAGTTATCGTCAAAGAATGTTTTTATTTTTATTACTATTATTATTTCTATATGAAAATGTAAGAAGTAAAAAAATGTCTATGCATATCTAACTCATTTAGTAATTCACTGAAATAGTAATTTATTAATTTTTTGTAAAATTTCTTAAGTCTACTTTTCTTTAATTTAAAAAAATATCTTTAGATAATAAATTGATCAACTTGACTTTATTTAGGATTTGGTCATATGAACCTTTTTTTCATAATTGTAGCATGGAATTATTTATTTATTTGAAAAAGTCATGAAATATAAGAAAGTAGTTCTTTGATGAAGCTTTTTCATTATCTATGTTCTTTTTAAATAAAAGCACTAGCAATATCAAGCTAGTGTCCTATAGTACAATTCGAAAATAACATAGTAATAAAGGGAATCTAAAGCATAAGAGTTCCAAACCATAACAATAATAAACATTTTCACAAAGGGAAAGTCCACATAAGTTATTTAAAGTATAGATAGTATAACTAAAACTAAACAAACTAATGCCCCAAAAGCCAACCAATAAACAAAAAATAGAAAATCAAATAGTCCTCACTGGGGTATCTTCTCAAACGGCTTCTTTGACAGTAGCACCATGACCCATTCCTTCAAAATGAACATAAATAGATCCTTATAGTCATCATCTTCTATCAGCTTGTCACCCTTACATTTGTTCTTGCAGCAAGCGCAAGGTCGTTGTAGAGCTACACATCACCCTAAGCATAAATTGACAAATGTCTTGCAATCTCTTCTCCAAACCCAAAACTTCAGTCATGAGGCTTTGGAGGGCACCATCAACACCTACATGTTAGGAATAACAATTCACACAATTGTGTGTTATAAATTTATAAACTTTATACTTTTTAACCAAATCACTAATGCAAAATATAGTAGTACAAAACTAAATGAACAATATATAAACCAACACCATAACACACAAGATTTTTATTCTCAAAGAAAATGTTGTTAAGGGAAAAACATTAGTGGGGATGATACCTACAAGATCATGCAAAAATTTCCATGTTAGGATTTTATACAATATGTCTAACACATAAGTCCATCTTAAAGGACTGGGCCCCTGTTAAAAGGGTGTCCTTCAACCCTGTTAAGAGTTAATGAGAACAAAATGCTCATTGCATGTAATGCATTTCTCAATGGAGAAGGTTAAATCCACCTTCAATGGACTCATTGTCTAAACAAATAAAAGAGGACTCACTATCCAAAACATGAATTGGCTGATAACAATTCATTTGCCTTTACAATACCATTGAAGTGCAAAAGGAATAATCACAAATTCCACTCATACCTCGTTGAAAGCATCAAATCTACCTTCTCCTCTGATCTAACCTTATTCACATCAATTCACAACCTCACATCTATCCACATATTCCATACATTACAACAAAGGAATCATTTTCATTTATACAAGTTATTATTGTCTTAAAAGTTTGCACCCTTGCCTAAAGTTTGACCTAAAGGCATCCTTGTGAAACATGGAAACAAAAACAACCTCCAAGTTGTGGGACTTGAACAATGAGATTAAGTATCCAGAGAATGTCGACTTCCTTACTATCAAGATGCACCTAATTGCTTCTTGAGAGGAAAAGGGAGAAGGAAATGCATGAAAATAAAATATCTAATCTAATCTAAAGGAGTGATACACCAAATAGTACATTCACTCTTGTCTCTACCTAGAAATGCATAGTTCATCAACATAATCTCAAAATACACAGATTCAATCCTTGCTTAACTCAACAACAATATGTAGATCAGAAACCAAAGGAACGCTATAAGGAAGGGGCTTCACTCTATATCATTCAAGGCCAAGTAGATACAATTATACAGTTGAAAAATGGAGGAAATACATCAGCATAAGGCAAGAAGATATTGCACAATATATTAATGAATAAAGAAGTACAGTAGAGAAGTATATTCATTCAAAGGAAAAACGAAATTACAATAGCAGAGCATGTAACAAAACTTCTATAGAATCAGAGAAAAGACTAACCTTTGGAAGGGTTACAAAACTTGCTTTTACAGCTCAAGCATAACTGAGATAACTTCTTTCAGAAGCCAAAACTCAACTACTGTCTTTAAGTCGCAGAGAACAATCACTGCAAATCTAGGGAAGATTTGATTGGGTGTACATCCATATGTAGGAAATCTTATCTTTACGTGCAACTTGGGCCTTCAAGAGATAGAAACAACGGCCACAACTTCTCTAATTTGGTACATGGATAACCATGGTAGTGGTAGGAGGAAATTTGCATTCATTAGGTATGGAGAACACTCAAAATAGTAGTTGCAAGCGATCAAGGACTTGTTTTCCATTAAAGAACTATTTTTTTCATCTTCACAACCACACCAAATCAGTTGTGTCATTATTCAATAGAAAACATCAGTCAACTCACCATGTGGCCCTACAATCTTTAAGCATTATGCCACCCTACCCAGCTTTTCTTATGTTAGGTTAACCTATGCATGTTCTTGTTTGCAACTTTGGAACTTATTTCCCTCGCTAATTATTTGGTCTTGCAAAAACACGACCACTTCATCTCGTGCCTTTATCGCTACTTCACAGCTTGAAAACACTTTAGTCCTCTAACTATTGTGACCCTGCAAACATCATAAAAATGGACTATTTTGCACCTTCGCAATGGTTAGGACCTAACACTTCCTTAACTGTGTGATGTAGCAATGATTGTAATTGTTCCAATATTCTTTGTTTGCAGCTTTGTGACTTGTGATTTTTGTTCATGACTTAACCATACGAAGCTGCGGTGACTGTCAACCTGACCGTTCTCTCATTTATCCTAGCCTCACAATCTTGAAGATCTCCAATGCTTACTAACCTGCGACATTGCAATAACTGCTAAACTAATTGCTTCATGTCATGGAAACATTGCAATTGTATTCCTCCATTAACCATGTTGACCTGCAAAGCTATGAAGACATCTTTAATTGTTTGATCGCTTTGTCGCAACCCTGACTCTTAACCCATATTTTAACCTTGTGAGAGTGCAACAACTAAAATCGCCACTTCACTACCCAAACCCTGGTCTATTCTTAATTGCGTACGATGGTGCAAAAGCATTGAATTTGATTGCATTTGTTTGACTTCGCAACTTGAAGCTTTGAAGCTTTTGATGGAATGATATTGATTGAATTTATCTACTTTTATTTGATGAACAACTCCTTCAAAACTGATCATATTAGTTGTCTCCTGACCCCTATGACAATACAATGAGGATCCCATAAGAATTAGGCCCACCAAGACACGTGTCACCCCGTCATCTCCTCACAACCTGAAAGTAGAGTTTAGTATTTTACCTTGCAAAAGTGTGATCAAAGCATTTTTCTACCTTGGAGGCTTAACTTCAGGTTAAACCTAACCACATGTGAAGGTGAAAAAACCATTAAACTTGATTATTTCCCTCCATTGCAACTTCACAGCATAAGACTCTATATTGCATAAATGATCTACGACCATGCAATCCATAGCTTTCACTTCTTCGCAATTAGCATTTGAATATTAGCCCAAACAATTGCGAAATTGTGTTAACAATAAACTTGATTGTTTCGCATGGTTGCAACCCTTCTAATAGCTTGACCTTAAACTGGAGTGACAGGGCGATGTAAGGATTCACACTATCGCAACTTGAAACACTTATAAGATATAACATACAATATGAAGAATATAAGACTTAGGGATGTAAGGAAAAGAATGAAGTTTTTTACGTATCCCCTTTGTTTGCATGGAAAATATGAATAATTCAATGAATGTGGACATGGCCATCACCCTGGGTGCTTCTTAAGACTGACAACATTGAAAATTTAGGAAGGGCTAAAAATGCTAACACTTCTGGTGACTTAGAGGGGATGCTTGTCTACTAAGAATGGACCAATGGCCTTAAGCAATCCATTGGGATGGAGTCACAAAAAAAATGGGTCCTACTAAGCAACAAATTGTAACCTCTTCAATTGCAAAAACTTCAAAACCTACTCTCTCACAAAGAAAAAGCATGTCCTTGTGCACTTCTTTGAAAATAGGAAAACTACTCTATTATATATAGAAACTCTCAACCTTCTCTAGAAGCAATGCTTAATGTAAATTCCATTGACTGGAATTGGCAGAATATCACCATTAGGGTTGGATAACTGAAAAACATTGGCCTCTTTGTAGCTAGTGATAACATATGGACCAATCCACATAGCATCAAACTTGGGAGTGTCTACCTAGCTTAGCTTTGTTTGTTTTCCACTTGAGAACAAGGTCTCCTTCTTTGAAAACCCTAGCCTTATCTTTTCTATCAAAACTCCTTTTGACCTATTGCTGATGTGTCTCAAGTATCTACATAGTCTATTGTATTTTTTCTTCTAGTTCCACCAATTTTTCCATCCTAACTACCATAGCATTATCTTCAATTAGTTCCAATTGATGAGCTAATTCAAGGGAGGGGAATTCAAGTGAAATAGGAAGCCTTGCTTCCCTTCCATAAACTAGCATGAAGGGTGAGTTCCCAATTTCTCTCTTAGGTGTAATCTTATCAGCCCAAAGGGTTGTTCTTAGCTTTGAATGCCAACACCTTTGATTGTCCTCAATTATCCTCTTGATAATCTTGATTAGGTTCTTGTTGGAGGACTCAGCCAAGCCATTCCCTTGGGGATAGTAATTTGAGGAAGTGCTCAAATAGATACCATGGTCAATTTCCCATGAGCAAATTTTATTCCTAACAAAGGACTTTGCATTATCTGATTTTTTGTTGGAGGGACACCAAACCTAGTAATAGTTGCATCAAAGAATTCCACCACTGAAGTCTTTGTGGCATCCTTCGGAGTTGTTGCTTTTGTCCACCTTGTGAAGTAGTCTATTATAGCTAATATCCACTTGTGACTAGAGTTAGAAGGTTGATTGATTTGACCAATAAAATCTAGGCTCCGCTGGGAAAATGGTTGATCAACCTGAATAGGATGAAGGGGAAAAGCTGCTAACCTTTGTTTACCTAAAAATAATGCACACTTCTCACATTTTCTCACATGTTTATGACACTCATTGACTAGAGTTGTCCAATAATAACCAGCTCTCATTATCTTCATGGTTGTTGTTCTAGATAAGAAGTGGCCACCATCAAGGCCATCATGAAACTCTTTGGTCATTCTATATGTTTGATCGGAGTTAATGCATCTTAATAGGGCTCCATTAAGAACCCTCTTAAAAAGGATCTCATCCACTAGGATAAAAGCAATAGACTAAAATCTGAGTTATCTTCTTTTAGCTCTTGCCTAAACCTCTTCCCGCTAAGATCTTTCCTGATGAGGATCTCACTAGAGAAGCTCTTTCCTCTTCCCACTAAGATCTTTCTTGATGAGGATTTCACTAGATCACAAGTGACCAATTTGAGGCATTCTCAAGACCTAGTGGCAGAGGCTAGGTGCAATTAGAAGTGGACCATTATCAGGGACCTCATTGCTATTATTTGTGATTCTATTCCTCCTAGGTGGCAATCGAGTTTAAATGACAAGACCAAATGATGATCCCAATGATAGTTAGAGAATGAGAGGCCTCCCTCTTGCTCTCTTCTTTTCAACAGCTAGAATGACAACAACACCTTTGGTCATCATGATGTCTTACTCAGGATGTCATTGACTTTGTCAATATCTTTATTGTCACCAAGACTCATAAGAGTCCTTCTACTCCTTTTCTTGACTTCGTTGGGTACCAGTGGCTCTCTGTTTATAAAGACAAGGTCATGTTTTCTAGTGGGGTTAGGGGCTCTAGTGGTGTTGCCTTCCTAATTCATGACTACCTTTTTGGCTCTATCTCAGTTGTCCTCTCTGATTCTCTAGCTAGATCTATGTGGATTTGTATTGATCACTTCACCTCTCATCTCAGAGACATCTTTATTGTTGTTTGTTACTTTCCATCGATTGTCGCACACTATGCAGTACACAATGTGGATGATGGGGACCCTTTTATAAATTTACATGAGTGCATTTATAGGTTCTCTATCATGGGTGACATCATCATCTTAGGGGACTTCAATGCACGTACCTAAGATATTGAGAGCCCTCTACATGACCATGGGTCCAATTGGGTCTGTACTCCTGAGATAGATCCCTCCATCTTGGGTCTTCAATGCTACTCTAAGAACAATCAAGGGCCTCTCATGTGCTATGGGCATCATCTCCTATTCTACAAGGCTACTAAGTCAATGATCTTGAATGGGATCCCTATTTACCTAGCTCTAGGATTTTCACCTCTTGGACTCACTATGGTAGTGTGAGTGTAGTGGATTATGTTCTCTCAAGTGCCTCCTTCATCTCTTCCATGACCCACTTCACTATCTCTTGGCTCCCCTTTTCCAGCCATGCCCTACTCAACCTCTCCCTCTATGCCTCTCTGCTTGCCCTCCCCCCATTCCTCCCCCTCCCCCTATTGTATCGTCCCTGACCTGTACTTCCTTTCACTTTTTTGAGTGTGAATGCGAGCTCTTCACACTACATCTTAGGTGACTCCCACCCCATGCCTCTTTCTCTTAGTCCACTGATGCTTCCTCCATGTTTGACCTTTTGGCATTCATGATTTGGGAGTCTATCATTCTCTCCATCCCTCACAAAACCAACCCTTTCTCTCACAACTCCATATGGAGGAACACTTTTCCTATGAACCAATGGTTCGATGATGACTGCAAATATTTCCATCATCCTGTTTGTTCGGCCTTCACCTCCCATTACTCATCCTTCAACTAGTTGTGCCTCTCTTACCACTGCCTTCTTTGTCACACAAAGTAGTTGTTCATTTTATTGTAGTGTCAGACTCTTTGTGCCTCCCTCTTGCATTCCCCCAAGATTTTTTGGCTCTTGGTGTATCTTCGTCACCCCCCTCCCTCCACCTTGGAACATAGCTCCTTAGTCTCGCACAACTCTACTTTCTAAGATGTCCTAGGCCAACCCTCCCTCTACCTCACTCCTTCAACCCCTTTTCACCTCTTCACCTTTTTCCATATCATTGAGGCTATTCAATCCATGATTTGCAATAGGATGATGGATGAGGAAGGTTTGTAGGAGAAACTCTTCAAGTTTGGTTGCACAATCTTGGGTTCTTTCCTCATTGTACTCTTTAATAGAGTGGTCTACTTGGGCTTCCCCATCTCCTAGTTGAGAAACATTATTTGCCCCATCTGCAAGACCGAGCCAACTTCTAACCCTAGAAACTATAGGACTATCATGATTGGGCACACTTTTTCCAAACTCTATGCTACTATGTTGAACACTAATCTCTCCAGAGAGCTTGATGGCAGAGGTTGTTGTATGAGGGGGTGGGATGGCTTTTAGACTTCTTGTCATACTAAAACTCATATCTTGACTCTTTGGGATATTAATGAGGAAGCTAATCACCACCCAGTGAATGTTTACTGCTTCTTTGTAGACTTTCACAAAGCCTTCAACTCTATTCTCCTAAGGCTATTTTTTAGCAACTCAAAGACATTAAGATCTCTAACATTCTTTTGGCAGCCATTATGAGATTATACTAGTCTATGGTGGGTAGGTTAAGGACTCCCCATGGGTTCTCCAACCCAATTTTGAGCACCAATGTTGATGACGTGTAGATAGCTAAGAAGTTTTATTTCTCCTTGTGTTCCAAGATAGATATCATTTTAAATTCCAAACCGAAGCTCCCCAATTATTTATTTATTAACAAGTGGGAATGCTTTTGGTTGATTTATCCTACATAGTATGAATGAGATTTATGTCATTTTATACACAAGTAATTTTTAAGCATACGTATTGCTTTGAAACAGAATGATTGTAGGGTTCGAGATAAATTGATACATTTATATTTACACAAAAAATCTTCTATTACTATAATAAGACAAAGTTGAACCAAATAAAATGCCCAAATCTTGCCTCTAAGCTTAACAGAGCATAGAAGACAAGAAAACCTAAGTTGTGTGGAAGCAAAAAAATCATAGTAATGAGAGCACCAAAAGAAAAGAAAAAGAAGACAACATAGTAGGATTTGTCAAATAATATATATCTCTCTCTATCTATCTATCAATCCATCTATTTATCTATTTGTACTTCTCTCTCATCCTCTCACTCTATTTGCTTCTCTATGTTTATCTACCTCCACCTTCCATATCCCTTCTTTTGTCAATCTCCATCTCCATCTCTATACCTCCCTCAATCTCCTTAATCTCTTACTCTTTCTTATACACCTCTCCCTCTTTCTTGTTGGAAATATTCAAGATATGATAGGTTACTGAGAGGGGAGGGGTGAATCAGTAACTTCAAAACTTTAAAACATTTTAGCACTTTGACCATATATACTATTCACCATTCATTCATATAATCTACTACATAAATGAGAGATCAAACATTTATAACACATGTACACAGTGTCATGTCCCCTTTTCAAATAATTAAAAATAATAATCTTTGGTAAGGCAGGCAGACCCCAAAAAGGTGAAGTTTCGAAAAAAGGAGTTAATCTTTGGAAACCAATGGAATAATAAATGAAAATTATTATTAAAATATATTTTATTAACCCCTCTTGGACATGAGTTAGGGTTATGCCCTCTTTTAAGGGATTTGGAGGCATTTTGGGCTCATTCCAGAACTTGATTTTGCTCATTGCTTTGTTGTTCTTCAGAGGCTGCCAAACTTGTGGAGAAGGAGACCCAAGGACGGGAGTTTGCAAGTTTCTAGGAAGGCTAAGGATGGGAATTTAAATCCATTCCATGTGCAAGCTCATGCAGAGCTTGCCCTTGTTCTGAACAATGTAGATTTGTGGGTTTTCGGGTGTGTTTTTTGCAAGAGTTTGGTGTTTCCGATTGAGTATTTCATATCAGTTTGGGTTGCTGCTGTATTTGAGATATTTAGATGTTAAAATAGAGGTGAATATATTTATTATGTTGTGGTTATACTTTTGTGATAGATTATTAGTTTTTTTGTGGTGTTTCCGAGCTATTTGGTGTTATTTTTGGGAGCCCAATGAGCATTGTTTTGTCCTCCGTTTGGGAGCTATTTTGTAAACTCTATATAGATCTAGAAATGTCATTTTATAGGCTATTATGCTGGTGAAATTTCTATAAAAATGTCCACTTTTAGATTTATTAATAATATGTGAAGCTGTGAATTTTTTGGCACTATTTCGAGCATACACAATTTGGGTTTGTTTGAGAAATTGGCGAATCTTTGAAATATTGGTTGTTTGATTTTAAAAATATGATTAGAGACTTTAAATATCATATAAAATCACAAAGGGGACATTTTAGTGGTATCAGAGCTATGATCTTACTAGCCTGGGGGTTTGTAGAAGTTTGCATGCAACTAAAGTGAAAGAGAAAAGAGATATTTGCAGCTAGAAAAGAATAAAGAAATTTTGATCAAACCTCCAGTTGAAAGTAAAAGTACAAAATCCAAGGAAGGAAAAAGTATGGCTGATCTAGATGAGATGGAAAAGAAATTTTTCCAAGACATCCAAAATACTCAGAAGCAAATAGTGGATAGTTTGGCAGAAATTAGAGAGGCTTTGCGAATATTGACAGAAAAACTGCAAGGAGTTGCATCTGTTAATGAGAAAGGGAGCACTTCAGAGGAGCCAAAAAATCTAAAACCCACACCATCTAAATCAACAAAAACTATTTTCCTACCTACAGATGAGCCACCAATGCCAAATCTAGCCCTTAATCCTATGAAAGAGGTTACAAGTAACTTGATTGCATTAAGAGCCACTTACAATGGCTTAGATGATGACTTTCGAAGTTCGGTTCCTTTTAGAGAATATGTGGATATGATGAACACTTTGATGCCCAAGAAAGAGTATAGGAGGGAGCATGACATAAGTGGTAGAGAGCTCAAAAATAAAATAAGCAAGTTTACAACTCCTACTTTTGATGGAACAAATAAAGTTTTAGCTAGAGCATGGCTACAAAAATTACAGACCTTCTTCACACTTAACCCCATGAAGGAGAGTGATGTTGTTCAATTTGCAAGTCTACACTTGGAAGATGTAGCCTATGATTGGTGGTATCATGGAATGACTACTCAAGGTCATGATCAGGTAACTACATTTGATGATTTCAGTCAAAGAGTGATAGATAGATTTGACCTCAAGGATGATGAAGAGTATTTTAAAGAATTTTCAAATGTGAAGCAAACCAAATCAGTTAATGAGTATATAGAAGAGTTTCAAAAAGTGGTTGTTATGGTACTTGATATGAGTGAAAAGAGGATTGTTTATCTTTTTCTTGATGGTTTGGAAGATTCTGTTAAGGGTTTGGTTAAGGCTTTCTCACCCTCAACCTTACAGGAAGCTATCAAAAGAAGCTTGCAACTTGAAACTTGCATGCCTATGAAACCAGTCACTAATCAAAAACCCCCAAATATTTGGCAAAATAAGGAGAATTTTTAGAAAAAGACTTTTCCAACACTACCACTAAAAAGATGTGATAAATGTGGCAAAAAAGAAGGTAGCTGAAGAGAGTAGGAGTGAATTACGAAGGAAAAATCTTTGTTTCACTTGTAGAGAACCATGGGTTCTAGGACATAGATGTTTGGGGAAAGGTCAAGTGCACTGTATTGAAGTTGCTTCAGAATCTGATTCAGATGAGCATGAGAAATTTCATGACACTAAGGAGGAGGAAGAAGAAGAGAAAGAAAAAGAAATCAACAAGGATGACACTTTAGCAGCATTATGAGGGTCCCAAGATACCATCCCTTTTGAATTCAAAGGGTACTAGCAGGGCAAAGGTTGACAATTCTTCTTGATAGTGGGGCAACTCAAAATTTTATTGATGAGGGATTTGTCATGAAAAGAGGGCTTAAAGCAGAAGATTTTGAGGGATTCAATGTTACTATATTTTATGGATTCACTATGCCTTGCACACAGGTGGTGAAACAACTCAAGATGACCTTAGGAGATTATGAGTTATGTGATGACTTCTATGTTGTTGGCATTGGGGCGACAGATCTTGTATTAGGTGTTCAATGGTTGCACTCTATTGGAGGATATTACATGAACCATCAAACTATGGAGTTTAAATTTCATTCCAATGGGAAAGAATTCTTATTGAGAGGCTTATCGAATGGAGCACCTAAGATAGTCTCTGCAAAGAGGATGGAGAGGACTTTTCGAAGAGGACAAGTAGCATGGGCAGCAGGAGTCATAATCCATCCAACAAGCTCTCCAAAGAATCAAGGTAATTTCCATTTTGAAATTCAAAATATTCTTGATAAGCATAGTATAGTTTTCAATGACTTGCCTCTAGGATTACCACCAGATAGAGGTTTTGAGCATGTTATAGAGTTAGAACAAGGTGCCAAACCAATTATAACAACCCCATACCACCATCCAAGAGGTTATAAAGAAGAAATTGAAAAAACTATTAAGGAACTCCTGGACATGGGATTCATAAGGCCTAGCTCTAGTCCATTTGCATCATTTGTGGTACTTGACAAGAAAAAAGATGGTACAATGAGAATGTGTATAGACTATATGGCTCTAAACAAGAAGACCATAAAAAATAGGTATCCCATACCACGCATAGATGAACTCATTGTTGAGTTACATGGTGTTGTATACTTCTCAAAAATTGACTTAAGATCAGGGTACCATCAAATCCGAATGAGGAGTGAAGATGTGAAAAAGACTGCATTCAGATGTCACTATGGGCACTTTGAATTTCTTGTTATGCCATTTGGCCTCAGTAATGCACCTGCAACATTCCAATCTCATATGAATAAGGTATTCAACTAGCATCTTCAAAAAAAAAAATTGGTATTTTTTGATGATATCTTGATTTACAGTAAAACATGGGAAGAGCATCTAAAGCACATAGACATTGCTTTGGAAATCTTGGAGCAGCAATCTTTCTATGCTAAGCTATCTAAATGTGAGTTTGGTTTGACAGAGATCCTATATTTGGGACATATTATGAGTTCTAAAGGAGTATAGGTTGATCAACAAAAAATCCAGGCAATTTTGGATTGACCTCCACCTACTAATCTTACACAGTTGAGAGGTTTCTTCAAAGTGTGTAGCTACTATAGGAGATTTGCCAAGGGATTTTCTCAGCTTGCTGTCCCTTTGACTGATTTGACAAAGAAAGGAGCTTTTGTTTGGACAGAAGAGGCACAAAAAACATTTGATAAGCTTAAGGAGGTAATGAGTTCATGCCCTATGCTTGCAATTCCAGGTTTCTCTTTACCTTTTTTTGTTGAATGTGATGCTTCTAGAGAAGGTATAGGGGTTGTCCTAACTCAAAGGGGACATACAATAGCATTTGAGAGTAGAAAACTAAATCAATCAGAGAAAGGTTACTCCATCTATGATAAGGAAATGTTGGCAATCATGCATGCACTTCCTAAGTTTAGACAATATTTGGTATGTTGGAGATTCATTGTAAAGACAAACCATAATAGCCTCAAGTTCTTCTTGAACCAAAGGGATTTGAATGATCGTCAACAAAAATGGGTAAGCAAATTGCAAGCTTGTAATTTTGATATTGAATACATGAAAGGAAAGAATAATGTGGTTGCTAATGCTCTCTCAAGAAAGCCCACTCTATGTTCCTTAACATTTATCTCTGCTAATTGGAAAGTCTCCATAATTTTAGAGTATGCTAAAGATTCTTTTGCCACCAAGATTTTGGATAAGTTAGTGGATGATAACAGGTACAAGGTTGTTGATGAATTGATTTATTACAAGAACAGGATCTTCTTAGTGCCAAGATCAAAAACTAAGGAGAGGATATTGAGGGCCTTTCATGATAAACCTTTGGCTAGTCATCAGGGATACTTCAAGACATACAAGAAAATTTGAGAGCGATTTTCATGGAAGGGTATGAAGGAGGATGTCCTTAAACACATTAAGGAATGTATGGTATGCCAACAAAGCAAGAGTGAGCAAAATTTTCTTGCAGGGTTGTTGCAGCCACTTCCTATTCCTGAACAAAAATAGGAAAATATTTCCATGGACTTCATTACTGGGTTGCCCAAGGTTCAAGGTAAGGATTGCATATATGTGGTGGTAGATACACTAACTAAGTATGCACATTTCTTTCCTATCACATCTAATTTCAATGCATCACAAGAGGCCGAATTGTTCTTCAAGGAAATTTTTAGATTACATGGCTTGCCTAGAAACATTGTCAGTGATTGGGATAGTAGATTCCTTAGCTCTTTTTGGAAGGATCTCTTTCATTTGGCAGAAATTAAACTCACTCCCAGTACTAGCTATCACCCTCAAATAGATGGACAAACAGAGATAGTTAATAAATGGATAGAGGGATATTTGAGGAACTATGTTTCAAATCAACAACATGCTTGGGTGAAATGGTTGCACCTAGGGGAGTATTGTTACAATACATCTCATCATATGTCTATTGGTATGCCTCCTTTTCATGCTCTTTATAGTTATGATGATCTTTCCTTTGTTGATCTAGTACTTTCAAATAGTAGAGTACCTATAGCAACTGATTTCGTCAAGAAAAGCCAAGACATAATAAGGTCCTTCAAGGATAATCTACAACATGCACAGAACCAATAGAAGTTGTATGCTGATAGGAAAAGGACCAAAAGATATTTTGAGGTGGGAGATTTGGTATTTTTCAGGTTGCATCCATATAAGCAAAGCACCTTGAAGAGGAGTGGGGCAAAGAAACTCAAGCCAATGTTCTATGGACCTTATAAGATCACCAAGAAGGTAGGAGAGGTACCTTATGAATTGGAGCTCCCACCAAACAGAAAAATACATAATGTTTTCCATGTATCTTGCTTGAAAGACATTCTAGGCCAGAAAACCATAGTATCTATAGAATTACCACCTCTTGATGATGAAGGTAAATTAGTTTTGATACCAGAAGAGATTTTGGATACAAGAGAGAAAAGATTGAGAAATAGGAGCATCATAGAGCATTTGGTCAAATGGAAAGGATTACCACTGGAGGATGCAACTTGGGAAGGAGCACATATTCTTGAGCATTCCAACCTTCATTTCTTGAGGAAAAGAAATATTTGGGAGGGGAGGACTTGTCATGTCCCCTTTTCAAATAATTAAAAATAATAATCTTTGCTAAGGCAGGCAAACCCCAAAAAGGTAAAGTTTCAACAAAAGGGGCTAATATTTGGAAACCAATGGACTAATAAATGAAAATTATTATTAAAATATATTTTATTAACCCCTCTTGGACGTGAGTTAGGGTTATGCCCTCTTTTAAGAGATTTGGAGGCATTTTGGGCTCATTCTAGAACTTGATTTTGCTCATTGCTTTGTTCTTCTTCAGAGGCTGCCAAACTTGTGGAGAAGGAGACCCAAGGATGGGAGTTTGTAGGTTTCCAAGAAGGCTAAGGATGGGAGTTTAAATCTATTCCATGTACAAGCTCATGCAGAGTTTGCCCTTGTGCTGAACAGTGCAGATTTGTGAGTTTTCGGGTGTGTGTTTTGTAAGAGTTTGGTGTTTTCGGTTGAGTATTTCATATCAGTTTGGGTTGCTGCTGTATTTCAGATATTTAGATATTAAAATAGAGGTTAATATATGTATTTGGTCATGATTATACTTTTTTGATAGATTATTAGTGTTTTTGTGGTGTTTCCGGGCTATTTGGTGTTATTTTTGGGAGCCCGATGAGCATTGTTTTGTCCTATGTTTGGGAGTTATTTTGTAAACTCTATACAGATCTATAAATGTCATTTTGTAGGCTGTTATGCTGGTGAAGTTTCTGTAAAAATTTCCACTTTCAGATTTATTAATAATATGTGAAGCTGTGAAGTTTTTGGCACTATTTTGGGCATACCTGATTTGGGTTTATTTGAGAAATTGGCGAATCTTTGAAATATTGGTTGTTTGATTTTAAAAATCTGATTAGAGACTTTAAATATCATATAAAATCACAAAGGGTACAATTCCAACAGTGATTTGGTGACCCAGAAACCTTCCAAATAGAAAGTAAAACTGGGGTGGGGACGACACCCACAAAACTTTGTTACTGCAGTATGAAGTTGACCTGTTAAAGCTTACATTGACCACTTTTGGTGATCTGCCCTATTAGGAGCACAAAGGACTACTAGGTCCACCTTGTTAGAGGATTTACAAATATACACTGAAGTATGCACTCTATTAAGAGATTTATACAAAGACTATTAAGTCTACCCTGTTAAAGGATTTACAAAATTGATTCACCTGTTAGGATGAAACAGTGGATCTACTTACAAACTTGATTTGCTGATTAGATCCTTGAAATATAGATCACCTTCTTATGACTAATGAATCTTTACTGCTCCTTGTAGACCTTGCTAAATACTTTGCTCTTCTGCTAATTCCCTTTCATTCTTCTCAAAACATTATATGTCTTTTTTTAATACATACTCCATATCTCATTATATCATACATCTTGCAAATGATATAATAAATTACATATATACCATTCCAATAATTATAATTGCAAGGTTGGCCAAAACACAAGTGAACAAAACATTACTGAGTTGGCCCAATAGTAAATAACTCAGGTTCATTGAACTGACTCGGTGACCTTTTGATACTCGGCATCCACTACATTACTTAGCATCATCATACACTCAGTAGAAGTGAAGGCTCTGAAATGTCCCTTTACTAATTTTTTATGATATTTCCAGCCTCAAATCAGAACTTTAAAATCAAACAACCAATATTACAAAGATCTGCCAATTTCCCAATAAAACCCAAATCGGGTATGTCCAAATTAGTGTCAAAAACTTCACAACTTCACAAATTATTAATAAATCTGAAAATGGACATTTTTACAGAAATTTCAGCAGCATAACAGCCTACAAAATGAAATTTCCAGATTTGTATAGCCTTTACACAATGGCTCACAAATGTAGGGCAAAACTATGCTCAATCGGGCTCCCGAAATTAACACAAAAATGCTCAGAAACACCACAAAACACTCATAAACTATCTCAGAAGTTTAATCACAACCCAATACATATATTTAGCTCTATTTTAACATCATAAAGTTTGAAATACAGTAGCAAACCAAACTGATATGAAACACTCAACTGAAAACCCAAACTCAAACCAAAAACAACCCTGAAAACACCCAAATCGGCATTATTCAGCACAAAGGAAAACTCTGTATGAGCATGCACATGGAATGGCTTCAAACTCCCATCCTTAGCCTTCCTGAAAACCTGCAAACTCCTATTCTTGGGTCTCCTTCTCCACAAGTTTGGCAGCCTCTGAAGAACAACAAGAAAATTAGCAAGAATCAAGATGTAGAATGAGCCCAAAATGACTCCAAACCCCTTTTAAAGAGGGCATAACCCTAACTCACGTCCAAGAGGGGTTAATAAAATATAATTTAATAATAATTTTTATTTATTAGTCCATTGGTTTCCAAAGATTAACCCCTTTTTCCGAAATTTCACCTTTTTGGAGCCTGCCTGCCTTAACAAAGTTTTTTTTTTTTTTAATTATTTGAATAGGGAACATGACAAGTCCTCCCCTCCCAAATATTGCTTGTCCTCAAGCAATGAAGGTTGGAATTCTCAAGAATATGTTCTCCTTCCCAAGTTGCATCCTCTAGTGGTAATCCTTTCCATTTGACCAAATGCTCTATGATGCTCCTATTTCTCAACCTTTTCTCTCTTGTATCCAAAATCTCTTCTGGTATCAAAACTAATTTTCCTTCATCATCAAGAGGTGGTAATTTTGTAGATACTATGGTTTTCTGGCCTAGAACCTTCTTTAAGCAAGATACATGAAAAATATTATGTATTTTGTTGTTTGGTGGTAGTGTTGGGAAAGTCTTTTTCTAAAAATTTCCCTTATGTTGCCAAAGATTTGGGGGTTTTTGATTAGTGATTGATTTCATAGGCACGCAAGTTTCAAGTTGCAAGCTTCTTTTGATAGCTTCCTGTAAGGTTGAGGGTGAGAAAGCCTTAACCAAACCCTTAATAGAATCTTCTAAACCATCAAGAAAAAGATAAACGATCCTCTTTTCACTCATATCAGGTACCATAACAGCCACTTTTTGAAATTCTTCTATATACTCATTAACTGATTTGGTTTGCTTCAACTTTGACAATTCTTTAAAGTACTCTTCATCATCCTTGAGGTCAAATCTATCTATCACCCTTTGACTGAAATCTTCAAATGTAGTTACCTGATCGTGACCTTGAGTAGTCATTCCATGATACCACCAATCATAGGCTGCATCTTCCAAGTGTAGACTTGCAAATTGAATAGCATCACTCTCTTTCATGGGGTTAAGTGTGAAGAAAGTTTGTAATTTTTGTAGCCATGCTCTAGCTGAAATTTTATTTGTTCTATCAAAAGTAGGTGTTGTAAACTTGCTTATTTTATTTTTGAGCTCTCTTCCACTTGTGTCATGCTCCCTCCTGTTCTCTTTCTTGGGCATCAAAGCGTTCATCATATCCACATATTCTCTAAAAGGAACTGAACTACGAAAGTCATCATCTAAGCCATTGTAAGTAGCTCTTAATGTAATCAAATTACCTATAACCTCTTCCACTGGATTAATGGCTGGATTTGGTATTGGTGGCTCATTTGCAAGCAAGAAAATAGATTTGGTTGATTTAGATGGTGTGGATCTCCCATTTCTCGGCTCCTCTAAAGTGCTCCCTTTCTCATTAATAGATGCAATTCCTTGTAATTTTTCTGTCAATATTCGCAAAGCCTCTCTAGTTTCCACCAAACCATCCACTGTTTGCTTCTGAGTATTTTGGATGTCTTGGAAGAATTTCTTTGCCATCTCATCTGGATCAGCCATACTTTTTTCTTCCTTGGATTTTGTACTTTTGCTTTCAACTGGGGGTTTGATCAAAATTTCTTTATTCTTTTCTCACTGCAAATATCTTTTTTCTCTTTCACTTAGTTGCATGCAATCATAAAATATGACATGCAAGATCTGGGTAGTTATCAAAACTTGACATGCAAGATCTGGGTAGTTATTAAAACTGACATGCAACTTCTACAAACCCTCAGGCTGGCAAGATCACGGCTCTGATACCACTAAAATGTCCCTTTACTGATTTTTTATGATATTTCCAGCCTCAAATCAGAACTTTAAAATCAAACAACCAATATTACAAAGATCTGCCAATTTCCCAATAAAACCCAAATCGGGTATGTCCAAATTAGTGCCAAAAACTTCACAACTTCACAAATTATTAATAAATCTGAAAATGGACATTTTTAAAAAAATTTCAGCAGCATAACAGCCTACAAAATGACATTTCTAGATTTGTATAGCCTTTACAAAATGGCTCACAAATGTAGGGCAAAACTATGCTCAATCGGGCTCCCGAAATTAACACAAAAATGCCCGAAAACACCACAAAACACTCATAAACTATCTCAGAAGTTTAATCATGACTCAATACATATATTTAGCTCTATTTTAACATCATAAGGTCTGAAATACAGCAGAAAACCAAACTGATATGAAACACTCAACTGAAAACCCAAACTCAAACCAAAAACAACCCCGAAAACACCCAAATCGGCATTATTCAGCACAAAGGCAAACTCTGTATGAGCATGCACATGGAATGGCTTCAAACTCCCATCCTTAGCCTTCCTAGAAACCTGCAAACTCCTATTCTTGGGTCTCCTTCTCCACAGGTTTGGCAGCCTCTGAAGAACAACAAGAAAATTAGCAAGAATCAAGATGTAGAATGAGCCCAATATGCCTCCAAACCCCTTTTAAAGAGGGCATAACCCTAACTCACATCCAAGAGGGGTTAATAAAATATAATTTAATAATAATTTTTATTTATTAGTCCATTGGTTTCCAAAGATTAACCCCTTTTTCCGAAATTTCACCTTTTTGGAGCCTGCCTGCCTTAACAAAGTTTATTTTTATTTTTAATTATTTGAATAGGGGACATGATAGGCTCGGTCCATACTAATCACTTGATGTAGTTCTAAACTCGGTAACCACAGGTGACTTGATAGATGTAGTGTCACTCGGTAAAAACTGAATCCTTTGTTTACCTTGCTTTCACTTGGTAAACACTGAGCTTCCATCGCTCAGTAATCACTGCACTTCCATCACTCGGTAATCACTATAAAGCTTGATGAACACTGGAATGCTCAGTGTGAATTGTGAAGCTCGATTAACACTAGAATGCTCGGTGTGAACTGCAAAGCTCGGTTAACACTAGAATGCTTAGTGTGAACTGTGAAGCTCGATGTAAACTACTTAAGTGATGAATGTACAAGGTAACCATTGAATGCTCGGTATACATTGTAGATTGAGTGATGAGTTTGGTAGCTATACTGATATAGATAAGTGTTGTCACTAATGGAAATAATAACTTAATGCCAACAATCTCCCCCTTTGGCATTAGTGACAAAAGCACTTATAAGCCAAAAAATATATATACATAACCTAACTTCACTGAATTTAGGTTTTTCAAAATTGATCTTTGTAGAACTACTGCGTATACAAATATACTTATGTACACATGAAAACTGTAATGTGTGGTAACTCCCCCTATCACTTATAGTGATGACTCTCCTCATTTATTATGCTGAATCTCTAAATCTCTCCCCCTTTTTGACAATAATGCCAAAGGACTGCATATATACAATTTATATGGCTACACCAAAGTGAGATAGAAATTCTTGATGTACCTTAAGAATGGTTGCAAAAGTACTATCCCAAGTCTGCTACAAAATTTGACAGGTGGAGAGAGCAATTTGAACTTCTGCTGATAATTGGATCAAGTGATCAGCCATTGAGAAGTTTTGATCTTGGACCAATGTTTTGCAATGTACAAGATGTGTTTGCATTGTGTCCATGATAGCAAGGATCATGTTCTAGATGTCTATGAGTTGTGATCGGATCTTAGCTTCCTCTCTCAATAGTTTTGCATGTACATCTGCCAAATATATGATCTTGGTGTGATGGGAGGTTGTGGAGGAGGAGTCCACCTTTAGCTTGGAGGCACTTGATTGCATATCAATGTCAATCTTATTTAACTTATCTTTTATCTCTTTGGTAAAACCAAAAACATCACAAAGTTTAGCAAAAAGTAATGCTGCATTATTAAAAGAATTTTCAAAATTTCTCAAAAATGTTGACAATTCAACTTGCTTTATTGCTATCTATTGAGCAATATGCTTTAGCACCTTATTATCAAATTTCTTTTCAGCTTTCTCAATAAGTTTCTCTTGTCCAAAAGAATTCTCATTAAATTTCTATACAGCCTCTTCTAACTAAATCAAAATGTGTTGAGTAGAATCTACTTCAACACCTATAGCATCTGTAATTATATTCTTGGCATTCTCAATTATTTTGTATTCCTTATCCCTTTCAGACCTTAACTGCTTCTGTGTAGCTTTCATCTCTATTAGTTGACTGGCTAACCTCATCTCTTCAATGGTAGCATTTTCATAGTCAATCTTTGGAATCACTATCTCTGTGTCGAAGTTAATATCTTCTGCAATTTCCTTTCTAGTGATTGGAAGTTTTAATGGATGTTTTTGTTTGACTTCTATGATGACTGGTTTGACCTTAGGAACAAACATAATAGTGGAGATGGAAGGGCTAGCAATAAAAACTAGGATAGGACTAGAGGATTGAATGCCAATAGGAATATTAACCAGATCAAAAATTGAAACACTTCCTAAAAATGGTATCATACTCGGTAGAGTACCCATAGTAGGACTTATTGGAGTGGAATTGGATATAGATGATGCTAATGGAAACAAAACTATAGAACTTGCTGGAATTGATGAAGACAAAATTATGGAACTTACTGGTACACTTATTGTTGATGAAGGAACTAAGGAGGCCAGCTTGGTAACTGAAGAAGTGATAGACAGCTTGGTAGATGAAGTGCTTGGTACATCTATTTTAGATACTTGGAGCTGGGAGGTGGCCGGTGAAGATTGAGCAATTGATGTGGCAATTGTGCTCACAATCTCACTTGCAGAAGTTGTCTCCATAGTGAATGTAACAGTTTTTGGTGGAGAGTGAGGAAGGGATGCAATCACTTCTACTACAGTTTTAACTAGATCTTCTTCTTCCTCATGTGCTTCTTCCTCCTTCTCTTCTTCCTCTTTGTCTTCCATAAGTGCATGCAACTCTCCTAGAGTAACTGTGATGGATGGAGTGTTATCAAAATCATCACCGTCACTGCTATCATCATCCTTGATCTCAACTGGATCTTCACTGGGCTTTTGCAGATGATAGATGTTCTTCCACATGTTTGTTGCATCATTTACAACATGCTCAATGTCTTTAATTAAAATCAAACATGTGTGAAATCTAATCATCATTTTACCTTCATGGTTCTTCATTGCTGCCTTTATTTCTGCTCCAGTGAGACTTGGTAGAAGATTCCTCAGAGATTTCTCATATATGTCTTTAGCTGTTTGGGTGGCTAACTCCCATCTCGGTTGCAATCTCTCCAATAGTTCTTTGGAGATTTGAGAGGCAAGCTGGTCCGGGGAGTATTTCCATTTACCCATCTTATTGAGTAGCAGTTCCTCAATCTACATTTTCTCAACATTAGTTCTTGTTTCAAATTTCAATGCCTTGAAATTTGTGATGCTAGCTCCTTCTTCCAATTGTTTAAGCCTTTCCTTGAATGTGGGTGGAGGCCTGACTAGTATAGGTTTCTGCTTGACTTTTCTAGTTCTTCTGGAGAATACTACAGTGGGCTTTTTCTTAGGTTTGGTAATAGTTACCTTACCTTTCTTCTTAGGTTGTTCCTCTTTAGATTCATGTTCTTCTTTTTCTTCTTCTCCTCCTTCTTTTTCATCATCTTCTTCATCCTCACCCTTTCCCTCAGTAAGCATAAGAGGACTGGTTGCAGTTTTCAATTTGGCTATCTTCCTCTTGCCTTTTCTTATGGCCTAGGGTAGCTTGATCTCAAGCTCAATTTTGGCCTTTGCCTCATCATATTTTTTGAAGATAGGTTGCCTTGGATCTACTGGCTCATTCACTAGTGCTTCAATAATATCCCTGGCCCCATCAATATTTACCTCATAAGGAAGAGGTTTTACCCATGCAACTTGGGGTCTGACTACTTGAATGTATACCTTGTCATAGTCAACCATAAAGCATACATCATCTCTGTAGTCTTCAACTAATTTTTGTGGAATCTGGAACCTGTTATTCATTCTCTCCTTGAAATCTTCAAAATAATTGTCCATGATGCTATCAAAATTTTCACCCATTTATGCTACAAACTCATTAATCTGATAAAGAATGGGAATGTCTTTTCTCCATACAACTGTTCCTTTTGATGGAAATAATTTTTGAACATAGAAAAATAAACAGATCAATAGAGAGCTGAATTTACAAGGATTATTCTTTGAAGTCCTTATACTATCCATATTTTTATTCAATTATCTCAACAATAATTCTGATAGATCAAATTCAAGGTTTTTCTTTACAATTTTAAAGGCCAAATCCACAACTTCACAAGGTACATTGTTCAGTCGACTAGAGTTATAGATTTTGTGGGCAATGACATGAATGCCAAATCTTAGTTCGACATCAGATACAGTGCTAACCTTTAAACCTCTATCATCCCACTTGGCTAGGGTTTGCTTCTATAACTCCTCCCGACCTAGGTTTTGGTGGTTTTAGCTTTGCTAAGCATAGGGAGACCCGTGATTTTGTAAATCAGCTTCTTTGTAATTAACACTGGCTACTCTAGCCATAGTTTCCCATTGTGCACCCGACTCAAAATATACCTAATCCACTTGGTTTGGAAATTTCTTGTCATATGTGAGATATGAGTCAAGCCTTTGGTTTCAAGATGCTTGTATTTGGGTTTTAGAGAGCATCTACACTCATTTCTTCTAGGGCATTGTCCATCTCTAGGTTTCCAATTTCTTGAACAGAACATTTGAAATCAGTACGAATATCATTGATAAGAATTACCTTAGGTGGAATTTTCTATTGAGCTCCATTCGGGTCGAGCGATTCTGCAATGGCTGAAACAATTTTGAAGTTGGGCACTTTCCATTCTATACCCTTTACCAGCATTATTGAACCTCTTTTTGCCTTGGTCCCACTGCTACTCGCGAATGCCATTGCTACTTGGTAAGTGTAAGAAAATTTTGAATAGATCTTTTGTTTTAAAAATTGCTTGAAATCGTTAGGAGTCGCTTGGAATTTGCTTGAATTTGCTGGAAATTTCTTAGCTTTGTACTCGCCATAGTTGCCCATTGTGCACCCGACTCAAAATATACCTAATCCACTTAGTTTGGAAATTTCTTGGCATATGCGAGATATGAGTCAAGCCTTTGGTTTCAAGATGCTTGTATTCGGGTTTCAGAGAACCATCTACACTCATTTCTTCTAGGGCATTGTCCATCTCTAGGTTTCCAATTTCTTGAACAGAACATTTGAAATGACTACGAATATCATTGATAAGAATTACCTTAGGTGGAATTTTCTATTGAGCTCCATTCGGGTCGAGCGATTCTGCAACAACCGAAACAATTTTGAAGTTGGGCACTTTCCATTCTATACCCTTTACCAGCATTTCTAAACCTCGTTTTTCCTTGGTGCTGCTACTACTCCTGGATGCCATTGCTGCTCGGTAAGTGTAAGAAAATTTTGAACATATTTTTTGCTTTAAAAATTGCTTGAAATCATTTGGAGTCACTTGGAATTTGCTTGAATTTGCTGGAAATTTCTTAGCTTTGTACTCGCGGTGAAGAATGAAATCGAATTCTACCCTTTTGACAAATTTTTTGTCATAAATGCTTGGTATGAAGGTAGATGAGATAAAAAAGTGTTTGACAGGCTGTCATTCATTTGCTTGGTAGAAGCTTGCAACTCGATGATCGAACTAAACTTTTAGTTATTCTCGACCTAGCTTAGTAAGGTCTTCAACTGACTTTCCTCGGTAGATGCAACTTGGTGAAAGATATGCTTTCTTTGATCTTTGTGTATCTGGAATACTGATTTGATCATTTTTCTTTCTTTCATTTGGAACTACTCTGGATATAGCTTGATGATACAGTTCCAGATCCTTTTTGAATCTAATTGGAAATGATGGAGTCACCCACTTCTTGAGTGACATTGCCATCACTTGAACTGTCTTGCTTGATAGATTTTGAAATCCATTGTTGCCTCATTTGCTTTCAAATGTTTTCAGCTTTAGCTTTCTTTTCATCTTAAACTCTTCCTATATTCATGCAATTTTTAGCTATATGACCGAGCTTAGTGCATTTATAACATCTTACTGTTGTGTCTCTTTTCCTCAAGTGATGCCTTGAGCAATCTTTTCCAATGTGTCCATATTCTCCACAATAATGACATCTGCACCAGGTATTGTAATCCCATCCAAAGATTTCTTTAACAAGTTGTTCAGTTGGATTGAATGATTTGGATCTGCATTGGAATGCCTTGTGACCATGCTCTTGCACTTATGACAATTGCCTTCAAATTTTGGTTTCTCCTTGCATTCATTAGCTTTATGACCATGCTGACTGCAATTGTAGCATTTACCATTGAATTTACCTTTTCCATTGCTCTAACACTTGTTTGATGTGTGACCTAGCTTACCACAGTGATTGCAAGTAGGTCTTTGATTCCTTTAGGCACCCTATTTGGAGGTTTCATCTTCTTCCTTGTAACCAAGTCTAGCTTTACCTTTTTGTCTATGAAGATTCTGCTCACTTTGTTGATTTAACTAGGTCATGTCTGTTTGAGATTTCATCATTCTCTCATTGATTTGATTTTCAGTGATCAAGTCATTTTCCAAACTTTCATTGATTTGTCTTTCAATAATTAAATCATTCCTTAGGCTTTCATTCTCAGATCTTATATTCATAATTTCTTCATTTGCATTAGATAGTTGATCTGCAAGATCTTCATGCTGAAGGGATTGATTATTTCTTGCCTCTAAGTCTTCATTTGCATTGTCTCTCTATTCCAAAACTTTACATAGCCTGATTGATTGAATTTCTTGTTCTCTTTTAAGCTTTCTTACTTCTTCCTGTAGAGAACCATTCTTTGCTAGGAGTTCCTTAATAACCTCATTAGCTTCATCTGAGTTGCTTGATGGTAAAAGGTCTTCAATATTTTCTTCAACGTACTAATGATCATTCATTTGTCTTGCAAGTCCCTTCCTTCTCTTCAGGGATTGAGAAAGATGCTCCTTAGCTTCTTTGAGTTGAGCCATGGGCATTTTCAGATCTAGCTTTTCATTTTCAATAGCTTTGTCAAGTTTGAATATCTCCATTGTCCTTGATCTTTGCTCAAGCTGTCAAACTTTATCCTAAGAACCATAAAGCTCTGATACCAATTGTTGGAAATATTCTAGATATGATAGTTTACTGAGAGGGGAGGGGTGAATTAGTAACTTCAAAATGTTAAAACATTTTAGCACTTTGACCATATATACTATTCACCATTCATTCATCTAATCTACAACATAAATGAGAGATCAAACATTCATAACACATGTACATAGTGATTTGGTGACCCAAAAACCTTCCAAATAGAAAGTAAAACTAGGGTGGGGATGATACCCACAAAACTTCATTACTACAGTATGAAGTTGGCCTGTTAAGGCTTACACCACTATAAAGGAAATGGCACTTTTGATGTTTATTGAGCTGATTCCCCACTATACATGGACTAAATCTCTTAAAATCTTGGCAATTAATATTGATTTCTTAAAATCTAGGACAGGTGACCTCCAAGGAAGTCCCACTACTTCACCTATGTAAGCATCACCTAGATCCAATGAGTGCTAAGTGTTCCATTTATTCTTATCAAAGATGGATTCATGTGTGAATCACTATTTTTGGTATGTGGGTCAATGAGTTTGACTCAAAAGTTGCATAGTTTTTTCCTAATAATAATATCACAAATTGATTTCCTTTTTAATTAACTCTTGAGATCTTATTAACATATCCATTTTCATTTATCTCTGCAACATTAACATGATCCTCCACGATCTCTTGCAAATCATATAAACTTTATGTTTAAATGTGAAACCTGATATGAATGTTGAAATATGGATTAAAATAAAAAAATATTAGCCTTTGATTGTAATGTAAGGAAAGATAGGACAATTCAGTATTTTCCTATCGGCTCTTTCCACTTTATAATCATCTAATATAAAGTGTGGGCCCCATAGGTTGGTTTTCACCAAGGCTATACAATTCTTGAAAATATCTTTGAAAAATAGAGAGTAAAGAAAATTCCAGCAAACATCATAATTTCCATGATAATGCATGTCTAAAATCAAGCTTAAATCAATGTGAATAACTTGGATTATAAGATATATGTAGAGTCAAACTATCTAAATCCTTTGAAATACCCCATTTCTTATCAAATCAATTTCCCTTTAAGGGAAAGATATAAAAGTGGGAGTCAAAGGTGTTGTCCACACTAGATAATGCTCAAACGCAGTCCTATCATTTCCAAACAATCTTAATTGTAGCATGGTATTTTTTATAGACAAATATGATATATTTCACATTGCCCTAGTTTCCAATTTATTGCAAAGACTCTACTTACAAATCTACTACTTTCTTTCCTCAAAGTGATGGCTACCTGAATCTACCTCACTAATATGACCCTATTTATCTTTTATTCAGCTAGAAGAGGCCAAGTGATCATTGAAACTCCATGAAAGACACTCTTTGGGGTATAATTCCACCCACACTGTGAAAGTTAGAAGCCTCACGTAGATGGGTAAGAATTAAGAAAGAACAAGTGTCTTAGTGTTGATATATGATTGAAAAGATCATTTGAATAGAAAGATTGTTGAAGAAGACTATGTGTTTCAATCATTGTTTTGTCACTGATGTCAAACTTGCTACATGCTGGTAAGACAATTGCTTATATGTTTCAAGCACTATCTCTTAGTTGATTGATGAGAAGGATTTGATCAATAAGATGTAACAAAAGTACCTAGAGGAAAGGTTGAGTTATGACTATGTATTGAAGTGCAAGAATTAGTTAAGATAGTGATAACATAATGTATGGATGATCTACTTGAGTAACAAAATGATTGGCTACACTTAGAAAGTTTAGAAGAATAAAGTTAAACAAAGTTCATTTACCAAGCTTGACCAAGTTGATAGTAGGTTCCAAGCAAAGTTAGTGCAAGTTGAGCAAAAAGTCAGTTGGAGCCAACTAAAAGCAAATTATAGGGGATGTCGAGTAAGTTAGTAGATGTTGAGCAAGTTAGTTGATGCTGAGTGCCAGTAAAATCTAGTTGATGCTACATAATTTTTAGTTGATGTCGAGCACCAGTAAAATCCACTTAATGTCGAGTGATTTTATAGTAGATGCCAAGTAACACAATATGTGTCAAGCATCAGAAGATTGATAATATCGAGCTGCTAAATTATGACAAAGATCAAAGATTCACTAAATAAAAGTCAACAAGTTTCTTTTCTTGAAACTTGTGAATCAGGAGGAAGATAAGATTGATGAGATGGTGGCACAAAATCTTATGTAAACCATTTTGGAGGTGAATTCAAATAAATTCAAAGAGAAGTTTCTAGGGAAGACAAGATATGGGGTAGATACATTGTATCCTACCTAATCCATCGAAAACCCTAATTTTGGTGATGAATAATGAGCAGGAAAAGTGTTCTAATTTCCTATATGTAGGGATGTTTGGTCATGAAGCAAAGAGTTAGGGAGTTTTGATGTGAAAATTTGACAAGGAAAATGAAAGGGGTTTGCTTCATCAAGTGACCCAAGAGAAGAAGTCTACAATGGTGTACTGAGTAAATAGGCTTAAGGAGGATGAATGCTTGAAGGGTGAACAAGCTGTCAGAGCTGCAAATATTGGAAGCCAAGCAAAGTTGAGGAGTGAATAGTGATTTGTAATCTACAAGTAAGGTTATCAAAGCTCTACTATTATTTTTTAACAATTTTATCAGCCTAAGGTAAATCCTTTGGAGTAAGGTTGACTTAATAGTCATTGAAAAATCCTTTAACAAGGTGGCATTCTAAGTGAATGGCCTAAAGTCCTCTAACAAGGTGTTAGGATAAAACGACAGACAAAAATAAAAACTACATGCAAATATAACCAATAACAAAAAATAATAGACCACACAGAAATGAACACAAGGCACCAAGATTTAATGTGGTTCACCCAATCCCTGGGCTACATCCACCAAACTGCAAGTCCAATATTATTACAATCCAGTGATTACAACCTAATTACAATCTATAATCCCTTAGAACTCAATACCGTCGCCAGAAGCAATTTTTCATCACAACATAATAATAAAATACCTAACCTAAACCCTTTTATACAAATGTTTCATGCCATTTTAGGGTTATAATTAATAATTACATGTCGTCTCAAAATCTTGATAAAATAGGGCCCAAAAAAAAAAATTGCCCCAAAAAATTATGGTATGTACAGTACTTTCCTAATCAGTCACCACAATCTAGCAATCTCCCACTTGGGGACTGATCAGGCTCCACACTAAACAACAATCTCCCACGTGGAGACTTATCCTATAGCAATACCACTACCACATGGGGCTCCCACTAGATCAAACCACCTTGGACTCTACGATTCTTTTATTCATGTTCAGTCTAGAAGACCAACCAAAGCTGAAGAGGAGTTCAGCTTCTCCCTTGTTACAACCTTTGTCAACATATCTGTTGGATTGTCATTTGTATGTATCTTTGCTAGATTTAACTATTCATCCTCCAAAACTAACCAAATGAAATGGTACTGCAACTATATGTGTTTGGTTTTAGAATGCAGAGCTAAATTCTTGGCAAGATAAATGGCACTCTGACTATTTGTGAACAAATAATTATCCTTCTAAGGATGTCCCAATTCTTCCAAGAAGAACTAAAGCCATATCATCTCCTTGGCTGCCTCTATAGCAGCAACATGCTCTACCTCTATAGTAGATAGAGCATTAATCTTTTGTAACCTAGAAACTGAGCTCACGGCCGCCCCAGCAACAATAAAGACATAACCTATAGTACTCCGCTTGGTATCAATATCCCTTTCCAAATCTGAGTCAACATAGCCCTGTAAATCAATAGTAGAGTCGCTAAAGTGTAAAAAATTATTGGATGTTCATCTCAAATATCTAAGAATTCACTTGATAGGATTCCAATGCTCAAATTTTGGATGACTCATATACCTGCTAACAACTCCCACTACATGGGCAATATTTGGCCTAGTGCACACCATAGCATACATCAAGCTTCCTACAGCTGAAGCATAGGGTACCTTGGACATCTTATCCTCCTCTTCATGTGTCTTAGGAAACATTTCCTTATTCAATTTCAAATGACTAGGTAAAGGTGTGCTGACAGCTTTAGCATTCTCCATAGAGAAATGTTGCAACACCTTCTCAACATAATCAGCTTGAGATAGCATCAATGTTCTATTTTCCCTATCTCTGAAAATCTTCATACCAAGGATTTTTTTTACTGCCCCCAAATTCTTCATAGCAAATGCATGTGCTAACTGGCATTTCAGCCCCTTAATATGATCCATGTTAGACCCAGCTACAAGCATATCATCAACATATAAACATAAAATAATGTAGCTATCATCATCCAACCACTTAAAATAAATACAATAATCTGAATGACACCTGTTATAACCATGGTCATGCATAAACCTATCAAATTTTAGATACCATTGCCGAGGTGCTTGCTTCAAGCCATATCAACTTTTCTTCAATTTGCACACTAAGTTCTCCTTACCTTTGACCTCAAAACCCTATGGTTGAGCCATATATATTTCTTCATCCAAATCACCATGAAGAAAGGTTGTTTTAACATCAAGCTACTCTAAATGCAAATCTTTAGTAGCCACAAGACTTAAAATAGTATAGATAGAAGTCATTTTAACAATAGGAGAAAATATCTCATCAAAATAAATTCCCTTTTTTTGTGCAAATCCTTTTACAACTAACCTAGCTTTAAATCTTTTCTTACCTCCTTCCTCTTCTTTCAACCTGTAAACCCACTTATTCTATAAAGCCTTTTTACTTGCAAGCAACTTGCATAAATCCCATGTCTTATTCTTCAGCAAAGAGTCCATTTCATCTTTCATTGTAGACACCCATTGAATCTTAGTATCCACCTGCATCAGTAAGTAAAATAGAATACAAAGAGGGATAAAATCTTTTTGGAGGTCTAATTTTCCTTGTTGACTATCTAACTTTCAGGTTCACCAGCATCAGTAAGTAAAATAGAATACAAAGAGGGAGAAAATCTTTGTGGAGGTCTAATTTTCCTTGTTGACCGTCTAACATTCACTGGTGTGTGTTTTATTTTTTTTTGTGGTTGTTTCACATCATGAGGAATGGTTGGAACATCAGCTTTTGGAGTATCATCCAGCACTACATAATCATCTTCTATCTTCTCATGTTGTTGTAACAGATCTTTGTACAACACTTTCTCATTGAATATGACATCACTACTTCTTACAATTTTCTAATTTTCAAAATCCCAAAGCCTATAATCAAATTCATTAATGCCATATCCAATAAATACACATTTCTTTGACTTAGCTTCTAGCTTGGTTCTATTTTTAGAATCTATGTGAGCAAATGCTTCACAACCAAAGGTCTTGAGAAAAGAATAACTCGCCTTCTTACCAGTCCATGCCTCCTCTAGAATACCACAGCCCAAAGGAGTAGAGGGACCTCTATTAATCAAATATACTCTTGTATTGGTAGCCTCTACCCATATATGTAAGGGAAACCCAACATGCAACATCATGCTCCTTGTGTGCTCCATTATAGTCCTGCTCATGCATTCAGCCACTCCATTTTCTTATGGAGTCCTAGGAACATTTTTCTATCTATGAATACCATTAGTGGAGAAATAATCTTCAAATTTATGACTGCAGTACTCACCACTATTATTAGATCTGAGACATTTTAATTTCTTACCAGTCTCATTTTCAACCAAGCATTTCCATTTCTTAAAAGTTTGAAATACATCAAATTTTTGTTTAAGGAAATAAAACCATACTTTTCTAGTTGCGTCATTAATAAATGTAACATAATAATGATAGCCACCAAGGGAAGATACCCACACAAGCTCTAATTTCTCCTTTTTCCTTTCCTTCCGAGTCTTTGCAAAACTCACTCTCTTTTGTTTTCCATACACACAAATTTCACAGAAATCCATATAAACACATTTCACACCTTGTAAAACTTTCTTTGAATGAAATACTTTCATACCTTTCTCACTCATGTGCCCAAGTATGTTGTGCCATAGCATTGTATCAGAATCTATGGCAGCTATTTGTTCTCCTTGCTCAATTGTAGCAATTGTTCCTGAACATTCATTTTTCTCTGAAATTATCAAAGTAGAACGAACAATATGGCCTATACAAAGATATAAGGTGCCTACTTTCACACCTTTTGCTACTACAAGGGAAACTTTTGAAACCTTCCAATTTTTATCATTAAAAGTAACTACACAACCCTCATCACTGAGTTGCCCTGCTGAAATTAAATTCCTACTTAGCCTTGGAACATGTCTTACCTCATGTAGTAACCAGTGATTCCCATTCTGCAACTTAATCTTAATTTTACCCTTTCCAACAATCTGACAGGGTTCATTATCCCCCAAATAAACAAGCCCAAAATCCCCTTGTACATAATCAATGAAATAACCTCTATGAGGTGTAGCATGAAATGAAGCACCAGAATCTAATACCCATGAATCATCAACACTTTCTAAAGACAGAAGCAAAGCATCCTATTTAGATTTTTTATTTACCACATTTGCCTCCTTGTCTCCATCTGATTTATCTCCTTCATTTTTCTTTCAATTCTAGCAATCTTTCTTTTTGTGCCCTAGTTTCCCACAGTACTAGCAATCATTCTATCCTCTCGATTTAGACCTCTTCCCCTTTGAATTTCCTCTTGATTTCCCATGATTTCCATAATTACTTCTTGTCTCAGTTGTTCTACCCCTACTTTGTGCATTCAAAGCACTTCCTGATGTAGATCCACCTAAGGTTTTCCTATGAATTTCCTCACTTAAAATAACACTGATCACATCATCATATTTTAGAGTACTAGATCTAGGAACAAAATTACTCACAGCCATTACCAAGCCATTCCATCTTTCAAGCAAAGAACACAAAATCAAGAGAGCCCTAATTTCTTCTTCAAAATTGATACCCACAAAAGATAACTGACTAGTAATAGTATTAAACTTATTTAAATGATCTGCAACAGATCCATCTTCTGCCATTTTCATATTAAATAAACGCTTCATAAGAAATACCTTGTTTGAAGTGAAGGGTTTTTCATACAGTGTCGCTAGGGTTTTCATCAATTCTTCTGTCATCTTTTCTTTTGTAATATTAAATGCCACCGATGGTGCTAGGCATAATCGAATGCTTTCAAGTGTCTTTCTATCCAAAAGATCTCATTCATCATTTGACATAGTTCCCTGATTCTTGGTTTTTCCTTCCAATGGCTTCCATAAATCTTTTTGATACAGATAGTCTTCCATTTGTATCTTCCATAACTGGAAGTTGTGCCCATTAAACCTATCAACCCTTAGCTTACCCTCATCTACCAATTCTCCCACTCAACCATGAGACTCCCACTCAACCATGAAACTTTCCTACAGAGAATAACTAGAAAAAACAACTATGCTTTGATACCACTTGTTAGGATAAAGCCACGAACATAAATAAAAACTACATGCAAATATAACCAATAACAAAAAATAATAGATCACATAGAAATGAACATAAGGCACCAAAATTTATCGTGGTTCACCCAATCCCTAGGCTATGTCCACCAAACTTCAAGTAGAATATTATTACAATCCAGTGATTACGACTTGATTACAATCTGTAAGCCCTTACAACTCAATACCGCCGTTAGAAGTAATTTCACATCACAACATAATAATAAAATACCTAACCCTAAACCCTTTTACCCAATATTTTATGTCATTTTAGGGTTATAATTAATAATTACATGTCGACTCAAAATCTCGATAAAATAGGGCCCAAATTATTTTTTTACAAGGGACCCAAAACCACAATTATTTTACAGAGAGATAATAAAAATAATGGCCCAGAATGAAATAGTGTTCTAACTAGCACACCCACCCACTATCAAATCAAATAAAACATGGAAAAAGCCAACACTAAAACTAGAAACTAGATAAAAACACTACTAACAGCCTAAAAAGTGAAAATGAAACCAAAAAGAGATAGAGAAAAAGTGGAACAAGATAGGTTAGAGATTTCATCTTGTCTCAGCTCTTGTTGGGTGCCTTTAATCTTATGTGTAACCTATTTGATGTCTTGCTAGAAAATTTGGGTCTTTTTTTGTTTCTTATTTTTGTTGGATTATGTTTACCAATTCTAGCCTTAGCTTCATCCTTATTAGCTTCCTTCAAGTCAAGTAGGAGATCCACCTCCTTTCCCTGGTCCAAATTGCCTTGCACTCTATTCAAACACTTAAGTTAGTTGTACTTTATAACATTGAATTGTTTATTTTTGTAGAATATATGGTTCTGATTTGGGCTATGATTCTAAAGAAGATAATAGAAATAATGCTAGGTTTGTGGAACATAAATGCCACATCATTATAATCCCCAAGGATTTTGTCCAAATTAAAGATAACACCTAATCTTGATATCTTAGCTAGCTATTTGGAATAGGATGACTTAAACATAACACACTAAGGGCCCGTTTGGTTGCTAGAATACAACCGGAATAGGAATAGGAAATTAGAATATGATTTGTATTCTTTGTTTGGTGCGTGGAATAGGAATAGGGAATAGGAATACGTATTCTCATTTTAGCCCCAAAATGAGCTTTTGTCCATTCCAAAAAATACTTGTAATTGGAATTGCTATTCTTGCATTCATTTTAGCTTTCTCAAATTTGATTAAATTTTCAAATCTGCTTTGACCTAGGGTGAGCGCTGGAACTTTGTTTTCAATATTTTCAAATATTTCAGCGATTTTCCAATGGCGCCAATTGCATTTTCAAAAACATTTTCAAATGGCACCAATTGCAAGTTAACCCTATTCCAATTTAAGCTTGCATAACCAAACAAGGGATAAACAAGATTGGATTGCATTTTTCCATTCCTATTCTTCATTCTCCATTCTCATTCAAATTTTCTATTCTAATTCTCAATTCCTACGCTTGCAACCAAACGGGCCCTAAGGCTTGATTCCAAGACTAAAAGTATTAAATAGTCAAAGTTGACTAATTTTTCCAAGATTAATTTTTTTCTTAATGTGTGATATTTAAGGGTGGTCATTTGGTTTTACAATCAACTTGCTTGAGTTTTAACCACCAAGATATTGTGAGAGGTATATATACATCATTTCTTTCTTCAGTTTGGTATCCACTATCAATGATCAATAAGGAGTTCATTATTTCTATGTTATAGATGAATTTTCATGTATATTCAAGAATTCAAAATCAAGTGCCATCTAGAAATCAAGTCCAACTATTCAAGACCTTGACTTATTCTCAATAAGTAATGGTTTTAATCTCCATACCTCTAGCTTCATATTATATTTTAGGCCAAGAAAAGGAGTATTGCTTTTCAATAAAAGAAATACACAAACCTCTTCATTCAAGTATTATTTCTTCTTTCTCAATCAATCTTTGTGGGAAATTATAATATTGACTAAATAAGGTTTTATTTTCAATGGTTAATTTTATTCTTTTGTTTTAAGTCAAAGTTGCTACATCAATATGTTTAATCAAATTGAAAGAAGCACTTGCATTTCTCGGCATGATATACTTTTTTTTTAGATGTATCTTCTTTAATTGGAAAACACTCTTTCAATTTATCTCAAAGTTGCTTTCAAGTAGGGGTTTGACTTGCAAAAAATAATTATCCAACCGTATTTTGTGATTGTATTTTTTTTGTTTGACATATTATTATTTTTACTTCTATTTTTATTAGATATTAACTATATGAATTTAATGTCTATTATGTATCACATCTAGGTGTTGGTATTGCTCTATTATTGGAGTCTAGAGTTTTGATTGTACTTTGTGTCAACAACCATTAATTGTTGTTTTTCTTTAAAAAATTTAAAAATTATTTTGTTTTTATTTTGTGACATTTATTGAGAACTTTTTTAGCAGTTGGAATTTATAAAATTAATAGTACTCTATTCTTTGCATACAATATCTAAAATAGAACAAACATGCATTATTGAATTCTGGCTATCTTCTTGCATTGTATATATTTAGAGATGAGAAGCTATGAAACTCTAATAAAATCTTGTCAAGTTTTGTTTAATAGATATCAACAATCATGGTCATCATTGCCTAAGACCCACATCATTTCATGACTTATTTTGATATGTTTTTATAAAGGAATATGACACAATGCCTATTTTTTTGATTTATTTTTTGTGGTTTTACTTTTGTAACTATTTCATAAAAAACAATTTATAAAAAAAATTTATAGAGTTGTGGATTTAAGAAATTTATGAGTTCAAAACAAGAAATGTGACAATTAATGGTATTAAATGGGATAGCAGTATGCAAAAAGTAAAATAGATTTGATGGGAACTAGGCAAGCTAATTCCACTAACAACTATGGTTCAATGCCACCTCATTTAATACAAAACAAATCCTAGGTGTAAACACACAAATGTGAGTTAGCAAGAAAGAGGTTGTGTATTAGATCAACACCTTCTTATTATTATTTTAGATATGACTTTGGTTTTCTATATTTCAAATTCAAAAAAAAGGATTTAAGCAATTCATAGGTAGATAGACTATAGATTGAAAGGTCAAAGATGATTTAGTAAATTAGCTGTAATATATATATATATATATATATATATACAAGGCATAAGGGTAAGCTTCGAAATAAAAGTATTTTTTACCACTGACATCAAGGTATCATTTGTGCAATTGAGAAAGAAACAATAATGAAATCAATATTCATTGACCATAAGGCTCAAAAATAAAAGAAAAAAATACAAATATTATAAAATGGTTAGATATATACAAAATGATGATTGAAGACTATGAGAGAAAGGAAATTTATGAATCTAAGCATAAGAGACTAGGAATGGGACTAAGGGTGTAATTTCATGAGGGGACCTTCCTAAATCAACTTAGTGATTGTAGGATTATTTTAGAGTGGGTGATTCCATAAATTTTGTATTACAATTCATTTTTAAATGTTTAAGCTCTACAATTAATGAAAGTCAATTGTCTCATAAATTTTCATTATGTAATAGATTCCATTTCCATGACTACATAAAACAAAATATTACAAAAGAAGTGTTTATAAGAATTGGAAATTTTTATATGATTTATATGTGGTAGGAAAAAAACATAAAATGGTGGAGCAAATTCTAGCCCCTTCCTCCTCGAATTTGGACCCCAAAAAGTAGTGGTTGCTACTTTTAAGAAAAGTATTTCAATTAATCATGTAGAAAACTTGTAAGACCTAAACTCCATAAAAATGGATCTTTGAGTCCCTGTTATGAACAATAGAAAACAAATAGTCAAGAGGAAAGATATTTTTAAAAGTTGTAGGTGAATTTTATATAAAATTCTAATAATTTTTTAAAAAAAGTTAAGTTTAATATTAAATAGAATTAAACAATACAATATTATTGTCATTTTACTTATATTTTATTTAGTTGAATTAAACAATGCAATATTATTGTCATTCTATTTATATTTTATTTAATTGATCTAATTTATAGATAATTTTCTATTTTTAAGAACTATAAAAAGAAGAAGAAAAAATTAGAAATCTCTCTCAACAAAATTATATTTGAATTCTATAAAAGATAAGTTTGAAGATTATTTACATAGAAGAAATGATATAAGAAAATATATGAAATTACAAGGTTAAAATTATGTGGACTATTTTCATTAGTGTTATATGTAAATAACACATAAAATAGGTTGACTAAATAATGCCCTTGGACAAACAAATCCCTTGCTTCATGCTAAAACTCCCCTTGCGTGAAGTTCACTGCATCTTGTGACCTGATTTTCTCTCCACTGCCTACCCTTGACCGATAAAATGCGGTATTGCAAGTTTGAACAATGACCAAATGAGGGTTTACAAGTTTAGTAATAATCATCTTTACCACAGTCATCCATGTATAATACACTGAACTAGATGATCACCATTTCGTTCTTCTTCCTTTTGCTCTGCAAAATGATTATCACCCCTGCAATGGTTGTGCCTACACCCAAGTTTACTACAATTATTGTTTTCCTAATCACCTTCTTCACCAACCCCTCTGGGTGTTTATGTAGATGTCCACAGTAGGAATCTGAAGCTCTTCTTTCCATGAACTTCACCTCCCCTACGACTCTTTACGGTACTCAATGGAAGAATGAAACAGACTGCTCTAAGTGAGATGGAATAACATGCAATGGGAATAGCCATGTATCACAGATAAATTTGGGACCAACCATGTATAATGGAATAATAGGAGGATTCATATCTAATAGCATGTGCAAACTTCTATTTCTTACATTTATAGACATATCGAACATTGGCACAACAGGTACTCTTCCTTTCTGTTTGGGAGATCTCCATTTTCTTCAATCTCTGACTATAGATTACAATGGATTGACTGGGGTAGTGCCCCCCTAACATTTTTATGCTCAAAAATCTCACTTTACTTGGTCTTAGAGGGAACCAATTGAGTGGGAGCTTTCCAAATTGTCCGAACAATCTTTCTTCTTTGAGATATCTCTACCTTTCAGAGAATCATTTGAGTGGTCAAATTCCATTTACTTGGGGCAATCTTTCTTTTCTTGAGGTCTTGAATGTTTCCTTCAACCAATTGATTGGGGCTCCTCCCTTGTAATTTGTAGGGCTTTCTTCACTTGTTGAGTTCTACGCCCATGGTAATAAATTCAATGAGAGTAATCCTTCTTGGGCATTACCATCTTCTATAGGAATTCTCTGTCTCTCACTAAACCATGAGATAACAATTTCGGAGGGTTTTTTCTATAACCTTAAAAATTTAGGGAATTTATATTTATCCAATTGCACATTAAATATTAGTACATCCTAGATTTTGAATTTCCAGCTCTCTAAGCTAGAACTTGTGTCATGTCAAATGGATGGCCGAATTCCACCATGGATTTCAACTCAGTTCTCACTGTATTCCTTGACATTAGCTAATAACGGTCTTGTTGGAGAAATTCCCTCTTGGCTATGGCCTATCATATCATCCCTAACAGAATTAAATATCTCACAGAATCATCTACATGGCATCCTTTTTCCAAATGGTCTGAATTCATACATGAATATCTTGGATGTATCTGACAATGCATTCATTGGACACATACCTTTCGTGTGGCCAATAATGGAAGACCCAAATGCTGAAATGTCATTACCTATTATTTTGATGTTCAATAACAATTTTTTTACCAGGAACATTCCTCCAAGCTTGTGCAATTCCTCTGTGCCTGTTGGAAAGTTAAATCTTGAAAATAATAGGTTGGATGGAATGATTACTTGGTGTTCAATTAAAGATGGGTCACTAGTTTATGACTTGAATTTAGGGGGTAATAAAATGGAGGGGAAGATGCCGCAAGGGCTTGTAGTCTCGTCTAACATTAAATCCTTGGTGATAAGAAATAATCAGCTCAGCAAAACCTTCCTTCCCTAATTTACAAATTATACAGAATTGCAAGTACTTGATATTGGGCATAAAAAATTCACAAGACATCTTCCAAAGTCAATTGGGAATATCTCATCTCTGCAAGTGCTAGTGATGAAACATAATCAGCTCAGTGGTAACATTCTTGTAGAAATTGGGCAATTGAAGCAGCTCTAGATCTTAGACCTTTCATCCAACAATTTATCAGGTACTATTCCACACACCATAGTATTTTTAAGTGCAATGGCCATGGAAAAAGAGGATGGATATGTGCTACAGAGTGAAATATATTATGGGCGTGGTAGTTCCATAAATTTTTCTTTTGGATTAGATACGACTTTGAAAGGTAGAAAATTGCACTACCCATATATTCTTTCCACACTCACTAGCATAGATCTCTCAAGCAATCAATTGAATGGAGATGTTCCTCTTGATTTTGGAAAGTTGAAGGGGTTAATGCTTCTAAACCTATCTATGAACAATCTTAGCAGTATTATTCCACCTAGTTTGGGGAATATGAGTCGACTTGAAACGTTGGATCTTTCTTCAAACAAGCTTTCAGGAGATATTCCTTCAGAGCTTCAATCTCTGAGATCTTTGGCATTTTTAAATTTGTCCAACAACAATCTCTCGGGAAGCATACCACAAGGAGGAAAAATGATCACATTTGAAAATACATCATATTCTAGAAACCCAAATTTGAAAGGATGCCCACTTCCAAAGAATTTCAATTGGCCAAAATTTTCTTTTCCTCCTCCTGTAAAGGATGTTGAAGATGAAGATAATGAGGAAAACAAGAAAATTCCTTAGTATGAAATTGCACTAGGATGGTCATTTGGGGCACACTTTTTTAGCATAGCGGTGTTATTGATTTCAATTAGAGAGAGCTGGAGAAAGAAATACTTTCAAAGAGTTGATAACATTTTAAAGTTTCTATTTCCTTTTGTATGTACTAGGACACTATGAATGTTCATTTATCCACCATAATTGTTTGTTTATCAACCATAATTGATTTTTTAGCTTATTTTTCAAATTGAATATACTCTATATAATTTGTTTTAAATATGATCAAATAGGGAAAAACATTACTGTGACTTTTAAAGTATTATTTGAGCTTCCATAAAATTTTATAGCATTTGACTTAGGCGAGTAACAATAAACATACAATTACCTTCCACTACTTATTTGCCAAAAATGTTCTTTTAATCATATAAATATTAATTAGGCTCATGATTCATACTTTTTTTTCTTATCATAATATTTTTCAATGAGACTAAAATGAAAAAAATTATGAAAATTATTTTCAAAATATTGTAATAAATATTTCTGCAAAATTATTTTAATATGGGGAGTACCAACAGCAGTTTCGTGGGCATTTTAAGAATCAATTTATTCCAGCATTCCCGCGGGAGCCATGGGAATAGAGAAGCAACAGGTATTTGACCCATAATGCATCTCAAAAATTGATCTTTTATAAAAGGGCCATTGTGCAACCAGAGCATTCAAAGGCAACAGGTGGTCTGAACAATCATTTTGTAAGACCTAGGATTTTTTCAAGTAAAAATAGTTCTAGCGGGAGGGCTGTGGTGCAGCCAGCAAATCCATGCAGCAATAAAAATCAAAGAGGCTCTAAGAATCAATGCTTCAAAACCTCCAAAAAGTAGGGCCCATTTGACATTTGTTTAGACAATTGACCTCTAGAGAAATCGAATGATAGGGAGGTAGATATTGCCACTGGGATTTTGACGAGTAGGGTGAGAGAGATCGATTTGAGAGAACAACCAAAGTAGAATAGCCATGGAAATCCATGAGATATTGCTCTTGGTCTGGATAGTTTCACAAGAGTATTATAACATCTCCTTTTTTCAGGCCTTAGCTAACAACTAGCATATCATCGAAATACAGTTACTTTATAATAGTTATCTTACATGTTCATGTGAAATAGATTGACGGTTACAATCAGTTTTACTAAATTATCATAACTAACAATTGAAGGCATAATCAGATAAAACTAAATTGAGAATTTTAAGTTTACAATACCCTAAATTCTGAAACTAGAATTTGCCAAGGAAAACATCTATAAAACCCTAGGTTAGTTCACATATACCGCTTAGAGCACAAAAGTTAAACTATTGTATCATAATAACCAATACCATTTAGGGAAACAAAACCATTGTAACATCTCTTTTTCCCAATGCTAATTATGAAAATTAAAAGTAAATAGAAGATACACTTATATTTTTATTCACATGAATGAAGGATAATTATAACAACCATCAAGTAAGCCAATCTCATGCAAGCAATTACATTTCATGATCAATTTGTAAAATCAATTGATTTCCTAATGCATTTAAAAGAAAATTGATTTCTAAGCATTGAAGGGAATATCTAATTAAATGATACTAACCATCTTACAATTTCTTCAACTTGAGATTTCAAATATCATAAAAGTAAAATATCTGTTACCAGAAGATATGGAATGCATATTGTATCTTTGTCTTGTGCAAGCTTTGGCATCTGGTGGAGAGGATAAGCATTGCCAAGGGTTTAACCTCCCAACCATGGACCTTTAAGTAACCCCACATTATCTCAACCAAGAAAGGCCCTCCCTACCTGAAACTAGGCTTAGGACCACTATTGTCCATCCACTAAGCAACCAAGTGTTAGAGTATCAACCCATTACTTGACTAAACAACAAGACTTATACACTAGACTACCATGAGCTGACTTGGTTATTTATTACCATTATATGTTAGTGATCCATCTTGCTCTTGCTAATGTAGGGATGTTCTCTCTTCTGACCCTTCATATTGACCATTTTGGTCCTTACAGATGCTTTCCTAGGAGATCCCTTGAACAAAGTTTCAGTTTTGTTTCTAGTTGCATTTCTGATATCATATTCATGTACACAATTTTATCATGGTAAAAAATTATATACTTATCCTAGAGGCATATTGCCAACACCTCTGTATAAGCTAGCATATTTTAATAATATGCATAGTAGGGTACTTCAGTGCTTTGAAACATCATATCACAAAATTAGTAAGCAGCATGTGCATAGTGGATTACATCCAATAATACATTGACAACATATGAAATGCATATCTATGATATCATCGTTTAATCCTTTTTTGGTAGCATAAATAAAGGAATAATGTAATGCATAACCTTACTGTAATGCTAGAAAGATGTATGTTTCCTTGTACAAATATAGATTGTTATCCTTGTTTGGTAGACAGAAGTGAAACTTTGTAAAAGTTGGATGATGAAATGGGCTTGGCAAGTCTAGAACCACAATGCTTGGCTCTTGAAAGTTATGGAGCTTGCACACAATACTAACTGTAGTGCTCGCAATTTATGGCTTATAATTATTGCCATAAGAATGAATGAAATTGCAGAGTTGAATATGGAAGAATGCTTGAAAAGTTATGGTGAGAAAATATATATAAAACAATCTGCAAATGCATGCTCAGTTACAAGAAAGGCCAAGGTGGTGGACATAGCTAGGCTCAGTTCCAAAAAATTTACATTTCCATTGTAGTGCCTGCCCTTGTTCACATCTTTCTGGACACATTGTTGCTATTATTATCAGACTATGTTAGACTAGTTTTATGTTGATGGATTAGTGGTATTGTTTTGAGACTATCAAACATTATGTTATGGATTCAGTTGATATATGATGAGATCATTTAGACTTTACATTTCATGTATGCATGATGATTATTACATTGCTTTCAATTATTGATGATGATTAGTTAGATGGTTTATTATCCCATGTGTTTTATTATGGATACTTACCCCATACTTGCATGTGTATGGTGTGCATGTTTGTTCCTATTGTATGGTGTTTCTAATGTGGTTAAGGAAGGGAGTCGTACTCACCTACTAGTCGAGATCTACATGATGCACCACTTCCTGCCATTATCTATTTAGCTTAGTATTATATATATTGTATGTACATGCATAGTTTTTATGCAGGTTGCAGGTACTGGGTATCAACTTCCCTAAATTGCCAGGATGAGCGTAACCTATTATATTATCTCAATGATAAGAGAAGGGAGATAAATTCTCAAGTCCAAATCCCAAACCCTTAAAACCATTGTCCTAGAGAGATAGGACAAGTATTTGGATATTTTACCTTCCGAATGTGTCGAATGACATAATTCATGATTTTTAACCCTTTAGACTGATTTTGTATGAATTGTTCTATAATGGGTTTTTATATTTTATCTTGGAGGTCTATGGTGAATTTTCTATTAATTAAGTCTTAATAGATAGATTTAATTAATAAATTAATTATTTGGAGAAAATTAATATAATATCATGATCTTTGATATTTTGTCTATAATTAATTAAATGAGAATTAATTGAGAAAAAAAGAATTAAATAAAACAAAATTAATAATAATTATAAAATAATAATAAATAAATAAATAAATAATAATAATAATAATTATAAAAATTAAAATGAAAGTTATAAAAAAATTAAATAAAAGTTATAAGCTTGCCTAGGAGTAAACGCACCTTTTTATTTCTCATATGTCAGCAACATGGAGGTTAGTGCACCAATTAAGCACATGGTGTCTACAACCTTATGACTCATCTAGAAGGTTGGAAAAAGCTCATGCTTAATTGTCTACACCTTCTAGTTGTTTCTAGAGACATTCTAGGTGCTTCCTGAGAGTCCTTTATATTCAAGCACTCCTAGAGGCTTAGGGAGAGCATTTTTGGAGCATTGGAGGACTCGGGAACATGGGAGAAGGAAGGAGCTTGCTCTACAGTTTTTGAGGAGAAGTGAATTAGCATCAAAATTCGGGTAGACTCTTGTGATTTTGTTTATGTTATTTCCGCATCCCACACTTCCTATCTTCTTCATGTCTTCCATATGTTTTCTGAGGATTTCCATATTTTGATTGTATGCATTATTGCCATGGTTAGTTAAAATCTTTTATGAGAAAACTTTATATGCATAGATCTGAACAGATTACGGGGCTAGGGTTTAAATTATAGCCAAATCCATTAGAAAATTTATTGACTAAATTTGAAGAACAAACATTTTATAGATTTCTTAAAATTGAAATTCTTTAAAAATTGTGTTGATATGGACATGCTAATTCAGATCTGCACACACACAGACACACACACACACACACACACACACACACACACACACATATATATATATATATACATATGTATAGATATATATATATTATTGGAAGATTGAATGTTATATCGCATTGCGATTTATGTTTTTTGTAAAACATTTATATAAAAAATTTAATTAAACCCGAATCATATTTGGGCCAAGTTAAAACTGAATCGTATATGATATGATTGGTTTTAAAAAAGAGAAACGCAAATTAAAGTGGGCGGGGAGGGATGAGCTTGTACCCCCACCCCACTCTATACTCATGGCAGAGGCCGACGGCACTACTGTCATAGGCTCTACGACATTGTCGTAGGCCTGCATCAACAGGCCTGCACGGTACCCCTCCTTTACGGTGATGTTTTGTTATATATATGTTATCGACTTCAATAACGTGGGTAAAAGTTATGAAGCGATTTGTGATTCAATTTTTATATTTCAATTTTTATAAAATGTTATTATTGTTAATATATATATATATATATATATATTAGTTATAAATAATTATTATATATAAAAAATAAATGATCTAAAGTATTAATAATAGCTTGTCAAATATTATTAATAGTGGAAAGATATTAATAATTAACTGAATTAAACTTAGTTTAATTAAGGTTAATCATTAGAATGTGTTATAAACCAAAGTTTTGAATTATGCAATTATTGGGTTCATTAGAATTGTTAATTGATTATTGGAACTCGATAGGGGTCTTTTTTAAACAATGTTTATATAAACAATATAATGTTAGAACAATTAGAAAATTGAGTCTAATGGTTTTGGGAGAGAAACTTTTGTCTATCAAACAAATACATGGGTTGGGAAAAACGTAAAAAATGTTCCTCCATTCATTATCCAAAATTGGAAACGAAAATTGATAACCTCCACATTTAATTCAATGATGTAATTTTAGCAAAACCAAAACATGTGCTTGCATTGTGTTTTCTCTATGCTATTTGTTTTGGGTTTTGGGTTGAGTAGTGTTGACCAGTTATAAGATGTCTACCAGAGGCTCGGAGGTTATGATTGTGATGTCTTGATGATGTCTTAATTCTAATCTTTATAAACCCAACCATGGTATGTGATGGTATGCTCTATGAGATGTTGTATTTACTGTTTGTTATTGCTCATCAATCTTCATGTGTGAAGCTGAGATGTATGTGTATCTGAGACACTTGACTTAACCATTTTTGAGTCATCGATCAATTATCCTTGGTTTATTTTCCAGTCACCATGATGGGACTGAAATGTTGATTTATGATGTCATGATGTGACATGTTTTGACTCAACCATTTTGGATTCTTCAATCAGTATGATTTTGAGATATATTTTGGTTATTGAGAACCAATGGATACTTTTCATTATTAGGGATACCTTCAGTTGCCAATAGAGAACTATTGTGGTCATGATTATCTATGATGTTTTTTAGTTTCTCATGGAGATTTGATGTTTATATTGTGGATTATATTTTGTGATTTTGAGATTTATGATTCCATGAGCTTAGGGTAGGTTATCTGCTTGTAGTGTCAGGAAGTGGCTTGCAATGGGGGTCAAGGCCCTAAGAGGTTGCTAGGGTAACTCATTGTAAGTTGTTTTAATAAGTGAAAACATTCACACCTAATACTAAATAAATGAACCTAAAAAGATAATTGTTTTTTTCTCGCCCATGCCTCAAGTGCTTGTACAGACTAGGATGGGAGTAGAGAGAACGCTTGGTTGTGACCTTGCATTCCATAGTATGCCTTGTCAGTATGAGAGGATACTAGTGGCTGCATGAGGATCGGTAGGGACTTGTGGAGTATTAGCTAATTGCCAAGGTAACTTCTACATGATATATGCGATGACACTTTCCCACTTGCATAGTAGGTTTCCTACATGTCATTCTATGCCTCTGGGATTAGATGTCGGTTTTGTGATTGGAACCTTTGAGTTAGTATACTTTTAAGATTCCTAGACTTAGAGAGTATTTATGCTATGTGATTTGGATAGCCTGTTTGGGACTTGAGTTTATCTCCTCAACATAGTGGGAGTGGACCACTTAGGTTCCACGTGGTCGGGTGGTAGTTCTTTATCACTCTTATCATTTGAGATCTGTCTGAGACACCATGGCTAATGCATTCTTTGTTGGCTTCTATATTCATGGATTCTTATGGTGGACATGTATCCTCACATTGATGATTTGAATATGTTAGATGATGTTATCTTATGCTTTAATTTTCATGTTAGTAGGATGTTTTAGGAGTGACATTCCTAATATGTTAATAGCTGATGATCTCTTCAGTGACTTGGGATGTTACGCATGGAGGGATGGCTAGGATCCATGATGGTCTAATGATGCTATTTACGGTTGGGAGGAACCGTGCACTTAGTTTATTATGTTTGATCTTTTATGATGATGTATCATGTATGATGTATGGATTCTTTTATGTTATTGCATCATGGATGAGAATTAGAATGATGACATACTTTATTTCACATATGTATATTCTTTTAAGCCTATCATACCCTGTGACATGTACAGTGGATGATTGAGCATTCAGAAATGTAATTTATGAAAATTGGACTTTTTATTATTATTTCATGAGGATGTGTTGATAGATGAATAGATAAATTAGATGTGATTCAACATTAAGGGATCCATGGAGAATGTAACCTGTTATGTTTACTTTTAAATGGTTATTGTTATTGCTTCCGTTATTGTGTATAAGTTATATCTGGTATTTACTTTCATATATTTTTTTAAAAAAAATGCTACCAAACTTAGTGAAATTCTAGGTTAATTCTTTGGATCCCTTGGCGGGGCATTACATCCATTGGCTCAAAAATAAATAAACTCCATCAATTTAAATATTTAAAAAGAACATTAAGAAATATAAGCCTAATGAAAAGATAGGAAATCGCTCAAAATCAACTAAGAACAATATTAATGGTAATGATAAAGGTATCTATGCCACCTCTATTTATATCTACACATCCATACATGTGCATAAATTTAATCATTTTTTTCTTTTGTAACATTGTATTGATTTAAGTGTGCATGCACAGGCACAAGCGCACGCACATGTACAAGTGTGTTCAAGTATAGGTATCCTGATACCATGGTGTCAGTATATAAAGCATAATAGAAGGCTCCACAATAATCTCAAATAAAAAGGTAAAATAATGTCTTATTAATTTAATGTTTAGTGTTTTTCTTCAATTTATAAGTGTTATGAACTAACTAGTTAGCTCATGGTTGTCCCCTAGTATAACATTGCTTGCCTACTCATTTTTCCTAGGTAGTGGTGGTTTAGTGCTCTTGATTATTTGCTCAATGGTAGGTGATGCCCCATGGAGTGTGAAAGTAGGATCTCTGACAGACACACAAACTATTATTGTAGATTGAACTAGTTTAGATTTACTTACCAATGGTTGTATATATAATGTGTAGTTCTAATGCAAATCTTTCGAACTAGACCAGTGATGTAGAATGGATGAGCACGGCTTGATAAATATTCTTGTTTGCAGGAGAGTGATTATTGAGTTTGAGTATTCTTTTTTATTGATATCAAACTCCATCAATTGCTCCATGTTAAATATGTACAAAGTCATGTCCCTACGAGGACATAACTGATCACCATTCAGTGTATAAACAAATACATTTAGTTTGCTTCTCAACCAATGATCAATTAGTGGTAACAAGAAATACATTTAGGAACCCCAATAACATAATATTCTCTTCTTATGATAAGAGTCTGATTAGTTAAATAAAGTCATTTATGAATAAATAGAATGTGTGTGTGTGTTGTTCTTATCAATAATATAAGACATAAAAAAATGATCATGTAAATCATGAATATAAGTACTCAATATAATGAGTACATCACTTCGACTGATGCTATACTTCAACACTCCCTCTTAGCAAGGGAGAAGTGAAAAAAAAATTTATGAGATATCAGTATCAAGGATATCTATATACAACACATTATCTGACTTTAACACGCTGAAATAGTGACTTGTCAAATAACTACAATCACAATGTTATGAACACTATAAAAACATATATTATGATCTCTTATTGTTCAAGATAATATATAGACTAATCATAATACATTTTTTATCAATTATTTTTGACATATCTAGAACAAAATTGTCATAATAACAGCCCTATCATTTGTAAGATCGTCACCTTACAAAGATTACCTTCTAAATATATAAATGTCCATGAAAGATCCTCACCTTTCATCTTATATCAGATGCAACTAAACAACTATAGAAGAATAAACACATAAATTTGAATTTTAAATTCAATATACAACATTACAATTTAATCATACCAAGTTTTCCTTTGAAGTATTCCAATTTTACTTTGGCAAGAGGCTTGGTAAAAACATCCAAAGTTTGTTCATTTGTACTAATGTAATATAGTTTGATAACACCTTGATCTACCATATCCCTAATGTAATGATAAGGTATTTCAATATTCTTAGATCAATTGTGAAAAATTAGATTAGATGAAAGCTTGATATAACTCTAATTATCACAGTGAATGATAGTTGGCTTCAAAGGCTTCCTAAACAAATCAACTAACAATTTTTGTAACCATACAACTTATTTGGCTCCCATGCAAGAGGCTATATATTCTACTTCAGTAGAGCTTAATGCAACCAAGGATTGTTTTCTATTGAACCAATAAATCATCTCAAATCTAAGACTGAAGCAACATCATGCAGTACTTTTATATTCAGTATAGTTGTCTACCTAATCAAAATCTAAATATCCATGAAGATTGATTTTGACTTGATCATATCTAAGTCCCATACCAATTGTACCTCTTAGATATCTTAAGATATGTTTGTTGCCATTAGATGTATTTCTTTGGTTCACACATGAACTAGCTTAAGGTATTAGTAGCGTAACATATATCAGGACGAGTATTCACCAAATACATTAAGGATCCAATTATTTGCCTATAGTAAGATGGATCAATATATTCAGATTCGATCATATCATCCTTCAGCTTATGTAAGTTGACTTCTGTAGGAGTAGTAACAAGTTTATAATCCATCATTCCAAATTTTGTCAAAATATCAATAGTGTATTTTCTCTAATTTAGAAAAATGTAGTTCCCCTTTTTCTAGACTTCTAGTCCTAGGAAGTAGTAGAGAAGACCTAGATCTTTCATATCAAACTTTGTTGTTAGTTCATGTTTGCACTTGCTTATAAGATGCTCTTCACCTATAAATAAAAAATCATCAACATATAACACAAAAATAATCATGTCATTACCATTTATTTTGGAATATATGTTTGGATCAGCTTCATTCTTAGAATATCCTAACTTTGTTAGATAGTTGTGTATTTTTTCATACCATACCCTGGGTGCATGCTTAAGATTTTATAGTGCTTTCTTTAATTTATAAATCTACCCTAGGTGAACCCTTCTGGTTGCTCAATATAAACTTCTTCTTCAATTTCACCATTAAAGAATGTTGTCTTAACATCCATTTGATGAATTTTCCATCCTTTGGATGTTGCAATTGCTAAGATGGTTCTAGGTGATATGTACCTAGCAACTGGAGCAAAAGTTTCTTCATAATCGATTCCATCCTTCTGTGAGATCCCTCATGCCACAAATCTAGCTTTGTATTTTTCAATATTTTCATTAGGTGCATGCTTGATTTTATAAAGCCACTTAGAAGAAACAACTAATTTGTTCTTAGGTCTGGGTATAGCATCCTATGCATCATTCTTTAGTATTGAATTATATTCTTCAATCATTTCTTCTTTCCAAGGTTTTCTTGATAAGGCTTCTTCAATATTTGAAGGTTCTATTTTGATAAGTTCAGTTAATAGTACCACATAATATGATTGATTTCATGTTCTCTTGCTTGTTAGGATAAAACCACGGACAAAAATAAAAACTACATGCAAATATAACCAATAAAAAAAAATAATAGATCACATAAAAATGAACACAAGGCACCAAGATTTAACATGGTTCACCCAATCCCTAGGCTACATCCACCAAACTGCAAGTCCAATATTATTACAATCCAATGATTACAACCTGATTACAATCTGTAATCCCTTACAACTCAATACCGCCGCAAGAAGCAATTTTGCATCACAACATAATAATAAAATACCTAACCCTAAACTCTTTTATACAAGTATTTTATGTCATTTTAGGGTTATAATTAATAATTACATGTTGGCCCAAAATCTTGATAAAATAGGGCCCAAATTTTTTTCCCGAACCCCAAAAAATTATGGAGTATGTACAATACTTTCCTAATCAATCACCACAATCTAACAATCTCCCACTTGGGGACTGATTAGTCTCCACACTAAACAACACAAGACTCACTTTTCATAGGGTGATTGAAATCCCTTAACCAGGTGACATTTAACAGTGTGTATTGTAACCTTTAATAGGGTTGGCTTTTAACAGGGCATAACTTTAGAAGAGTGAATAAGGAGTAGCATATTACTAGTGGTTTTTCCCAAATTTTATTTCCACGTTAAATCATTATGTCAAATGTGTTGATAGATATGTTGTGTTTCATACTTTACATTTCCACATGTTGATTTGACAGTAACATATCAATTTTAGTTAACAAACAATGAATGCATGCATGGTTAATAACATTTTATGGGTTCACTGAATTGTGAAAAAAATTATTTGTACATCTGGACCTTGAATAACTAATTCAACCCCCACCCACCCCCCCCCTGCCCCGCCACCACCATTTATTCTAAAAGAATTCCAACAATTGGTATCAAAACCATCTTCTTAAGAGGATTAGTTTTAAGGTACTAGAAGCAAAAAGATCAAGATGTCAAAAAGAGAGGTACCCAAGCTCAACAAAGATAACTTTCCTACATGGTAAAGTTTGATGAAGCTACAACTTAGAGGACTTGGAGATTATGCACAATCATGCATTGCAGTAGAACATGTTGATCCAATAGGAGCCCTAATTGCTAAAGATTAGAAGAAAAAGAAAGAACATAATTAGGTAATGTTGGAGATTGCCTCTGGCCTAAGCTATGCTGAATTTGATGATATCAAAGGCATTAAAAATGCAAAGCAGATGTGGGATGCCCTAGACACCATCTATGGAGGAGACAAAAATATTCAAAGAGCCTTAGAGGTAAGTTTGACGACATGAGAATGGAAGAAGGTGAGATTATTGCTCAATATGTTGCTAGAATAAACGAAGTTGTTAGTGCAATAAAAAGTGCTACTGGTAAAATAGATGATGATACTATGCTAAGTAAAGTCTTGAGAACATTGTTGCCTATGTATGCTATTAGAGTATCTAATTCAAGAGTTAAGATGTGTTAGTAAATAGTTTTTCTCCAATGATTTGATATTCAGAATAGAGAAAAATGCATACCAACAAATTGAATTCCTACAAAATGTTAAGGAATTCTCTGCTTAAAATTTTTCTTCAGTAAAACAAGTGTAACTACCTTTATTGAAAAAGAATAATTATTCGATGTTTTACCCCAAAGAAAAATATCTTTTCAAAGCACAATTTGCTAAAAATACTGAATCAACTTATTCTATTTCATCAATATAAAGTAGATCTAAATGCTAAAGAACCACTTGTTCTTAACCATCAATATTATCTACATGAAAGTTAAGCAAACAAGCAGGAAAATCAAATAAAATTCACTTCTCACAGCTCCCCAAATTTTTTGAATAGGCAATCTCAGAATGAACGATAATTTTTGATATAAATAGTATTCTCAAGAACACTGATTCAAAGAAGCAGACAATAATATCTACCTCCAAAAAGCCTTTAGCAAAATCAAACTGTAGAGTTCTATTTATGTTTGTTGATAATCTGAAATGCTATCTTCAAAAACTTAAGATTAAACCTAAAACAAAAATACTTTTGTTTTTCAATCTCGTGGAGATTAACCCTATGCCATACTAATTATTACATTTCTATAAGGCATGAGGTTGGACAGTTGCCAAAATTACCCCGCTAGGAGTAAAATAGTCTTTTAGTTAACACAATTGTGTTAACCGAAATGCATGAAAGTAAAAACTAGAAAGAACAACTAAGAAACTATCTATAACTATGCATCTCAATCAAGTAGCACCATCCATGCCAGCCACATTCCTCAACACTTTTCATGCTTCATAGGTAGTTAAAAATGCAGAGATTAGATACTGATGAGGTAGGCCAATGTAAGCGAGCCGTTGTTTCCAAATTTCTTTCTCCTTTTTCATTTCCAAGTGTTTCACATTAATTATTAGCATGGCTTCAGTGTGGGATACATTCAAAAAGTCCTACTTAGTTGGTATCTTCTTATCTTGGAGCTCCTAGAATTTATTTTGGACTTCTTTAATCACATCCTCTACTTGGGTAACAGAGTCATCCTCTTTACCTGTGAAGTGTTTGCCAAACCATTTGAGGTCCCCTTGAATTATTTCATGTATAACTTTGAGTTCTTGTAGAGTTTCTTTGATTTTAGTTATACCTTATACCAATGCTTCATTCCTTCACTCAATACAATCTTTGATTATAGACAAGGTTTTCTCATCCAAACTAGCTATAGGACACTCAGCTTAAAATTTCTAAAGTCCAAATTCTTGGATATCTTCTAACCATATTACCACCTTTGCCCAATTGCTCCTTTCTTTCTCATACCCTTCATTGATTAGCTCTACCTTTTTGGTGATGGCAGAGATTTCCTTCAAAGCCTTATCCAAGAGGTTTATCTATTTCACAGTGTCATCTAAGACACACTGCACGCACTCCCCTATTGTCTTTGCAACTGCTTTGCACTTCTACAAATTATCAAGGGATTGTTGGTTGGTTGCAAAAGTCACATCTACAATTGCTAAAATTTCATTGATGGGCTTTTCTTCTTGGTGAAGGATGGCATTGATATACTGTGCCACGTTATTTATTGCCTCCTTCATATCTTTTTTATCCTGTGCATCCTTCCATACCCTATTTGCAATTTCTTATTAGAGGCTTCAAAAAACTCCATATCCACTTCACGGTTTCCTTTTCCCAAGTCAACCTTTGTTATTTGATAATCTTGAGAGGTTAGAGATTCCTGCGAGCTTCCATCTGGTGGCATGGCTATTTCAGCCGACCAGTGCCTTGAGTTTTTATCAAACTTGATTCTTGACTCTATTCTGGCTTTCTTTACCTTAGATGTTTTCCCCAAACATTTACTAACCAAATCATCAATTGGCATTGAAAGAGGCACCATACTCCGCTTCCTTTCAACAGAGGTCTCTAATCACTTAGGTTTAACTAGTTCCTTATCATCTACATGGGAGAACCTAGCCAAGGTGAGGTTATTCTCTTGACTATCAGTGTTTACTGGTGACTTCTAGGGTTCTGGTACATTGTCCGCCATTGGTGATTCTTCTATAGCCTCAAGATCAACTTTCACTATATCTTTGCCTTTGTTTGATGATGTTTTCTTTATACTTGAATGAGTCACCTGATGCAGGAGCATCCTGGGTTGCCTTATTATCCTATTCATTTTGTTCATTTTGTAGTTCCTTCATGTGCCTAGTAGTCCTTCATGTGCCTAGTAGTTCCTTCATGTGCCTAGTAATCCATTTTTCTTCATGTGCCTAGTAATCCAGTTTTCTTCATGTGCCTAGTAACCCAATTTTCTTCATGTGCCTAGCAATCTAATTTTCTTCATGTGCCTAGCAATCTAGTTTCCTTCATGTGTCAAGTTACTATAGCAATTCCTTCATGTGCCGAGTTACCTGGTGTATGCCAAGTGACTCTTCATGTGCCAAGTTACCTAGTGTATGCCAAGTGTTTCTTCATGTGCTGAGTTACTTAGTGTATGCCAAGTGTTCCTTCATGTGCCGAGTTATCTAGTGTATGCTGAGTGCTAGTAATTGGACATGATTTCCATGGGCCGACTTGTGAGATTTATTTTGTTTGAGACATTTATGTTAAGATCTTTTCTTGGGATGAGTCCAAACTATTTTTGGGTCAGCCTTCCTCTTATATAATGTTCTAGAATGATCTGTTAGCCATTCTGGCAAGTATAAATAGAGGACATATGCACCGAGTTGTGGTGCCAAAAAGATGACAAGGTTTTTTTTTTTTCTAATTTTCAATAGTGCATACGCACTATTCTAATATCCAAAAAGTTATATGATGGGTTTTAGACCCGCGGCCCATCATTTTCATTTTGCTTTTTAGCTCTCCAACAGCGCGTATGTGGGTTTGATAGCAAAATTTCACCACCATTTTCCAAAATGCCTCCTCACCGATGAAATCCAAGGCAACGAGCACACCGATGATGATGAGGTAAGTGATATAAACTTAACTTTGCATTGTTTAATATGTTTTCCATATTTTTTTATTGGTTTTTGATATTCTTTTGTAGGGTTTTTACAAATTTCATTTAGATTTATTTATTTAGTTGGATTTCAATTGATTTTTTATCAGGAAATGTCCATAATCAACCAAAAAATCCACAAAACCCTCAAGAACCTCAAAATCAAAACCCTCCTCAAGAAGAACAACAAATTTCACAACCCAAACCAATTGCAAGACCTCCGCCAAGCACACAAGAAAATATAAGAAATGAAATACAGAGAGGCAAAACTGAATTAGAAAGACTCATTGCTCGATTGAAAGAATCCGGAAAAACCAATCCAATGAGGGCTCAATTGGCATCATCCCTTGAATCCATTAACACTCAGATAGCCTTAGTTAGTGGACAATTAGATATTTGGCAGGCTAAGAGGGATGAACAAAAAAGATTTTATGCAAATAAATTGTCATATGAAGATGTTCAAAAAAAAGAAATATCAAAAGGTAGTATATGTGCATTATTTAGAAAACTCGGTGAGCCAAATACTGTTAGAGAGGGTACTAAATGATTCCCCATCCATTGGTGTATACACGATTCTATTAGAAATAATTTTTGGGATAGATGGTGGATGGTTTTTTATGCCCCTCATTGCAACAATCACGAGGTCCCCATGTATTTTTTGAAGAAATTATATTGTGAGTTTGTCCTTGGGGAGATATCCAAGTATTTTGATATGTTAGACTCCCAGGGTAGAGGTGGGGGGTCATCATTTGAGAGGCCAGGAGCACGTCACGACCCTAATGTAGTTAGGGCACCTGTGGTCCATCCACAGCACGAGCATGTGATTATTCCTTCAGTTGTGAAGGAACATGTAGAGGCCAGCACTCTAGGGACCATTAATGCTTTGACACATACCCTCATCCATTCCATGAGCCCATTAATTGAGGGGGAGCCTTCTATGCATCGTGGTCACATGTGCACTTCATGCGGATCCCTATGCACATTTGGCACTCATGCCGGAGATGCTGCAGATGATGAGCTTGTCACCGATGAGTTCCTAAACAAGACATTTGGCATTGACACATAGGTAAATTACTAATTTGATCACATTTCATATGTATAGTGAATGATTAATTAATTAGCATTTATTGACATTGTTCAAAATTTAGGGTCAAAGTGTTGTTGGGCCTAGCAGCGATCCTGCAGGCCCATTTTTTGTCCCTTTGACGAGTCCTGAGGTATGTATCAATTTAATCATTTTAATTAATAAATATATTTATTATGTAATCATATTAAGGATTGACAAAAAAAATTATGCATGTGCATCAGTTCTCCATAGGACCCTCAACCTTTACCACAGACACAGAGCAGAGACATCATACGAGCTTCACACAGGTATAGTTGTTTCATGTTAATTTAATTCATTTGATTATATTTACTCCATGTTTCATGTTAGATATAATGTGTATTATATGACATGCAACTCATGATGTTGGATACACCTCCTCATCTGCGACAGTCTGTTGATAGTGGAGTGGCCGTAGCTATGGCTAGCTCACAGCCACTAATGGAGGTATGAAAGAATTTTCTTCATTTTAGTTTTTGTTTATAATAGTTAATCTCAAAATTTCTAATGTTATTTATAAGTGATTATATTTATTGAATTGTTGTAGGGTCTTGTCATGCCTAATCATCCACGAGCATTTGAGGTGGACTTACAGAGTGACTATTTGTTGGCGGTAAGAAAATAATTGATTTTGTGTGTACATATATTTGATTTCAATGTATAATAAATATTGATTCATATCTACTTTTTTTATATCAGTTGGACCTGGAGAAGAGCCTCAACAAGAGGTCAAGTGAGCGTGTCAGGAGGGCCCCATCATCTCCACTGTCTCCCTCCACACGACGGTAGAGGACGTCGAGAGACTTGTTTCCTTCCCCTCATGGGAAGGAAAAGATGTATTTGAGATATTTGATACATATATATAGAGAGACTTATTTCCTTCCCCATGTATATATATAGGCATCAGAGAGACATATTTGACATACATTTTTTGTACATATGACATTTTATATTTGATGTATGACACTTATTTGATGTATGAAATTATTGGTTAATATATGATATGTTTGTTCATATACAAAATTATTCATTATCATAATATATTATGTGTTTGTTAATGTATATTACATTATTGGTTATCATTTTATATTATATGTTTTTTCATGTATGACATTAAATTAGATATGTTTGTGTATGACATTAAATTAGATATGTGCATGTATGAATTTAAATTCAATTGCTAGAGAGTTGCCATTATGTCTACCAACTAGTAGATGTTATTTTTTGCTTTATTAGCATTTCTCAAAAACTGCAAAGAAGTTGTTTCTGGTGAATAGTTGTAAACAATTGTGATCATCGACTTCATGTACTCATGGCTTTGGCTACGAACACTTGTAACTTTGGCTATAAGCATCCATGGCTTTGGCTATGTGCACTAGTGGCTTTGGCTATGAGCATTTATGGCTTTGGTTGTAGGCACAATATAGCCTTGACTGTAGGTTGTCTTTCTTGTTGTATGTCAAAGTTACCTTCAAGAATATCATTAGTCTAAGATCATTACAATTAAAATACTATGACATAATACCTTGGAAATAATAGTCTTTAACCCATTACTTTATTTGTTAAAACATCATTTAGTATCTACTATAGTGCTTCTACTCAAATATGTTTTCAAAAATACTTAGTATGGCAAAGAAATGTCTATGGAAAGCTTGTCAAATAGGATATTGAAGAACTAAATGTGGATAGTCATTAGTACCCATCAATAAGAACACAGACATCTTTCTCAAGCAAGCCATATGACATTAGCTTAATTTATAAATTTCCTTTGCAAATAACTAGAAGATGCTATAAATCTTAATACAGAGTTAATCACAAACTCATTATTCCATCCAAGAAGCATATATCACCCTAAGACAATTAACCGACAGGATAAAAATTAATTCAATTTCAACAAAATTTTGAGTATAATAAGCATCTTAGGGATTCTTACAAGAATTAACACGATGTTTACAAGAGCATTACAAGTTCTCGTAATTCTATTTCACATATTGTAATCATATTCAATTTTGAATGGCCATTTGTGTTACAAGCATAAATTTTCTTTAAGGTCTTTTAATTCTACACATGAATTTTATTCTGAAGCTTTTCTATGACAACCCACTCAATGCATATATTATTGTTCCACATTATGCTGATTTGACTTTCATTGGTTGATTTGGGTCTAGACATGACGTTATTCACTACCTTTTTTATATATTATTTTTTTGTAGTGAGGTTCTAGCTTGAATGAATGTATTAATCATCAAAGTTGTGAACCTTGGTCGAGGTCCTTACAAATATATTTTCAAATTGGACCTCAAATCATTTTCTCAGTCACCCCCTGTACACAGATACTGAAATTGTAGTTAATTAAAAAATTAATACTGAATTAACACAAGTTTAATTAAGAAGTATTATGTACCTCAATAGGCTAGATTATTATTGACCGGGAAGCTTTATCTTAGAGCAGTTGGTTTCCTAAATCTTTAGCGCAATGACACTCTTATGGAATGTGGAACCAGGTATGCTAGCTAAGGAATGTTCTTTAAAAGGTAGAGGAAACTCAAGACTCACATGTTTCCAATCAATATAAATGTTTAAATCACTTCTCTAATTTTTTCTATTTATGATCTTCTTAAAACTTAACTTTCTAAATGCATTGATGGGGAAATAAAGATCTTCTAGGAACTAAAGGCTAATCATGTTTAATACTTACAATTCTTTGTTTTTATCTAATAATTTAAAAAAGATTGTACAAGTGTTTTCAAAGAGAAACACTTGTCACTAACATCATAAGAAGGAATATCCAAGGAGAATTACCACTGATCCTCCACCACCAAATTCAAGAGAAAACAAAAATCCACTACTACAGAGATAGTAACAACGATCATCCCTAGTCTCTCCCTTATCACAAAATGATTACCATCAAAATTTGCATTTCCAATTGTGTCATGTGCGTTGAAGTGATAGTAACATTTTCACTCTCTTACCTAATGTTTCCCATTTTTGAAACTCCTAGGGAAGGGCAAGGCCATCTTCTTAGTACTTCAAAATACAACGAGTTCCATTTTTTCCCATATTGATAATCATTGACTTAAAGTATAGTCAAAGTATTGATAGCCCATAGGAACTCAACCTTTGAACATCCCATCTGTAAATGACCTCATAAAGAAAGTTCAATAAACCTGCATGAAATAGTGAAACAAAAGTTGCATACTTGTGAAGATGATCAAACTGCAGGTGATCAATATGTCTCAAATCTATATTCAGTTCTTTTACTATGCATATAAATGGTTTGTTATATAAAAGACTTATATCCACCAGATAAATAATCATTTTCTTACTATGCTATCCTTATCCTTGGTTGATCTCTAGTCTCTGCAACATGGTCCTATAGGAACTGGAATCTCATCCATATCTCTCACGAGCTCCGAGATATGCCCTATCAAAGATTGCAGCCATGTGGCATTTAGTGACCCTTAGGGACATTCTGGTTTAGCGTGCTTGAGAACGTTCGAGCACTGAAGGGGACAAGATGAGGTTGGGGATAGGGATTACCCGGCCACCCAGAGCTAATGGAGCAGACAATTTGATCCCACGATGAAAGATGAGAGAGATTTGGCAGTTGGCAACTTTGTACTGGCCAACACTACAAGTTTCAACATCACTCGAGATGGCGTTGTAGAATGAAAATAGAATGCGATCTCCAAAAAGAGAGAGAGGTTATTGTAGGTCTTTGCAACACGATCTTGTAGGAACTAGAATCTCATCCATATCTCACACGAGCTCCGAGATATGCCCCGTCAAAGATTGCAGCCCTGTGGCATTTAGTGACCCTTAGGGACATTCCGGTTCAGCATGCCTGAGAACGTTCAAGCATTGAAGGGGACAAGATGAGGTTGGGGATAGGGTTTACCTGGCCACCCAAAGCTAATGGAGTAGATAGTTTGATCCCATGACGAAAGATGAGAGAGATTTGGCAGTTGGCAACTTTGTACTAGCCAACACTGCAAGTTTCAACATCACCCGAGATGGCATTGTAGAATGAAAATAGAATGCGATCTCCAAAAAATGAGAGAGGTTATTGTAGGTCTCTACAACATGGTCCTATAGGAACTAGAATCTCATCCATATCTTGCACAAGCTCTGAGATATGCCTCGTCAAAGATTGTAGCCCTGTGGGATTTAGTGACCCTTAGGGACATTCCAGTTCAACGTGCCTGAGAATGTTCGAGCACTGAAGGGGACAAGACAAGGTTGGGGATAGGGTTTACCCAGCCACTCGAAGCTAATGGAGTAGACAATTTGATCTCACGATGAAAGATGAGAGAGATTTGGTAGTTGGCAACTTTGTACTGGCCAACACTGCAAGTTTCAGCATCACCTGAGATGGCATTGTAGAATGAAAATGGAATGTGATCTCCAAAAAGAAAGAGAGGTTATTGTAGGTATCTACAACATGGTCCTATAGAAATTGGAATCTCATCCATATCTCGCACGAGCTCCGAGATATGCCCTGTCAAAGATTGCATCCCTGTGGGATTTAGTGACCCTTAGGGACATTCCGATTCAGCATGCCTGAGAACGTTCGAGCACTGAAGGGGACAAGATGAGGTTGGGGATAGGGTTTACCCAGCCACCTGAAGCTAATGGAGTAGATAGTTTGATCCCACGATGAAAGATGAGAGAGATTTGGCAGTTGGCAACTTTGCATTGGCCAACACTGCAAGTTTCAGCATCACTCGAGATGGCGTTGTAGAATGAAAACGGAATGCGATCTCCAAAAAGTGAGAGAGGTTATTGTAGGTCTCTATAACATAGTCTTGTAGGAACTAGAATCTCATCCATATCTTTCATGAGCTTTGAGATATACCCCATCAAAGATTGCAGCCCTGTGGCATTTAGTGACCCTTAGGGACATTCCGGTTCAGCGTTCCTAAGAACGTTCAAGCACTGAAGGGGACAAGATGAGGTTGGGGATAGAGTTTACCTAGCCACTTGGAGCTAAAGGAGAATACAGTTTGATCCCATGATGAAAGATGAGAGAGATTTGGTAGTTGGCAACTTTGTACTGGCCAACACTACAAGTTTCAGCATCACCTGAGATGGCATTGTAGAATGAAAATGAAATGCGATCTCCAAAAAGTTAGAGAGGTTATTGTAGGTATCTGTAACATGGTCTTGTAGGAACTAGAATCTCATCCATATCTCACATGAGCTCCAAGATATGCCCCGTCAAAGATTACAACCCTGTGGCATTTAGTGACCCTTAGGGACATTCCGGTTCAGCGTGCCTGAGAACGTTCGAGCACTGAAGGGGATAAGACAAGGTTGGGGATAGGGTTTACCCGGCCACCTAGAGCTAATGGAGCAGACAGTTTGATCCCACGATGAAAGATGAGAGAGATTTGGCAGTTGGCAACTTTGTACTCGCCAACACTACAAGTTTCAACATCACCCGAGATGGCGTTGTAGAATAAAAATGGAATGCAATCTCCAAAAATTGAGAGAGGTTATTTTAGGTCTCTACAACATAGTCTTGTAGGAACTAGAACCTCATCCATATCTTGCATGAGCTCCGAGATATGCTCCGCCAAAGATATTTGAATTCACAGTGTTTAATGAGAATATAGTTGAGCCTTGCTTTACTTTTCTATGTTAAGTTTGGCTTTCAATTTTGGTTTCCCTACTTATCTATGTGAAAGTTCCACTTTCATAAGTAACATGGATGCAATAATACTAAATTAAGTATAGGTCCATGGTTCTAGAAGCTTCACATAGCTTCTCTTCAACTATGGATCTTGTAAGCATTGTACCATGACTATTGGTGTTGTGAGAATATACAAAGCATATATATTGTTTGACCAAATATCTTCAATGAAAATGAACTATATGGAAGAAGAGAAGACATGTTGCAAAGTCTTTGAAAATTTTCTTCAAGAAATGTAAGGAGCCATGGGTGATTCATCCAAATTATTTGGTAAAATAAGAGGAGGAATGAATCAACCTTGATGATAGAGGTAAATGCTGAATAATATTTATTTAATCACATTGTTTGAAAAAACTCTAATGACCTTTAAATACAATTGAAAGAAATGGAATTGATCTCCCTTACTCATGTAGATGAATAAAATTGGAATTTAAAAAAGAGAGGGACATCCACCATAAAACCATGCAATCATGCACTTCTTGATGGGAGTAGCATAAGTTCATTGTTAGATGGATATGCCAAATGTGGAAGAATTAAAAGGAAAATATGTTGATTGATTGAATACAAGCATCAAACCAATGTGATACCAAAAAATCAAAGTTGATTCCATAAGGTCTAACAATATCATATAATTCATTTATCAATAATTTGAAACATCATAAGCATATGTCTAATAATGTCATACATGAAATATATGTAAAAAATGACATACATAGAAAAAATTATACAAAACATATGCCCAATAATGTCATATAGGTGTAAAATGTACATCATTAGATATATACTCTTTCCAACTAGGGGAACAAAATAAATCCCTAATTGTCTTTAATTGCCAACAAGTGGGATATGACAAGTGTATATAATGAGGTCTTCCTAACATGCTCACTAGTCCATTAGTCTAGAATCTTCTATAACTCGACATGTTACAATCAAAATTTTATATGAATAAATAACTATTTTATATAAAAAATATATATATATTTACACATAAAACTTAATATTTTCTTACAGCTAGTTGATAATTCCTCTGTATATACACCTCAGGGATACACTGATGGTCAGGAATAATAAGACCCTACAAAAACTATCAAAGTTACCACTCGATTGTGCCTATGAATTTTAAATTGAATTTTAGTACTAATGAAATTTTAATGTAAACTCTTTCATACCTTAGTCATTGGCTTAGAACTAGTGAGTGCAATAAGGACTCGTTGATCAATACAATGATGAAGATGTAAAGGTATCTCTGATGTCAATAGCTGAAAATGATAATACATGAGACTCAAATGTAGTTATGAAGAATATACATTTTCTTTTGTCTCCATATCAAATAAAATATTTTGGTACCTTTGTGAATGTAGTATGACATCCTTCATTTTATAGTGTTGATCCCAAAGCTACAACACTTATTATTTATTATAAATGTATGTAAATCTATTAAGCATCAAATTCAACACCTTTGTCTGCAAAATAATGTACTATATGTTAGAGTAATAAATTTATTTCCTTAGTAATTAAATTATATTGATATAATTACTAAGTTACTTATTATATTGATATAGTTTACTTATAATTCCTTTCGATTTACAACTAATTGAAATGATTTCCCCAATTTTCCATCTAGTCACTAGAAAATTGGATTTGTTGTCTCTTTCTCTTAAAGAACCGGATCTACTAGTTCCTTTGGTCTAGAAGCCTTCCATTGAGATTGGGGTTTTGAAAGGTTCAAGGGTTGAGGAACTTTTTATAGAATATCTTGAAGAAGGAGAGGTCATGTATAATGGTTTTGAGGAAGGCTAGAGTTCCATCCAGATGGTGTTGCAAAATGGCCAAGCAGAGGAGGAGGTAGAAGAATAAATAGAATACATGCATGAGAAGGAGGGTCATGGGGGCAATGGATTCAAACCCACAACCAAGCTTTTATACCATTATACAAATTACAAATTATAAGACTATGCCTTTCATGATAGTCACATTTTCATATTGGCAAATGAAGAATGACTTTTGGAACAAACATAATAAATACTTCCAAATAAAAATGAAGCCAATGTATTGTATTATAAGCTTGAATGGTAAAGACCAAGCCCAAACATTTATTAAGGTGTAGCATTTATAATTGTCAGGTTCATGTGAAGAAGTCATCGTTTATATTCTCATTGTTGTGTAATTTGATGATAAGAAGAATACAATGATATAGAGGTTGATAGTGACTTAAAACTTTACAAAATGCGATCAATGAGAATTTTACATTGAGGGGGGAGTAATAATAAATGTTTCATTCTCATTGTTTGACAAACTCTTATATAAAGAGGGAGTAGACAGATGATATGGTTTAGTCTTCTTCCGAGAATCTTAGTCATATTGGTTCAGAAGGATTCATGATACAACTACTATACTTAGCATGACCAATTGATGCTAAAAACCTTAGTATTGATGCTACAAACCTTAGTATTGACATAATTTAACCTCTGAAATTCCAAGCATAAGATGATTATCATACAATGGTACTTGAACAAAGAACACTAATAAATATTGAGGATGTGAATTGATAATACCATTTTGCAGATGATTTTGGCATCTTACCCTTTATCACTTGTGCATCAAATTTATTAGCCCTCTTCTTTGGTGACCTACAAATGAAGAATTAGCACAGTAACAAATCTAAGATAAGATTAAAAAAATGGGTCCTATTAAAGAATCTAATATAAATTCAAATAATGTATCTATATTCTAAACAAATCAAAACTAAATCTCATCACTTACACATCATAACAATACGATCCACCTTAGTCATGTGATAGTCTTGGGGAAGAGGTTGTAACATTGTGTTTGGATCTAATTGATCACTTTTTCTCTCTCTCCCAATTCAATCTAATGAGCCAACTGGATCTGCTCGACATTTTAATGTCTTAAGTATTGCCTCATGGTTTGACTCGCGAAATTTCCAAAGAATCTTATTATGTTGTTTTCCACCATATTTTATCAAGTGGACATTTGATGTGACAATAAGGTTTGAATAATGAAGAATCTTCCTCTCTGTTTGCCAATCCTCGAATAACCACAAGTTAGGATTCTTCATAGGATATTGTTTAAGCTGTGTGCCTATTACAACCACCACACCAACATGGTACTCTAAACCTCCACCATCTATAACCGAGTGATCCAATTTTTGTTTGGCTTCAACACAATGACACAAATAATAATCTGTCCCTTCTTCATTGTCTTCAGGTGCAATAATAGCAAAAACATGGCCTGCAGTGACAAATGTACAAAATGCGGTCATTAATTCAAAAAATACTTGGGTAAAAGTTATAAAGCTACATATTGAAATTACAAATATATATATATATATATATATATATATATATATATATTACCAGGTTGCACTAAATCTGACAAGCAGTCAAAGTCAATAGATGAATCCATCTCTACCATTTCCAATGCTTGTGGGGGACGATAGGTGTCAATTGGGTCCAAAACCCGTATATCCCATTTGTCCACCCATTCAATTGACTCACAATCATCCCAATTTTCCTCTGAACATGATGGACAATAGCATGCCATTTTTCGTGTGTGGATACTCCATGAACCTGCATCAGAGCTTCTAAAAGGGTGTGTTAGAAGGGTGTAACTCACTAGATCCTGTTAGTGTGCAACAATCTTGATATGGTGCAATGTTAGTATTATCTATCAACCAAAAAAATCTACGAACTATAGACTCACCTTCCTTACCTAGACCCATTCTAGCGTTACACCATTGGACGATGGATTTTGCATCTATCAATATTGCTCCATCTTTGTACTTTAGTTCTTCATGAGCTAAGGCTCTTTTAATGCATGTGTCTGCACCATCATGCTCTCCCTTACCATTACCAGCCTTTGTGAAATTCCACATATATTGAATTCTACACAACCTGCGCATCTTGCTCAGCCAATAGAACATCCGTGCATTCTTGAATTGAGATGCACAATTGTCTGACCAAATAATGTGTTGACAATATGATATGCCCCTATTAGCCAAATCTCCATAAAATAGTTGAAAACAACCATGTACAAACTTCGTAGAATGTGATTGATCATCGCTGATGTAAAAATGGTACTCCCTCAAAATCTTCCTGTCATCCTCTGTACTTGTAGGTGAATGCATGAATGTTATGTGAACAAATATAAAAACTTGTTGAGATTTATAATACTTTGCTTGCACCTCATTTTGTGGTTGTAGTGTGTAGTTCTTTGCAAAATCTACAACCGAAACAATGGTATCCAATGGAAACATACCCTTGCACAACTTGAATTGCAAATCCAACCATCGAGCTCTATGGGTATGCCTTGCATACTCGTACATAATATTTTCACAAAAAATCTTCATGAACTCATACACTAGAATCTTTTCAATAACTAGATCACATCTTTTACCATGTTTCCCATCTTTTAGAGCATATGTCACTGTCTTGAATTTTTTGTAATCTACTATTTCGTTTCCAATTGCATGTGTACTATCCATATGTTGACAAGTTGATAAAAGTTGCAAAGAACCACAAAATAAGCATGTACCATCCAAGCATGATGTCTTGTAAAAATTTTGGCCGTCCCCTATTTCACATAAAATGTTGGATATGAATTCCCTTGAAGATCTTGGTTGCTCTTTTATGTCACAATCCTGCAAAACAAACTGAGAATGCAAAACTATGCATATGTGCCTAAAAACATCAAAATGGTTAGAAAATTCAATATGTATCCTACAACAACAAGTTGTGCATGTGTGATTTATTTTCACATAAAAAGGTTTACCCATCTCAAAAAATCTCTGACTTATTCGAATTTGAGGATACATACCAATAAATTTTGCAAAAAATTGTGTCTGAGTTGAGTCCAAAAAATGTTTCGCATGTGGCTCGCGATTTCAGCTACCAATCCTCCTTCTTACAACATCTCTTTGATTAGGAGAAACACGTGTGTTATTTTTCAAAAAATCTTTGATCAATAATTTCAAGGCTTCACTAATTTCTTTATCCTTTCACGGTAGTCTACCGCTAAATGTCCATAACTCATTTTTTGTTGGATCTTCTAATCTCTCACACCTTAGCATGGCTCTCCTTAAGGTACCTCTACTAATTTTTAATGTTTTTCTTGTCTTTCTCATGATTCGAGCTTTCTTCATTTGGATACTTACTATTGTCGATGTGAGTACTCGTCTTGTGATATTACTATCTTTGGTGCATGATTTAGAACCCACTTTGTCATAAGCACTCATTAGATTCTTTACAATATTTCTTTCATTTGAATCATCCATCATTCTTAGCCCAAGAATCTTCATGATAGGGCTAAATTTCAAATTCCTCATCATTTCAACAAATAATTGGCATTGACCTGTAATATTTAATTCTTCAAAAAATAATCTTCACATATGATTAACTTTTTTTTGACAAGTACGCTTGCTAATCTTGTCAGGCATTGATTTCAAAATGTTAGTATCAATATCAATCAAATATTTTAGTTTTCTAAAATGAATTCTAGAAGGTGTTCTAATCTCTTCAATTCTCTCAACATTTTGAACATCAATATAAGTTTGAGTGTATTGCTTACCTTGAACTGAAGATGATGTGCCTTGGCAATAAGATGTAAAAGATGGAATATCACCTACTTGATGTGTTGATGTTGTGCTTTCAACATGACATGATGGAGTGTGTATATCATCGGATCTATAAATCAATGTCTCTTCAACATGAGAGGATGATATGACTTCAACATTGGAAGATGGTGTAGTGGATGATATGACTCCAACATTCGAAGATGGTGTAGCGAACGATATGACTCCAACATTGGAGGATGGTGTAGCTTCACAATTCAATTGTCTTATTGAGTGTAACAATCTCATTCGTTCTCTTTGTCTTTCTAATTCTTCCTCCTTGTTTCTTTGTACTGGTGGTTCTTGATCCTCTTCAAAAGTTAATTCTTCATCATTTCTTTGCAATTTTCTTTGTTCACGTAGTAATTTCATTTTATCTCTTTTAATTGTCAAATCTCTCTCCCTATCTGCATTTGTTTGAATCTTTGGTTTCTTCCTTGGCATGATGATGATTTCTACATGTCAAATTATTCAAACATCCAAATAACTTAAAATGTGTAAATTACAAATTATTCAATTACATATAAAATTTATAATTATTTGAATGAATACACAATATATATCAAACGACTTGTCAAATTTCTAACCATTTCGAAATAACATTTCATTCAAACATACAATTTTTAATGAATTCACTATATATTACATAACATATCAAATTATAATCAAATTTGTATCTATATATTGACAAACAATATTTAAAATGGATTGCACTAACCTTTTCTATTAAAAGAATATTCAAAAATTCTTCAAATCACGTATCCAATGATTGAATTTGGTGTTTGCTAGCTTCCAAAAGTGTTGAAATAGTGTTTGCTAGATGGTGAAACTCGTGTTTTCTGTCGGAATAATAGAGAGCATAACAGACCAAAAGTTAAAAATGGATGAAATGGGCCCCAAGGTTGGTTTTTGACCATTTTTTGGTGATTTGAGATAGTGCGTACACACTATAGCGCGTACGCACTATAGTGCATACACACTATCTCAAAACACATCACTCCCCATCCTCCCTACTCTTTCTCCCATCCCCTCCCTCTATCTCTTCCTACTCTCTCCCATCCTTTATTCTCTCTCACCCTCCCTCTCCCACCACCTACTCTCTCTACTTCTCTCACCCCCTCTCCTCTCTTATTCCCAACTCTTTAGATCTCTCACACACACTCGTATCCCCCTATCTCTCTCCCTCTCCCTCTCCTACCACCTAATTTCTCTCCCCCATCCCCTACTCTCTCTCTCTCTCTCATCCCCTACTTTGTCTCTCTTACACACATTCCCATTCCCCCTCTCTCTCCCTCTCCTGCCGCCTACTTTCTTGCCCCCATCGTCGTACTCTCTCTAGCACCCCCTACTCTCTCTCACCCTCACACTACTACTACCTACTATCTCTCTCTTTCAAGTTCTCTCTCTCCCTCTCTACTCTCTCTCCCCCATCTTGTACAAGCTCTCTCTGCCTCTCCCACTCTCTCTCCCATCACCTACTTTCTCTCCCCCATCCCCTGCTCTCTCTCTCTCTCATCTCCCATCCCCTACTCTCTCACACTCTCACACTCTCCCCCATCCCCTACTCTCTCTCTTCTCTCCCATCCCCTACTCTCTCACACTATCACTCTCTCCCATTCCCTACTCTATCTCTCTTACACATACACCCCCATCCCCCCCTCTCTCTTTCCCTCTCCCATCACCTACTTTCTCTCCCCCATCATCGTACTCTCTCTCTACCACCCCCTACTCTCACACTCTCACACTCTATCCCATCCCCTACTCTATCTCTCTTACACACACACTCCCATCCCCCCTCTCTCTTTTCCTCTCCCACCGCCTACTTTCTCTCCCCCGTCATCGTACTCTCTCTCTGCCACCCCCTACTTTCTCAAAACACATCACTCCCCATCCTCCCTACTCTCTATCCTCCCTACTCTCTCTCCCATCCCCTCCCTCTCTCTTGCTACTCTCTCCCATCCTTTACTCTCTCGCACTCTCCCTCTCCCACCACCTACTCTCTCACCCCCTCTCCTCTCCCATCCCCAGCTCTTTAGATCTCTCACACACACTCTTATCCCCCTATCTCTCTCCCTCTCCTACCACCTAATTTCTCTCCCCCATCCCCTAATCTCTCTCTTCTCTTCCATCCCCTAATTTATCACTCTTACACACATTCCCATTCCCCCTCTCTCTCCCTCTCCCAATGCCTACTTTCTCTCCCCCATCGTCGTACTCTCTCTATCACCCACACTACTACTACCTACTATCTCTCTCTCTCAAGTTCTCTCTCCCTCTCTACTCTCTCTCTCTCTCTCCCATCTTGTACAAGCTCTCTCTGCCTCTCCCACTCTCTCTCCCACTGCCTACTTTCTCTCCCCCATCCCTTGCTCTCTCTCTCATCTCCCATCCCCTACTCTCTCACACTCTCACACTCTCCCCCATCTCCTACTCTCTCACACTCTCACTTTCTCCCATCCCCTACTCTATCTCTCTTACACATACACCCCCATCCCCCCTTTCTCTTTCCCTCTCCCACTGCCTACTTTCTCTCCCCCATCATCGTACTCTCTCTCTCATCCACCCCCTACTCTCACACTCTCACACTCTCTCCCATCCCCTGCTCTATCTCTCTTACACACACACACTCCCATCCCCCCTCTCTCTTTTCCTCTCCCATCGCCTACTTTCTCTCCCCCATCATCGTACTCTCTCTCTGCCACCCCCTACTTTCACACTTTCACACTCTCTCCCATCCCCTACTCTCTCACTTTCATAGATATACACACTCTTATCCCCCCACTCTTCTTCTTCTCTCCCATCCCCTACTCTCTACATCTATCACACACACTCCCATCCCCCCTATTTCTCTCCCTCTCCCTCTCCCTCTCCCACTCCCTCTCCTACTGCCTACTGTCTATCTCTCTCAAGTTCTCTTTCTTCCTCTATACTCTCTCTCTCTCTCTCTCTCTCTCTCTCTCTCTCTCTCTCTCTCTCTCTCTCTCTCTCTCTCTCTCTCTCACTCTCACTCTCTCTCCCATCCCCTACTACTTTCTCTCAAACTCTCACACTCTCTCCTATCCTTTACTCTATCTCTCTTATAAATAAATACACATTCTCATTCCCCCCTCTCTCTCTCTTGTAGTCCTTGTCCCACTGCCTACTCTCTCCCATCCCCTACTCTATCTCTCTTAAATGCTTCCATTCCACCTCTCTCTCCCTCCCACTCCCTCTCCCACCACCTACTATCTCTCTCTCTCTCTCTCACTCTCTCCCTCTCTCTCCCATCCCTCTACCATTGCCTACTCTCTCTATCTCTCTCTCCCCTCTCTCATTCTTGACTCTCTCTCTTTGACACACACACACACCCATCCCCCCTCTCTCCTCTTCCATCCCCTACCTTTTCTCTCACTTGCTCTCCCTCTCCCACTCCCTCTCCCACTGCCTACTCTCTCTCTCTCTCACTCTTACTCTCTCCCTCTCCACTCTCTCTCTCTCTCTCTGCTACCCTCTAGTCTCTCTTAAATTTTCTCTCTCTCTCTCTCTCTCTCTCACACACACACACACATTTCTATTCCCCCTTGTCTCCCCCTCTCCCACTCCCTCTCCCATCGCCTACTCTCTCTTCCATCCCCTACTCTCTCTTGAGCTACTTTTTCTTCCCCCTCTCCCATTCCATACTCTCTTTCTTTCACACACATGCACTCCCATCCTCCTCTCTCTTAAGTTCTTCCTCTCCCACTCTATCTCCCATCACCTACTCTCTCTCTCCTCCATCCCCTACTCTTAATCTCTCTCTCCCAACCTGTACTCTCTCACACTTCCTCTCTCTCATCCCCTACTTTAAATCTCTTTCCCCCATCTCGCACTCTCTCTTTTCCACCCGTACTCTCTCTCACGCTTCCTCTCTTTTCCACCCCTACTCTCTCTCTCTCTCATCCTATACTCTCTTTGCCACCCCTACTCTTTCTCACTTTCTCTCTCCCCTCTCCTATCCCCTACTTTCTCTCTATCTCTTTCATGCACACACATAGCCATTCCCCTATCCCCCCCCAACTAGTTCTCTTTTGCAACTTACATCTTAATAGTGTGTGTGCACTATAGTGCTTGCACCCTATAGCGCACACGCGCTATTTAGAGCTAAGGTTTAAATAGCACATGCACGCTATAGTGCGTCCGTGCTATAGGGCGCACGTGCTATTTAAACCTCAATCAAACCCAAGCCTAAGGCTTGGTTTTGCCTTGGAGATCCAACCCAAAGGTTTGGATTTGATGAATAGGCCTGAGACGTGTTTTCCAGCAAACATACAAAAAATGATTGTTTTTTCTTCTGTGCTCCCCTTCAAGATTTCTTGTGGTTGGGTATTGATAAGATTAGGTTACATAGCATTATAGGTCTTTGTGTTAGCTATCTAACCATATAATTTATTTTTAATTTGAACTATTTCAAGCCTTTCATCTATAATTTCTTTTGAATGTATGTTCATTTTTTGTCAAAAACCACCATGTACTAATTGGGCTATAGATTTTAGCTCGTTCATCAAATTTTGTAACAACTTAGTTTTTTAGAAACTAGACTCCATTCTACACACTTTGAAAAAAAAAGTTTTGATTTTAGATTAGTTTTCAATTATTTTTAGGGGGAGCACACAAATATTTCATGTTTTTGGGATGTGTCTAGTTAAAAAATTCGTTTAAAAAAAATAGACATTATAAAATTACTCAAAAAATCTGGGATAAACTACATAGTGTTAAGTAACTTTTGACCAAAGCGATTAAAATTTTCAAAAAAAAGTTAAAATTTTAGGGGGGCCACACTTTGTACTATGCTATTTTTTTTGGAATAAATAGTTCCACTTTTTGTGGCCCCCTTTTTTGAGGACCTAAAACTAAACCATTTTGAAAAAAAATTAGTAGTTTAGAAACTAGATTCAAAGGACTACGACCTTTTTTTTGTCATATCTAAAAATTTTGAGTGTAACTATCTTAAAATTCTTGTTGAAGTTCAAAATTTGCAGATTTTAGGAAAAAGGTGTCCACTTATACCCCCCTTTTGGCACCATAACTTTGTGCACTTACCCTAGAGTGTTTAGGCTTAGAGTTAGGAAAGTTTTTGGTGAAGAAGATTAGAGAGTAGAACTGAAGGTACAAAATTACTATTGGATCTTTGTATATGAATGTATTATGATTGGCCATAACCTAGAAGGCCTTACAGCTGGGCATGTATGAAGATATTTTGATGAATCAATAAAAGTATTCTCTCTTCTTCCTCCTTTGGTTGCTATTCCTTGTGTTTGTTTTTGTCGTGTTAACTCTTGCAGGGTGGTTTGGATAGTTGGGTGAGTGTTTGGCCCTAGTTATTCTTACTCTTGCCTGCATCAATTGGTATTAGAGCTTGAGGTTCATCCTTGTGGAGATTGGATCATGTAGAACCCTGATTTGGATTTGGTTGTAGGGTGGTAGATCTATGGATTTGACCTATAACTTGCAGAGGGTTATGATCTTGTGGGAACCTAATTTGTAAAGATGGTTCATGGTAGAAGAAATGTTGATGATGCTATATTGGATCAGTTGAGACAAATTGCAACTAGATTAGATGCTATGGAAATATCCTAGAGGAGAGGAGCACATCTTGATGATGTAAGTGATGATGAAGTAGCAACACCAAACCATAATCTAGAACCTGAAGAAGATCAAGATGAGGAAAGATTGTTGCAAATATTGTCTAAGGAAAATTCAAAGCCTGTTGTAGAAGTTGTTCCCTATGATGGAAAATTGGACACCAATGTTGTGTTGGATTGGATCTCTAATATGGAGAAATTCTTTGAGTATGAAAACACTCCTGATAATAGAATGGTGAAGATTGTAGTCACTAGGCTAAAAGGTCATGCATCACTATAGTGGGAGCACTTGCAAACTGGTAGAAAAAGGAGAGGAAAGGAGAAGATCATGACTTGGCCAAAGATGGTGAACAAGTTAAAGAAAAAATTCCTTCTTGCTAATTACCAAGTTAACTTGTTGAGAAAGATGCAAAATTTGAAGCAAAAAGACATGACTATGAAAGAGTACACTAAGGAATTCTATAGACTGGACATCAAATCTAGACATGTGGATGATGATGTTGAGAAAATTGCAAGGTACATAAATGGATTGAGATTTCGAATACAAGATGAAATAAGTTTTGTGAAGTTGGAGACTGTGGAAGAAGCATACCAATATGCCTTGAAGGCTAAGGAGATCTTGACAAAGAAGCATGAACAAAGGCAAAGAGGTAGAGGTGGCAGATTCTAGAGAGGTAGAGGTAGATTTTATGGTGAAGGTGGTAGATCTGAAAGTTTTGTGTAGGATAAAAGAAAATCTGAATGGAAGAATGATGAAAAAGGAAATACCGAATGGAAAAGTGGTAATTCTTACCGAGGAGGCACTTGTTATTATCGAGGAAGAGGTAATTCTTATTCTAGAGGTGGATTTCATGGTAATTATTTTAAATGTGGCAAAGAAGGGCATAGATCTTTCGAATGTTGATCCTCTGAAAGTGGGCAAGTTAGTAGAAATGCTATGATTCAAGGAGATGATGAGGGTTCACCAAGTGGACCTAAGGCTGGAGAAAATCTGATGGTGAGAAGAGCCTTATGTAATAAAGGAAGTGATGAGGAACCTGTTTTAAGGAGGACTCTTTTAAAATGCTACAAAATGATCGTTGACAGTGGAAGTTCTACAAATCTGGCATCAAAGGAGTTGGTTACAAAGTTGTAGTTGCAGAAGTTGAAAAATCCAAAACCCTATCATGTTTCATGGATCAAAGATGAGCATAAGATATTGGTAAGTGAGCAATGCCTTGTAAAGTTCAAAATTGGACATTACTTTGATGAAGTTTTGTGTGATATTATGCCCATGGATTGTTGTCATATTTTTTTGGGTAGACCTTTGCAATATGATAGATATGTTGTACATGATGGAGATTGAATCAATATAATCTTTGGGTAAATGGGAAGAAATAAACGTTGCTACCTTTGATTGAAAGTCCAAATGAGGTTAATTGTACCACTATAAAAATTTGCATGGTTAGTGGGAAACAATTTGAAAAGGAAATGAAAAAGAATCAAGTATGTTTTTCCATAGTTCCTAGAGGACCGAGTGTTGGTAGTAATGGCCAAGTAGCAGAAGCTAGTAATGACTGAGTGACAACAGATAGTGATAGCCAAGTACCAGTAGAAATTACAAAATTGTTGAATGAGTATAAAGACATTATTGCTGATGATATTCCTGATGGTTTACCTCTAGTAAGAAGTATAAGTCATTTTATAGATCTGATTCCTGGAGCTAGTTTGCTAAACAAAGCACCATATAGATTGACACCTGCAAAGAATGAAGAACTTAATAGACAAGTGCATGAGTTGTTGCAGAAAGGTTTGATCAGAGAAAGCTTGATTCTATGTGTTGTACCTACTATATTAGCACCCAAAAAGAATGGAGAATGGAGAATGTGTACTAATTCCATAGCCATTAACAAGATAACAATGAAATATAGATTTCCTATGACAAGGATGGATGACATAATGGATTGTTTGAGTGGAGCAAAGTATTTTATCAAGATTGATTTGAAGACTAGCTATCATCAGATCAAAATCAGAGAAGGTGATGAATGGAAAACTACTTTCAAGACAAAAGATGGTTTGTATGAATGGTTGGTTATGCCTTTTGGTTTGACTAATGCACCTAGTACTTTCATGAAGTTGATGAATGAAGTTTTGAAAAGATTCTTGTAGGAGATTGTGTATCTGAGATTTGTTATTTCAACTAATGGTTTGAAGATGGATCCTAAGAAGGTTAAAGCAATTTTGGAATGGCCTACACCTGAGAATGTGAGCGAGGTAAGATCATTTCATGGTTTGGCTAGTTTCTACAGAAAGTTTGTAAAGAATTTCACTGTTGTTTGTAATGCTATGACTGAGACAATGAGGGGAGATAAAAAGGAATTCAGGTGGACACATGGAGCTGATAAGAGTTTTGAGACTTTGAAACAAAAGGTTGTTGAATTACCTGTATTGGCTTTGCTTGATTTCAACAAAGTATTTCAAGTTTAATGTGATGCAAGTGGTAATGCAATAGGAGCTATATTAAGTCAAGAAGGTAAGCTTGTTGCTTTCTTTAGTGAAAAGTTGAATGATGCTAAAAGGAAATATTTTGTGTATGACCAAGATTTTTATGCTATTGTTCAAGCATTGAAGAAGTGGCGACATTATTTGATGCCTAAGGAGTTTGTGTTGTATATTGATCATAAAGCTTTTCAATACTTGGGAAGACAACATAAATTGAATCAAAGACATATGAAGTAGGTTGAGTATTTGTAGAGTTTTACATTTTTCATTAAGCATAAGAGTGGAGTTACTAAAAAAAAAAATTTGATAAGATAAACAAGTTTTAAGGGATCCTGAAACCCATAAGTTTTACAAAAACAAGGCTGATAATAAGAAAAAGAAGGCCAGCCAAAACAGAGGTCCAACAGCTGAAAAAAAAACTCGAAGGCCCAGCCCAAAACAAAGGCCCACAAAAAGGCCAGAAAACAAACAAACTAAAACAGACTACAGAAAGCCTATCCAAAAGTCAAAAGCTAGGAAGACGAAAAGACAAAAGATAAGAAAACTAGTCTTTAGTTATCTTCTCCATTTCCTGCATAGTCTGATCTGCCTCGACTATCTTTTGTTGCTCCTTTGCCATTTGATCCTAGACCTTCTCCATGCCCTGATCCATACTGGTGAATGTACTGATTGTGGCCTTGTCATCATCTAGCCTGGCCTTATCCCTATTCTGTCCTCCCTCCTCCACCAGCAAGCTCATGTCCTTAAGTTTACCAACAAGGGATTGGATGTTGTCATTCATTAAACTTAGGAGAGAAATCATCTAACTTTCCAGATTGTGGTTGTAGCTTTCAAGATTTCTAAATCTCCTTTCATTTAAGCTTTCTCTATTATCCTGGTCCTCTTGGCTATCATTACCTGTCTTATTCTTAGTACTTTCCATCTGGGATACCCTTTCTCTAAATTCCTCCAGCTCATGGAAGATCCATTTGATTGATCTGAAGCTATCAATCATACTACTGCGGGCATTATTTAGAAGGTTCATTCCAGTCTCCCTTGCATTGTCTAAAATGGCCAGGATAGCTGGGTCTATGATCTCATTGAGCCTAGGCTGCTCCAAGTTGTCCACCAGGATCTGAGTGTTCATAACTTCCCTAAAAATCCCCATAGTAGCAGTCCTCACATTGAAATTTTTCCAAGCCTTTCTCCTATTTTTGACCTACACTTCCCCCTCGTTCTCACCAGTAATGACATTCACTTTTTCCTCCGAACGAGCCTAAGACTGGACAGGGGAGAGGTGAAGAGGAAAAGCATCCGTCCTCTAATTTCTAGTCTCCTCAACTCTCACTACCTCCCTCTTCCATTTTTTCCCAGGTTTCTCCTCTTCCAACTCCTCCTTTGACACTTTGTCAAAATCTTCCGTATCCATTTTTGCCTTCTCCTCAGCATAACCCTCTTTTTCATGAGCTTGGCCATGATCCCTAGGGCTTTTCCTGCTGGGAGTTGTAGCTGTGGACTATTTCCTATCTTGACCTTTTTTCTTCTTTCCTGAGGAAACATTCTCTTCCTCCGAGCTAATGCTCTCAATGTCATCAGAGTCTAAAGAAAAGCTAGAGCTGCCTCTGTCAACATCCTCAACTTGAGGAGGGTTATTGCATATAGACTAAGCTTTGAAATGCTTATGGATGAGGAGCAATAATCCCTCATGCAAAGCAGGGTTAATAGTGGCTTTCTTCTTGAAACTAGAGATTTCCTTGTTCATAGAAGTGAGAAGGTAAAAGGGAATGGAAATTCTACTCTTATGGAAAAAATGATTTAAAATCACAAAATGGTGAGTTCTGACCTGATCAAACCTAGGGTCCAGGGTTACATAATCAATGAGGGCATATAAAACATACCTCCAGAACTTCTTTATAGTCTCTGTCACATAGAAAGACTCTTTCTTTACCAGCTTGTTCATCTTTGCAAAAATTTTCACGAACTCCTTGATTGCATTGGACGAAAGTTTCTTTTCCCTATAGAATTTGAAACCCTCCATAGGGATACCAGTGACCTCTGCAACCACCTCCTCTATGATTTGGAAAGAAACCTCGTTCACCTTGACCTTTCCATTGTTCCATGAGTTCACCATGATGTTGGTGACCTCTGGGTCAAAACCATGGAGTTTCTCGAAAAAATTTGCAACCCCACCCTTTTCCAAATTTTTCACAACTTTGTGCATATTCTTCCACTTCTCCACTTCACCCGCCGGCTCCTTTCTGCTCCGTTCTCCAGTCATGACATCCATTTTTTGTTCAACTATTCTCATGAGCCCCAATCTCTGAAAAAAAATTCTAGCCAAGATTTTGGCTCTGTTTCTATTATTGGGTTCATGATCATTTGCCTCTCTGATACAATAGCAAGTGAAAATGATAAGATCCTCCAAACGTGTCGAAATGACAGAAAAAATCCCTTGAGATTATGAAAACCAAGAAACTTATTATGGCTCGTGCCAACATCCAATCTTTCTTTATTAAACATGATAACAGTTACATTGACCCATACTTTCGTGGATTTTCTCCAGCTCGATTAGTGATTTAGCCTCCATTGGAAAATCTTTTCTAGAATGCCAAATAATCTCTTTGTCTACTCCCACCCCCTTGTTAGCGAACTAGTTAGCAACTGGGTTTGCCTCTCTAAACGCATGTGTGATGTGGACCTTCTCAAATTTTGTGAGGGTGGCACGTGTCTCATCAATTATATTTGCAATTGACCATGGGGGGGGGGGGGGGGGAGATTCCATTAATATTGTTAATTATGTTTTTGGAGTCCCCTTCAAGCCAAAGTTTGGAAATGCCAGCTTCAAAAGCTAGCTTTACCACACTGCACACAGCTCTGGCTTCAGCCAAATGGTTGGTTTGGGTTCCAAGTGGGAGAGCAAAGGCCACAATCCCCTCTCCAAAACTATTTCTTATAATTCCACCACTTCCAGACGGGCCAAGGTTTCCCTTAGAAGCACCATCAAAGTTGGCTTTTGACCATCCTTCCGGGGGTAGAATCCATCTGGCATCCTATCTTTTGGGATTCCTGTCTTTTTCTTTAACTATCTTCCTATCGCCTATATCAACTTCCCCCTCCTCCATCACTTGAAGGTTTTCTTTTATGTTTTTCAAAATCTTCCTTCCTAGAATTATTGCTAGCTCCTCTCTATCCCTGAAAATTCTGTTGTTCCTTTCCTTCCAGATGCTCCAGCAGAAGTGATGCAAAAACCAGGCATAATTATCCTACCGGCCTGCAATTTTACAAAGGCTTTTCCAATGACTGAAAAAGTCGATAAGGTTATCCGGCCAGCACCAGAGAATCTCCATTTCCTGATTAAGAGAACTCCAAACCTTGCTAGCAAAGTCACATTGAATGAAGATATGATTTCCCGACTCAGACTGGTTTTTACAGAGTGAGCATCTGCTTTGCATAACATGGACTCTCTTCATGAGATTATCTTGCATTAGGATTTTGGTCAAAAGGGTTAGCCAATAAAATATGTTGATCTTTGGAGTGAGGCCCGTGAGCTACGCATCCACCCAAGGGGGTTTCTCCTTTAAACCCCAGAGAGAGTTGTAGCCAGAAGCAACAAAATAACTTCCATTGGGATTATCCCTCCAGACCAGCTCATCCTTATTATTACTAGGGATCAAAGAGTTAAGCATAGTCATTATTGGTTTCAAATCCTTGGAAATGAGGGAAAGGTCTCTCCATTCCTGACCAACCCTATAATTGCTTACTTTAAACCCATATAGTTTCGTGCATTCTTGCACCCATCTCTCAAATACTAGGTTGTTAGAAAGTGGGCCTTGACATAACCACCTGTTAGACCAAAACTGAATATCCTCCCCATTGCCTAGTTTCCAAGAGACCCTAACCTTAGCCAGGTCCCTAGCCTTTAGGATACCATTCCAAATAGTCAACCCTTTAGGGATGTCCTCATTGAATAAAGTAAAATGAAGAGAGGGTCTTCTGAGGTATTTATTCTCTAGAATGTCTCTCCATTCACCAATGTTATTGAAGATTTGCAAGATTTGTTTTGCAAGAAGTGCCTTATTGTGATGGGTAAGCTTTCTGATGCCCAAACCACCATACCTCTTGGGGAGGCAGACCTTCTCCCAAGCAACAAGAGGGTACCTTTTCTTTCCTTCAAGTCTAGTCCATAGAAAGTCTCTTTGGATTTTCTCCATTTTCTCTGTAAATTTCACAAGAATTCCAAAAAGGCTCAGAGCATAAATGGGAAGGTTCTGAAGAGTGGATTTGACCAGTAAACATTTCCCAGCCTGGCTGAGAGAGGCACCTTTCCATCCAACAATCTTCTTGTTGAATCTATCCAGAATACCAGTCCAGAAAGAGTCAAGGGGAGAGGAGCCCAAGGGGAGAGAGCCCACCCCACAACCAAGGATTCTGGCAATTTTCCTTTGTCTGACTTTAGGGGTGTTAACAAAGAAGGTCAAGCTTTTGTTCCAGTTAATCAGTTGTCTAGTCCCTCTGGAGTAAGTATCAAGAACCTCTTTCAAAGTCTTAACTTCTTTCACAGAAGCTTCCCCCCCCATTATAGTGTCATCCAAAAATTGTTGGTGAGTGAAGGGGACATTTCTCGAAGAAGGCTTAATCCCTTTAAGACTTCCTCCAGACTTTTTATGTTCAATAAGTCTCCCAATGCATTCAACTAGAATAATGAAGAGGATAGGTGAGAGGGGGTCTCCCTTCCTGAGACCTCTAGATGGTTTAAAGAAATCAGAGGGGGCTCCATTAATCAAAACTGCAAGAGAGGAGGTAGACACCAATTGAGAAATGAGTTTACACACTTTATTGTCAAAACCAAAGGCCTGAAGGACCTTCCCAAGAAATGACCAGTCCACCTGATCATAGGCTTTTGAAAGATCTAGTTTGAGCAACATACCTTCCCGCTTGGAAGCTTCTAAAGAATGAAAAACCTCATGAACCATCAGCATCGAGTCCAAGATTTGTCTCCTAGGAACAAAGCCAGATTGTTGTTGCGATATGATCAAATGGAGGATTTTAAGCATTCTAGAAGTGAGAACTTTAGAGATGATCTTGTAGAAAGAGTTGCACAAACTGATAGGCTTGAACTTATTGAAAGAATCAGCCCTTGGGGATTTAGGGATGAAACCAAGAAGGTAGAATTTATCTCCTTAAGAATACTTCTAGCTCTGAAGAACTCCTGAACTACCTTAACCACATCCCCCATGACCACTGGCCAGTACATTTGGAAGAAAAAGGTGGGAAACCCATTCGGACCAGGTGATTTGTCACCAGGTAGGGAGAAAAGGGCCTCTCTAACTTCCAAAGCATTAGGAATACCATAGAGAAGTTTATTTTGGTGGGGTTGAATAATCTGAGGAATACAAGAGATGATATCCTCATGGACCACCTTGGAAAGTAGGGGGTCCTTGAAGAGAAGAGAAGAGAAGAAGGAGATCGCTTCAGCCGAGATATCAGGATCTTCAGAAAACAACACCTGCCCCTTCTTGATTCTAGAGATCCTGTTGTTAGCCCTATGTTTTAGGGTGGAGAGATGAAAGAAATTTGTGTTTTGATCTCCATCCTTAAGCCATGTGATTCAAGATTTTTTCCTCAAGAACTTTTCCTCCCTGTTGAATATTTTATGAAGATCTGATAGGATCAATAGCTCAGCCTCCCTGTTACTCTCATTATATCCTTCCTTCTATATACTATCTTGGATAACAGATAGATTGTCTGACAACTCGTCCCTGTCATGGAAAATATGGCCAAAATCAGACTTGTTCCAAATTTTTACCATTCTCTTCACATTACTGAGCTTTTTGGTGACTCTGAACATGGCTGAGCCATCAACACCAATCCCCCACCATCTTTTGACATTATCCAATAGGTCGGGGTGAGTAGTCCACATTTTCTCAAACCTAAAAGGGCAATTTCTCCTAGGCTCAAGAGGGGACACCGAAAGAGAAATGGGGGAGTAGTCAAAACTAACTCTAGGAAGCAGAGATAATCTACAACTAAAAGAGTGCAACCAATCTAGGGAGATTAAAGCTCTGTCCAATCTGACCTTAATGTAGTCCTGACTAGCTCTCTTGTTAGAATAGGTAAAGGTACCCCCCGAGAGCTCCAAATCCATTAGGGCCAGGTCATTGATGAAATTGGAAAGTTCCTGCTTACTTTCCCAATCCAAGGGCAATCCTCCCATCTTCTCCTTGTCCTCCAGCGGAGAGTTGAAGTCTCCCAGGATTATGCCTTTCTTAATGTCACTGGCTTGCACCAACTTTCCAACTTTGACCCAATATTTTTTTCTATATCTCTTGTTGTTGGGAGCATAAATGTTCACTAAAAACCAGCAATCATTAGTTTGCAAATGTTGAACTCTATAGAAGAGGATGTTATCCTCATCATACTCGGGCACAATATTGAAATGTCTGTTATTGAATAATAGCAGCAGCCCTCCAGATGCTCCCTCTGAGTTTGAGGCAATTCCATTCATGTTGCTGTTGAATCTAATATTTTCCAGATTTTCTTTCTTCATTTTTGTTTCCTGAATAAGAAATATATCAGGCCTTTGATCCCTTATCATATTCCTTACAACTTCTTGCTTGTGGATTCCATTGAGTCCATGAATATTCCATGAGAGGATCTTCATGCTTTAATTGATGAGAAGGCTTCCTAGATGGTGCGTTGCATTCCATCCATGATGTTTCTTCTTGCTTCCTCCTTCCTGATTTCATTCTTTTTTTCCCTTCCCACCAGGTTGGTTTTATGACCAAGATCTACCTTGGCCTTACTTCTAGTTGAAGCAAGAGAGGCAGGAGAGGGGTCCCAGCTATTCTTCTTCTTTCTTCTTCTGACTTCTGTCCAAGGTGGCTCTTCTTCTTCTTTACATAAATCAAACAAAGCATCTAGCCTGGCCAGTTGTTCTGATGTTGAAGCAGATAGCCATTCTAAGATTCTATTCACTATTACTGGGGGTTCCCTACTAACCGGGTTTGTGGAGTTTTGAGACATTGGTTCCCCTTCCTTTTGTTCCTCCATAGAGTCTGGGACAAAGGAAAGGTTCGGATCAACCTCCTCAGAACTCTTAGGGATTTTAGACTCCATAATACATGCCTCTTTGAGATTATCCTTGGTTTCCTTCATTTGGGAAGGGTTGGTTTTGTCCTTAGTTGTCTCTTTCCCTTCTCCTTCCAGTGCTTCCACTACAACCTGGAGGTCCCGGGGTTCAGCTTGGAGATCAGGAACAGAATCATTAGCTTTTCCTTTAGCCTCTCCATTTTTCTTGACTTGCATTACTTTCTTCTTCCAAATCTTTTTGGGAACATGAGCAGCTTTCTTCCCACCTTGAGGGCAGGCCTTTCCCCCCATTCCCTTTCCTTTGAATAGTGGGTAGAATCCAGCCTTGTGGTCTGCCTTCTTACAATGGAAACATACAAAAGGCACACTTTCATAGTCAATCTTTTGGATTCTGCTTCCCAATCAAGATTGAAATTTTATAACTTGAGGCATATCATGTCCTTCGGTCACTCCTACACATATCCTTGCATAGGTAAGTCTCTTCTTAGCTTCCGTTACAGGATCAATGGAAAGAAGCTCTCCAATAGACCTGCCAATGCCATCAAAGATGTCCTCATGCCACTATTCCATGGGCAATTTTGGGAGTCTAATCCAAACTGGAGCCTAGGATAGGAAATCATTATTCAAGTCCAGATTGGAAGACCATTTCTACAAGATTAAAGTAGATCTCCCCAGAGACCAGTTCCCTATGCACAGGATTCTAGAAAAGTCTTCCGAGAAAGAAAACTCAAAATTCATGAAACCTTTAGCCATTGTTGTCACCTCTACATGCCCCTTTAAATCCCATTTGTTTCTGGTAAAAACCCTCACAACATCAATGTTGGGCCTTGGCCCTATATATTTTTCCACCACAGTATTCACCATATTAAGGATATTGTGGTCTATAATTTCTTGAAAAACTTCCAGAGGAAAGATACCCTTCTCCATGTCTAATTTATCAATGACTTTTGAGAATGTCAACTTACCTGATGGTTTGACTCCAAATAGGTTCGACCAGTGCCCCCAAGCCCCAGGCGGCCCAACACTCGAGTGAAGGGGAGGAATCTTCTCACTTGGGTGAGGTAGCAACTTTCATGGGTCCCCATCCTTTGAGGCGTCCACATCATTCACCTCTGATTCCTGCCTTGCAGCTGCAGATTGCCCCCCAACGCCCATGTTCTCCCGATTCTCACCTAGCTACTAATTCAAAATCCCATTCTCGCTCGCTCCACATGCTCCACTCCCCATTCTTGCTCCACAATTAAATGTTACTAAAAAATTTGTTGATGCATTGAGTAGAAGACGTTCTTTGTTGACTAAAATGAAGGTTGAAGTTTTTGGTTTTACAGATATAAAAGAGTTATATGATGTTGATCCTAATTTTTCTGAGGCATGGAGAGAGTGCAGAGCACCAAATCTAATAGACCACATAAGTAAGTATGATGAGTATTTCATTCAAGAAGGTATGTTGTTTAAAAGAATTCAGTTATGTATTCCTAGTAGTCCTATGAGGTTGAATCTGATTAAGGAAAAGCATAGTGGTGGATTAGCTAGACATTTTGGAATTGATAAGACATTGAGTTTGTTGAAAGAGAAGTATTATTGGCCACAAATGTATAAGGATGTTCAAAAATTTGTAAAGAGTTATGGAGTTTGTCAAGATGCAAAGGGAGTGAGTCAAAATACTAGTTTTTATATACCTATTACTGTTCCTGAGAAACCTTGGACTAACATTAGTATGGATTTTGTTCTTGGATTACCTAAGATAGTGAAGGGGTATGATTCCATATTTGTTGTAGTGGACAAATTTTCTAAGATGGCTCATTTCATACCATATAAGAAGACATCAGATGCTGAGCATGTTGCTGAAATTTTATTTAAAGAGATTGTAAGATTGCATGGATTACCAAGAAGTATTATTGCTGATAGAGACAGTAAGTTTGTTGGCTACTTTTGGAAGACTTTGTGGAATAAGATGGTTACTTAATTGAAGTTTAGTTCTACATTTCATCCACAAACAGATGGTCAAAGAGAGGTTGTGAATAGAAGCTTGGGTAATTTGCTAAGATATTTAGTTGGGAATAAGCGAAGTAATTGGGAGATGGTATTAGCACAAGCTGAATTTTCATATAATAATTCTATGAATAGGAGTACAGGGAAGACACCTTTTGAGATTGTTATTGGAATGAATCCTAGAGGTATATCATATTTGAGAGATGTTGGTGGTGAAGAAAAGAGAAGTATTGCAGGAGAAGAATTTGCTGATTTTATGGAGTCTTTGCATAAGGAAGTGAAGTTGAGGTTGGAACAAAGTAATCAAAAGTATAAGGAGAATGCTGATTAGTCTAGAAGATAGCATGATTTTCAAGTTGGTGATGAGGTGATGGTTCATCTAAAGAAAGGAACATTCCCAGTTGGAACATACAGCAAGCTGAAGATGAAGAAATTTGAACCTTGTAAGATCTTGAAGAAGTTTGACAATGGCAATGCTTATGAAGTTGAGTTACTTGATGAAATGGATATATCTCCTATATTCAATATTGCTGAGTTGTATAAGTATCATGAGTCAGAGGATGAAGTTGTTGTATCAAATGATTATCCTAAGAAGTAGATTGAAGAAGTTGAATAGATATTGGATAAGAGAGTTGGCAAGAGCACAAGAGGAAAATATTACTATGAATATTTGGTAAAGTGGAAGAACAGACCTATTGAAGATGCTTCATGGATTTCTCAATTTGGGTTGGATTTAGCTTAGGTTGGGACATCTCAATGATTCAAGAGAATCATTTCACTCAGCCCTGGTTGTTTGATGTAGGAGCATCCTGGGTTGCCTTGTTATCCTGCTCATTTTGTTCATTTTGTAGTTCCTTCATGTGCCTAGTAGTCTTTCATGTGCCTAGCAGTCCTTCATGTGCCTAGAAATTCCTTCATGTACCTAGTAGTTCTTTCATGTGCCTAATAGTTCCGTCATGTGCCTAGTAATCCAGTTTTCTTCATGTGCCTAGTAATCCAATTTTCTTCATGTGCCTAGTAACCTAGTTTTCTTCATGTGTCTAGCAATCTAGTTTGCATCATGTGCCTAGCAATCCAATTTTCTTCATGTGCCTAGCAATCCAGTTTCCTTCACGTGCTGAGTTACTATAGCAATTCCTTCATGTGTTGAGTTACTGTAGCAATTCCTTCATGTGTCGAGTTACCTAGTGTATGCCAAGTTACCCAGTGTATGTCGAGTGTTTCTTCATGTGCCAAGTTACTCGGTGTATGCCGAGTGTTCCTTCATGTGCCAAGTTATCTAATGTATGTCAAGTGCCAGTAATTGGATGTGATTTTTGCAAGATGACTTACAGGATTTATTTTGTTTTAGACATTTATGTTAAGATCTTTTCTTGGGATGAGTCCAAACCATTGTTGGGTCGGCCTTCCTCTTATGTAATGTTCTAGAATGATCTATAAGCTTTTTTGGCAAGTATAAATAGAGTGTTTAGGCTTAGATTTAGGCAATTTTTTGGTGAAGAAGATTAGAGAGAAAAACTAAAGGTAAAAATTTACTGCTGGATCTTCATATATGAAAGTATTGTAATTTGCTGTAACCCAGAAGACTTTATAGCTGGGCATGTATCAAGATATTTTAATGAATCAATAAAAGTATTCTCTCTTCTTCCTCCTTTAGTTGTTGTTCCTTGTTTTTTCTTCCATTGTGTTAACTCTTGCAGGGTGGTTTAGATAGTTGAGTGAGCATTTGGCCCTATTTATTCTTACTCTTGCCTACATCATCACCCTTTTAGCCTTAAGAGTTTCTAATTGAACTTGAAGTTGAAGTGATTGTGGGATTGCTTTAGCTTCAAATTCAACTGAACTTGCAATGGGACCATGAACACCTTGGTTAGTGGTAGCTTTGTACTTTTCGAAGGCCTTTCTACTTTTGGTTTTTGAAGATTTTCCTGACGGATTAGGGGTAACAACATTTTTTTATTTTAGCCAATTTTCAGTCCTAGTCAACACATCCTTAGTGTGAGAAAACAAATCATCTTCTTCTCTTCTTTCTCAATCAATCATAGCAATAGGCATGCATTCAATTTGGTCAATATAAAATGGATCAATTACTTCTTCTAAATCCTCCTCTTTTAACCCATATGTGTCATGATCAACATTAAACATATGAATTTTCTTAACTATTAACCTTGACCATAACCTTTTTCTTACTTCAAACTCATCAGGACAATTTTCCCAGTAGTCCTCTAAATGTGGAATGTGAACAAAAGAAACTGCATTTTTAAAATTGTTCCTAACAAATCTTGTGTAATCAAAGTTTTCTTGAGGGAAAAAAAGGCTTGAAACACAGATAGGTCAATGCAATGGGAAAGAAAATAGAAAAAGACCTCTTGGTAATTTCAAAAGACTCCACCACTAAGACAAATTGTTTACACATTTCAAATAAAATAACAGGGTCTAAGCAATAATGAGGTAGCTTTAATGGTTCACCTAAATAACAACCCATTATGAGGTATGTGAACTTAGGGAACTTGTATAGCCTATATTACTTCCTCGGATAGTCTATTATTTTCATGACCCTGAAGCTCAAAAACTAGCTTTCCTAGAAAGATATCATTTACTCTTCTAAACTCTTTACACAAAGCAGTCTCTTAGATATCACTATAGTATTGGTAAATAAGCATTTCATCTATCCATGGTGAATGTGGAAGGCTTTCCCATTCTTTAGATGCTGCCAAGACATAGACTAAAAAAGAGGATAGGAAAAATGGACCAAAATGTTGAACAGTCACTAAACCCTTGTGTAGATTTTTAGCAATTAGGTCAGCACAATCGATGAACTTATCCCCCTCAACAATCTTTTGGATGAAGAAATACATCCATGTTTCCCAATGAAATGCATGCTCATTTCCTTTGACCCTATTCAACAAAAACATAATATCTGCAATTTCTTTCATGAAATGTTCAATGGTTAAAGGTTTGGGCAACCTTGAACCTCCTTCTGCTGGTTTTAGGAGCCAAGACTAGGCTACTTTGTTGTCATAACTATTTTTCCTCTTAGTATATAGGGGTTCTACCTCCTCAAATATCCATGGTTAATAGGGTTCCTTATGAGGTATCCTAAGGGTTGAAAAAACACTAGTCTTGTTGATTTTGACTACTACTCCTCGTGAAATTTTCTCGACACACCTCACGCTACGATCATAGTGGTTTGTGCATTCAATGATTAACTCTAGGCATGTAATAGCTGCAAGAAATGTGACAACTTCAAGTAATCCACTATTAACTATTTTTTGATATATAGGACCTAACTGGGCATTTCTAGCTCTTTCAATTAATTTGTTAACTAAGAAAGTGTCATGAATCTTGGGTAAAGAGCTAAGGAGACATGGTTTTTCCAATTTGGGAATTTTGGGGTGAAAAAATTTCATGGCTTGCTATGGGGTGATAGGGTCTAGAAGACGCAAATTAAAACCTTTAAAAACAAAAGCAAGCATAAGTAAAATTACAGAGGGAAATGGCAATGCACTTACAGTTTGACAAAGCTTATCCTACAACACTTTCTCCCTACTAGATGACACCGAGATTTTCCTTTTGCAAATGGCAGAATAAGTAGTAAAATGGCTAAGCAATGCATTTAAGGGATAACTTATGGAGAAAATCTCAATATAGATATGGGAAGTAAATATAATGATTACTATTCATGTGTCGCGCACCTATAAAGACCCTCTGAGTGATTTGTTATTAATGCATGTCAAATCCACACGCCTTTTAATGCTCCATGTCATCATGAAATAACAAATTTACCTTTTCCCTAAATCTTTCTGTATCAAGACACATGCCTCCTTAACATCCTTATTTATTATTTTGCGTGTCTTGGAAAATGTCATTATTGGGGCCCAATTTTTCCTTTTTTCACTTCAAAGATTGAATGCTTGCATGAAAACATAAGGTTAGTACACAAAAATGATGTCAAAGTTGAAGTTGAAGTTTGAGTTGTTCCAACTTCAACTTCATAAGGACTGACTCAAGGTAGTGAATGTAGGTTTTGGTTCATGAAAGACAATGGGAGGATGCGAACTTGAACTTGAAGTTAATTGAAGCTTCAAGTTCAACTTCACAATCAAGAAATGACTTATGCATGAGACACTTTATGTCATAAGAAAAATATGAGTTTGGTAACAAGATGTATACTAGGAAATGACCTAACCCTTGAAGGTCTAGTAGGAAGACTCACTACTTTTGAGCTATCTAATTTTGACAAGTACAGACCAGAGAGTATTGAATCAGCTTTCAAAGCAAAGTTGTTACTAAAGGATTCTGAGGAGGTAAAGCATAAGAAGAAGAAGAAGAAAGATAAAGTATGCATCTAGTGACAGTAACACAAATGAGGATGACATTGAACAATTGGAAGCATTGCTAGCCAGAAGATTTCATAGAGGAAAAGGCAAGTTTAAAGGTAAGTTACCTATTAGTTGTTTTAATTGCAATGAAGTTGGTCATATTTCAACAAGATGTACATAGAAGAAGAACTTCAAATAAGGGAACAAGCACAAAAATAAAGAGAAGATGATGGAAGAGACTACAAAGACAAAGCCAAGAAGTCATGCTACATTGTTGATGAACTTACGACTTTAATGAAAATGATGATGAAGTGGTATATGTTACAATGAAGGATGAATCTAATGAGGATGAGGTAACTGCGCTTATGACTTGTGTGAACAAGAATGATAAATGGCTCATTGATAGTGGATGCTCACATCACATGGTTGGAGACAAAAGTAAGTTCATTACCTTAACCTGTTATGATGGAAATAGTGTAAGATTTGGTAATGATGCACCATGTTTGATAAAAGGAAAAGGGTCTATCAAACTCATAGACAAGATTTCATGCGACGATGCTTATTATGTTGAAGGATTGAATTATAACTTGTTAAGTGTGTCACAATTGAATAATTTGGGATGTAAAGTTGAATTTATAAATAAATCAACCAAGATATATCATACAAATGGAAACTTGATTGGAAAAGGTGATCAAACTAGAAGTAATCTATTTTGTTTGGATATAGAAGACGCTACTTGTCTACTTGCAAAATTTGATGATATAGGGATTTGGCACAAGAGATTATGTCATGTAAATTTTTATAATCTGATTATTATCAGTAACATGAAAAAAGTTAGAGGTTTGTCTAAGCTAAAGAAACCAAAAAATATAATGTGCAAACAATGTCAGCAAGGCAAGATGGAAAAGTCAATCTTTAAAAGTAAAGCTTATACTTGTAAGGAAATACTTGAAATTGTTCATAATAACTTGTGTGGACCTATTGAAGTGCAAATATGCAAAGGAGATACATATATAATGTTGTTTTTTGATGCTTACTCTAGGATGATGACAATCATGTTTCTAAAACAAAAATCAGGTTCTTTTCAAAATTTTAAATGGTACTTGGCAAGAGTGGAAAAGAAATAGGTAGGAGTTTGAAATGCTTGAGATCAAATAGAGGAGGAGAATTCACTTCAAATGAGTTTGAGATGTTCTGTAATGACAGAGCAATCAAAAGACAAACATCTGCACCTAGGACCCCTCAACAAAATGGAATTGTTGAAGGAAGAAATAGGTCTATAATGGATTGTGCTAGAAAACTCATGATGGAGAAGAATGTTGCTCTAAAATATTTGAGAGAAGCTATAAGTACTACTGTATACACCTTGAACAGTGTGCAAGTCAAGAAAGGTACTCACTCAACACCTTTTGAACTATGGTATGGACATCCGCCTAATGTGAAATACTTTAAGGTATTTGGAAGAAAATCTTATATTCTTAAAGGTGTTAGGAGTGGAAAATTTGATGCAAAAAGTGAAAAATATATATTCCTTGGTTACTCTACAAGAAGTAAAGCTTATAAGTGTTTAAATACTAACACTAACAAAATTGTGGAAACTGCAAATGTGAATTTTGATGAGTTTACAGAAGCACATGAGGTTGAATCTACAAAAGAACCAAAAGATTACAAATCATTTGTCTATTATTATAAAGGAATGCCTACTAAAGAAGATGCTACAAATTATGTTGCAAACCAATAGAAAGTCTCAACAACTGCTAAGTCACATACTGTGAATGTCAAGTTGCATTCAAATGCCAAGTTGCAAAATAAGAAAAATGCATAATCTAACTCTAATATTAGCACACATGAAAGAGATGTTGAAACACCTGAAAGAGATGCACACAGTGATACTGAAGTTGAGAGACAAAATGTGGCTACAAGAACTGAACCTAGACTATCCAAACATGTCAAAAGACACCACCTTGTAGATCAAATCATTGGAGACAAAGAAGCCAAGACAATGACAAGAAATAGGTTGAGAAGTGAATCATGTTTTTTAAGCATGAAGGAATCCAAGATAGTGAGAGATGCATTAGAAGATGATGACTGGTACAATGCTATGGAAAAAGAAATCTACCAGATAGAAAAGAACAAGACTTGGAGTCTAGTTCCTAGACCAAAAGATAAGAATGTGATTTGCACAAAATGGGTATTCAAAAACAAGTTAGATGAGAATGGTGAAGTGACAAGAAACAAAGCAAGACTAGTTTGCAAAGGGTATGCACAAGAAGAAGGAATTGACTATGGTGAAACATTTGCCCCTGCTGCAAGAATGGAAGGAGTGAGAATTCTGCTTGCTTATGTTGCATGCAAAGGTTTCAAAGTTTATCAAATGGATGTAAAGTCTACATTTCTAAATGGTATCCTGGAAGAAGAAGTTTAGATAGAACAGCCAAAAAGTTTTATTGATAAAAATAATAAGAACATGGTATGTAGACTGCATAAAGCCTATATGGATAGAAACAAGCACCAAGAGCATGGTATGAGAGACTTCATACTTATGGATTTGAAAGGACAGATGATAACAACAACTTGTACATGAAGATAGATAAAGAAAAAAGTATACTGCTATCTGAAATATTTGTTGATGATATCATATTTGGAGGACAAGATGCTTTGTGTAAAGACTTTTCAAATCGGATGAAACAAGAATTTGAAATGTCAATGTTTGGTGAGATAAAATTCTTTGTGGGATTACAAGTTTATGAGATGAAATATGGTGTATATATCACTCAGTCAAAATATGTCAAAGAGATATTAAACACATTTGGACTAGAGGATTCAAAACTAGTAAGTACATCTATGGTGACAACACTCAAGCTATCAAAGAATGATGATTTAGCTAAGCTAAATCAAACATTATACAAAATCCATGATTTGAAAATTGAAATATGTAGTATATAGTAGACCTAATATTGCATTAGCTATGGGGATAGTTGCAAGATTCTTTGCTAATCCTAGAGAGAATCACTTGATGGTTGTGAAAAGGATAATGAGATACTTGAAAGGAACAAAAGAGTATGATTTATACTATAAGAAGAATGAAAAGTTTGAACTGAAAGCCTACACTGATGTTGATTGGGCTAGAAATATTACTGACAAAAAGAGCACCAATGGACGAGCATTCTTCTTAGGCAGAAGACTTGTTACATGGACTAGCAAGAAGCAGAGTTGTACTTACCAATCTATATGTAGTATATAGTAGACCTAATATTGCATTAGCTATGGGGATAGTTGCAAGATTCTTTGCTAATCCTAGAGAGAATCACTTGATGGTTGTGAAAAGGATAATGAGATACTTGAAAGGAACAAAAGAGTATGATTTATACTATAAGAAGAATGAAAAGTTTGAACTGAAAGCCTACACTGATGTTGATTGGGCTAGAAATATTACTGACAAAAAGAGCACCAATGGAGGAGCATTCTTCTTAGGCAGAAGACTTGTTACATGAACTAGCAAGAAGCAAAGTTATACTTCCCAATCTATTATTGAAGTTGAGTATGTTGTTACTGCTATCAAATGCACAAATATTGTATGGATCAAGCAGCTACTTAAGGGAATGAAGGAAGAAATCAAAGAACCAGTGACACTTTTTTGTAATAATACAAGTGCTATCAATATATCAAAGAATCTTGTAATGTATACAAAGATTAAGCACATTGCAATCAAGTATCATTATGTAAGGGAGTTGGTTCAAGATAAAGAGGTGAAGATGGAATATATTAACACAAAGGAGCAAATTGTTGATATCTTCACAAATGAATTACCTAAGGATGCTTGTGAGTATCTGAGAGGTAAAATAGGGGTGATACCACTACCAAAGGCTATGTAAAAGATAGAGGGAGTGCCCTGCATCAAACAAGCTAACAATCATTTCATACAATTGATGCAATGGATCTTACTTTAGGAATTGCCTAAAGTAATCACAGAACTGGAATTACAAATCAGCCACAAGCAAGGTGATAAAAGGAGAAAAATGAAGAACCTACAAAGCCCATATCTGCATATATCAAAGATGCCAAGTGTTGATTATATGTCTTTGGCATTATTTTCAAAGAGGGAAAAAGTACATTAAATTGATCAAGTGCAAAAGGAATGATGGAGAGCACACCATCAAAAGATCAGAAGACAAAAAGAAAGAAAGATGGAGAAAGTAGAAAGCAATCAAAGGAAGGATCAGAATAAAAAAAAGGGAGATATTTTTGATATTCTGTTGATCCATGGAAGAAGAGAACCAGATAAAGAAGGAACTCAGAGGGAGTTATATCTTGTAACCTAGTTAGAAGAGGGAGCTATTGATAGAGGGAGAAGTTTCAATCACAAATTTTCTTTTTGGTATTGCCTTACTCTTTTAACCTAGTTGCTTTGATGGAACAAGATGTTCATCATTTTTTTGACTAGTTGATTAGTTTGGTTTGCCATTAATGCCCAAGAGGGAGATTGTTGATATATGATTGAAAAGACATTTGAATAGAAAGATTGTTGATGAAGACTATGTGTTTCAATCATTATTTTGTCATTGATGTCAAACTTGCTACATGCTTGTAAGATAATTGCTTATATGTTTCAAGCACTATCACTTAGCTGATTAATGAGGATGATTTGATCAACAAGATGTAACAAAAGTACCTAGATGAAACATTGAGTTATGATTATGTATTGAAGTGCAAGAATCAATCAAGATAGTGATAACATAATGTATTGATGATCTACTTGAGGTAAAAAAATGACTGGTGACACTTAGAAAGTTCAAAAGAATAAAGTTAAACAAAGTTCATTTGACAAGCTTGACCAAGTTGATAGTAGGTGCCAAGCAAAGTTAGTGCAAGCTGAGCAAAAAGTTAGTTGGAGTCAAGTGAAAGAAAATTCTAGTGGATGCCGAGTAAGTTAGTAGATGTCGAGAAAGTTAGTTGATGTTGAGTAATTTTCAGTTGATGTCAAGTGCCAGTAAAATCCAGTTGATGTTGAGTAATTTTGAGTTGATGCCAAGTGCCAAAAAATCTAGTTGATGTCAAGTGATTTTACAGTAGATGCCGAGTAACATAGTATGTGTCGAGCATTAGAACATTGATAATGTTGAGCTATTGCATTATAACAAAGATTGAAGATTCACCAAATAAAAGCCAACAAATTTATTTTCTTGAAACTTGTGAATCAAGATGAAGATAAGATTGATGAGTTGGTGGCACAAAATCTTATGTAAACCATTTTGAAGGTGAATTCAAATGGATTCAAAGAGAATTTTCTAGAGAAGACAAGATATAGGGTAGATACATTGTATCCTACCTAATCCATCAAAAACCCTAATTTTGGTGATGGATAATGAGCAGGAAAAGAGTTATAATTTCCTATATGTAGAAATCTGTTCATGAAGCAAAGAGTTGGAGAGTTTTCATGTGAAAATTTGAGAAGGAGAAGGAAAGGGGTTTGCTTCATCAAGTGACCCAAGAGAAGAAGTTTGCAATAGCATACTAAGCAAGAAGGCTTAAGAAGGATGAATGCTTGAAGGGTGAACAAGTTGTCAGAGCTACAAAGATTGGAAGCCAAGTAGAGTTGAGGACTAAATAGTGATCTATAATCTACAAGGTTGTAAGTTGTATCAAATCAAAGCTCTATTGTTACTTTCTAACAATTGTATCAACCTAGGGTAAATCCTTTGGAGTAAGGTTGACTTAACAATCATTGGAAAATCCTTTAATAGGGTAGCATTCCAAGTGAATGGCCTAAAGTCTTCTAACAAGGCTCACTTTTAATAGGGTGATTGAAATCTCTTAACCAAGTCACATTTAATAGTGTGTATTGTAACTTTAATAGGGTTGGTCTTTAACAGGGCATGACTTCAGAAGAGTGAAAAAGGAGTAGCATGTTACTAGTGGTTTTTTCCAAATTGGGTTTCCATGTTAAATCATTGTGTCAAATGTGTTGATGGATATGTTTTGTTTCATGCTTTACATTTCTACATGTTGATTTGACAATAACATATCAGTTTTAGTTAACACACAATGAATGCATGCATGGTTAAGAATGTTTTATGGGTTCACTAAATTGTGAAAAGCTTTATTTGTACATTTTGGACCTTGAATAACTGATTCACCCTCCCCCCCCCCAGGATAGTTATTCTAAAAGAATTCCAACACTTAGGAGACCAATTAACAAGCAACAACCTGAAAACCCTGGTTTGACTCTCTGAATCCTCCAGTAAGAGTTGAGAAATATCTATTTCCAGAAATCCATCTCTTTTTGGAGTGCTAAATTGGGCTTTTCATAGGGTATGGAATTCAGATATAGTAGGGGTTCAAAAATAGATGTGCTTATAATTGATGATATATTCAATGGTCAAAATGATAAGGACATGTAGTCAGAGGATAGATCAACTTGTTGGTAGAGTCAAGAAAAGGTTAATGACAAAGGACAAAACATTTTCATGAATAAATATTAATCTATGGTTGATGATTGTGCAATGGTCGTCCAGTGCCTCCCATGGACTATGGACCATTGATGGTTTATATGAGCTTCTCAATCTCATATAAGGGAATACCTTTGGCATAACTAGAGAGTGGGTGAATGAATCTCCTATTTTCAAAATTTCCTTTAATAAGGAAAAAAAACTTGTCTCCTTCCTTTTCTCCATTATGAAATAGAAGAAAACTCCTTAACTCCACCTAAGTTTCCCTATTTGATTGGAACTCCAACTCATTGAAGATAAGGTGAGAAATTAGGTAAGATTTCTTCCATTTTCACAATACTTGAAAAATGAGATTTTAAAAGGATTAGAAAAGTGATTCAAACTAAAGTAGAGTCAAAATTAGAGCCCTAACATATTGTACTAACATGTAGGTAACTTAATTTTACTAAAAAGAATGCCCTAGGACTCTAATAAAGCCCTCTAAAGTCACCTTAAACTTAAAAATCCGAATTTAATCTAATTAAAGCCTTCATATGATAATTTTATGCAAGGGGATATAACTTAAACATTTCTAATTGGTTAGAAATGAGGTTGGATGTCTTTTTCCAATATCCAAATCTGACTTGCCACTTATACACATAACAATACAAGTGCTAAGTGACACTATAAAATATATGCTTAACATTACGAGTGGAAAATCTAATCTAAAAACACTCGTTAACATTACATTCACAAAGTAAAATACTAAACAACAAGGCTAAGATTTCTTCATTAGATATAGCCTTGGCATTCTTAGTAGATACAAAGGTATAGTCTTGGTTCTCCATTTTACCATGCTTATTTCCTACACACTCAAACTGTATATCTGTAGTCCAAGACAAATAAATCATATGCATTTATAGATCTTAACTCAATTCTATGTTCATAATTGAATCAAAAAAAAAACATTTCTCAATAAAATTTCAAATAATTTTTTTTTTCCATTTCTAAACCATTGTGCATATATAATACTAGTATAATCAAATTAAACATGATATGACCATTTTTCTACATTACACGATTTTCAAATATATAATCCATCTAACTTTGCATTCAAATATATTTTCGTACTCCTCTTTAAAATAACCAACCAAGTACATAAATATAAATAATCATCATGTATCATCAATAAGTTCTAACATCATAATAATTGTTATAAAAATAAAGCATCCCATGGTATCAAATAGTTTGAATAATAGTCCAACATATAACAAGGTCTCAAAATATAAAGTATCTAAAATGTAAATAAACTGCTTCGATATGCTATGATGGGCCAGGGTGAGGCCTCACATGAACTTGCCTAGGCAATATCTAGTCTAGAGCAACCCATTGTATAAATGTAACTCCCACATGCACTAACATAAGGAACCTTAGACATATCCTTAAAATCTTCATCAAAACTTGGACACGTGTCTAAACATAACTTATTAACTATAGAAAATGAAATATTAAAAAATAGTCATGCATGGTTTAGTTAAATTTTTCTATGAACCTAATATTTATTGATCGGCATCCTAAAAGATCCATAGTTGGATTTCTAAGGAAAATATTTGATTTTATTTTTTCTTTCTTTTATTTGGTTAGTAAATTTGTAAAGAAGGTTTTTTTTTGTGTTTTTTTCTCTTTTCTTTTTGGTTGTGTTTTATCTCTCCTCTTTTTTTTTGTGATACTGTGATAATTTGAAATTCAAAGCTTGGAAGATGTAAACATCTTGAAAGAAACTAAAAATAAACAACTATCATCAAAATGTAAAATTGAAGATTTAATTTTTAATTCATATAAAATTATTTCATATCCATACTAGGGTTGTACAATCTATAGAAAAATGACCGGTGCTTCAAAATCTACATCCAATGTTCTTCACTCCTAAACTATATTTTTTACTAAACAACTTAAGTCCCATCCAAAATATTTCTCTGATCTTCTTTTAGATTTCTTTTAGCAATGTCTAGCCTAGAGGGTTTGATTTTTTTCCTGGAGTTGTACGACTACCTCTATTCTCAAGAAATGATTAAAGAAATTATTTTAGCCAACATATCTATACTTGGAGTATGTATTCTGCCCAACCAATCTAGTGTTACAATAAACCTATCACAAAATGATTTCAATTGTAATTCCTGATTAGTTAATGTTAATATATGACTAGGCTAGAAAATAAGAAATAACATATATCTACCACCACTATTCAAATATGTAATTCTAATAATTTTAATCAATCTAAAATCCAAACTCCTCCAGGTTCACTACAAAACTGATTCAATGCCCGAATTCCTTATGGAAAATGATGCCAGGGAAGTTAGGGTTTGGCTTAATTTCCTCTGATTCTTGACCTAGGGTTTGGCTCAATTTCCTCTACTTCATGAGTTTTCATTTTTGGAACCCCTGCTACTACTCAAACCCTCAGAACTCAACTTCACTTGTCTTTAACATTTTTAATTTTTCCCTCCATGATGTTTTGTGTCTCATAAATTATTTTAGTACACTTTATTGTTATAATTTTTATTTTATGTCTTCATTTATATAAATGATTTTCTCCTCTAACAACAACTTATACTTCCATAACTTGGGGGAAAAGTGACATGAAATTTTATTGTATTTTATTATAGGAAAATCATATATTTTTTATTTATTTAAATCATTTACAAAATAATTTAACTAATTTTATGTATTCATAAATTTCTCATATGGACTCTTAATTGTAATATGATTAATTCCCATGGATGATATTTGAATGGAGGAGGCTTCCCTAACAAATAGATATCCTCATTAAAAATAGGATTTAAACTTATCACCTATAAGATTTAAACTTGTGTCTTCACTTTCATGAGTATGAGTTGCTTCCTTCTTGTTTCTCTTATGTTTATGTTTACAATGACTAAGTTGTCTTAATTGTTGGATAAAATTGGTTAATTGAGTGTTGTCTTTAATGTTACACAAATGTCATATCAGTCATCAGACAGAGTCTACTAAGCTCAGAAGGTAAGCATAGTAGTTTACAGATTCTACCGAGCGTTGCTGTATATTACACTATAAAGATAGCTTCTACCGAGCTAACTTGGTTAAAAAAGGAAGTTCAGTACTTACTGAGCTCACTCGGTGATCAAAGGAAACTATGACAGAGTATTTACCGAGCTGGGAAGGTAAGCGAAGAAAAGCTAGTATTTACCGAGTCAGGAAGGTAAACGAACGATTTAGTATTTACCGAGTCAAGAACGTAAACGAAGGATTTAGTATTTATCGAGTCAGGAAGGTAAACGAAGGATTTAGTATTTACCGAGTCAAGAAGGTAAATGAAGGATTTAGTATTTATCAAATCAGGAAGGTAAATGAAGGATTTAGTGTTTACTGAGTCAAGAAGGTAAATGAAGGTTTTAGTGATTACCAAAACAATTTCCACCGAGCTCACTCAGTCATCTATGGAAACTCAGTACTTACCGAGTTCTCCCGATGATTGAAGGGTTGTCACGGAGTTCACTGTATTAACCGAGCTTAGTCGGTTGACACAGGAATTATTTTCTGAACAGTATTAACCGAGCAGGGTCAGCCAGTAAAGGGATTTGTTAGTATGTAATGTTAATTATTTCTAGCCGACTATTGTATATTGTTTGATTATTGGTCAGTGATTTGAGCCGACTAAGATAATCTGGAAGGTATATATGGTCACTCAAGTTGCAAATCAAAAAAAGAGAAGAGTGATTATGAAAAAGTTATGAATGTGAATTATAGTATGAAGAAGCAAATGTTGAGAAAAGTTTGATGGAGGATCAGATGTGTTAAAGGAGCTGCAAAGTTGTATTTGATCAGTAAGGATCCAATCAAGCATAATAGAGATTTGCAATCAGCAAAGATAAGTTGCACGCTATATCAAGTCATTTCATTGTTGCTTTCTAACCATTGTAACAATAAACTCAAAATCTCTTAACAGAGTTGGTTTAACAGCCAGTCTATAAATCCTCTAACAAGGTGATAGTTCAGTTGAATTGTTCCAAAGACCTCTAGCAAGGCCACTCCTAACAGGGTGATTAAATCCTCTAACAGGGTCACACCTAACAGTGTGTTTTGTAACCTTTAATAGGGTTGGCTCCTAACAGGGCTCACTTCAGAAGAGTGAAAATCAGTAACTAGTTACATTGGTGGTTTTTCCCATATTGGGTTTCCACGTTAAATCTGGTGTCTCTAGTGTTCATGATTGCTGAATTGTTTTGGTTATCAGTTCTTAATAATTATTAGTATTTGCTGCATTATCAAGTTTCAGTAATCTGTAACTAAGATCAAAATTTTAGACATCTAAGGGACTATGAAATATTTTTGTGGTAACTGATTCACCCCCTCCCCCTCTCAGTTACTCCATTCTCATTTCCAACAATTGGTATCAGAGCTTTTTGGTGCTTGCAAGAAAGGATTTCAAGGTTCTAATCCAAAGATCAAGATGTCTTACAAAAGAGAAATTCCAAAACTTAACAGAGATAACTTCTCAGCATGGCAAGAATTGATGAAACTTCATCTGGCTACTGTTGGTGATACTGGACTGAAATACCTTGAAGAAAAATATGAAGAACCTTCTGGCACATTGTCAGTTAATGATATTGCTGAAAAGAAGACTCACAACAATATGATGATAGACATAGCATCTGCTCTCAGCTATGAAGAATTTGATAACATTAAGGACTGCAAAACTGCCTTTGACATGTGGAACAAGCTAAAGGAGATCTATGGAGGGGATGATAATGTGAGAAGAGAAAAAGTAGAAAGTCTAAGAGGACAATTTGATCAAATGAGGATGAGAGAGGATGAAAACAATGCAAAGTATGTTGAAAGAGTTAAAGCATGTGTAAGTGCAATCAGGGCAGCTGGAGGTGACATCAAAGGAGAAACAATTGTAAGCAAAGTTCTTAGAACCTTGCTTCCTATTTATGCAATCAGAGTCTCTGCAATACAGGAAAGAAGGTGTGAAGCAAATCATAAGATAAATCTTGAGGCCATAGTCAGAAGACTAACTGCATTTGAACTAGATAACTTTGACAACTATGTTCCAACCTCCAAAAACATTGAATTAGCATTTCAAGCCAAGCTCTCACTCAAAGAGAAAAGCAAAAAGAAGATAGAATCACAGTCAGAAAGTGAAAATGAATCAAGCCAAAGTTCAGACAGTGATCTCGAAGTGATTGAAGCTCTACTAGCCAAGAAATATTCTAGAGGCAGAGGAAAATACAAAGGTAAAGTTTCTCTAATCTATTTTTCTTGTGATGAAATTGGTCATATTGCAGCAAGGTGCCCAAACAAGAAAAATAATGATGAAAAGAAAGATCACAAATGGAATGGCAAGAAAGACTTTAAATCATCCAAGAACAAAAGTAAGAAATCATGTTTCATGGCTGAAAATTCTAAGGATTCTGATAATAGTGACGATGAAATTGTTTATATTGATGTTAAAGATGACTCTGATAGTGATGACGAAGATAAAATGGCTCTTATCTCTCATGTAAGTAAGAATGATACATGGATTATAGACAGCGGTTGCTCACATCATATGACTGGTGATAAAACTAAGTTTAATCAGTTTGAAGACTATGATGGTGGCAGTGTGAGGTTTGGTAATAATGAACCTTGTTTCATAAAAGGAAGAGGAAGAATCTATCTATCCAAGGAACTTATATGTAATAATGCCTACTGGGTTGAAGGTCTCAAACATAATTTGCTAAGTGTTGCACAGTTACTAAATACTGGATTCAAGGTAGAATTCATGCATGGAAAGGCGAGACTGTTGAATGAGCAAGGAAAACTGATAGGATCTAGCACCCAAATTAAAGGTAACTTGTTCTATCTAGAACTTGGTGAATGCTCATGTTTTATTGCTCAAATTGAAGAGATTTGGTTATGGTATAAAAGGTTGTGTCATGTCAATTTTGATAATTTGGTAAAAATAAGAAAATTCAAGAAAGTAAGAGGCATTCCTAACATTAAGAAACATGAGGTTGGTCTATGCAAGAATTTTCAGATTGGTAAAATGGGAAAAACTAGCTTTAAAGGTAAAAACTATCAGTCTGAAGATATATTAGAAATTGTGCATACTGATTTATGTGGACCCATTAGAATAGAAAGCTATACTGGAGAAAAAAATTTCATTCTTTTTGTTGATGACTATTCAAGAATGATGACTGTCATGTATCTAAGGAATAAATTAGAAGCATTTGAGAAATTCAAATGGTATTTGGCAAGAGTTGAAAAAGAAACAGGGAAAAGGCTGAAATGTTTAAGGTCAGATAGAGGTGGTGAATTCATTTCACATGAATTCAATAACTTCTGCATTGAAAGAGGTATTAAAAGACAGGTTTTGGCACCAGGAACTCCAAAACAAAATGGAATAATTGAAAGAAGAAACAAATCTATTATGGATTGTGCAAGAACCCTAATGATAGAAAAAAACATTGCTATCAAATACTGGAAGGAAGCCATTAGCACTGCAGTTCATACCTTAAATTGAGTACAGTTGAAGAAGGACTCATTCAAGACTCCCTATGAATTATGGTATGGCTACAAACCCAATGTAAGTTATCTGAAAGTATTTGGAAGCAAATGTTATATTTTGAAAGAATCTAGAAAAGGAAAATTTGATGTAAAAGGTGATGAAGTAATATTTTTGGGTTATTCTTGCAAAAGAAAAGCATATAGATGTTTAAATCTATCCACTCACAAAGTCATAGAAAGTGCACATATAAAAGTTGATGAGTTTGCAGACAAATCAGAAGAAGAAAGAAAAAAGATACCTGAAGACTACAAGAGATTTGTTTACATTGAACCTGATACTATACCAAGTATACCATTCACTCAAGAATCCTCAACTCCTGAGTCTTCAGTAACCGAGTTGCAAATAGTTCAAACCAAGCCACAGCAACATTCAGACACTACCGAGCAAGTGTCTACCGAGTCTGAACCAACCAAGCCAGAACAGCCTGAATATGAAATTGAAGCACGAGCAGATATCAATGAAACTCATTCAAGAGGTAAAGAACCTGCATTAGCTAAATATGTCAGAAGACATCATACACCAGATTAGATCATTGGAGACAAATATGAAGGAACCCTGACAAGAAGTAAGTTGAAAAATACTTGTTTACTTGATGATTTTGAACCTAGAAGTATTAAAGATGCATTGACAAATGATAGTTGGATTGAGGCAATGAATGAGGAAATAGAATAGATAGAGAAGAACAAGACATGGACTCTTGTACCCAGGCCTAAAGATAAGAATATAATAGGAACCAAGTGGGTATTCAAAAACAAGTTGACTGAAGATTGTAAGGTATCCAGAAACAAAGCTAGATTGGTATGCAAAGGATACTCTCAAGAAGAAGGCATAGATTATGGGGAAACTTTTGCTCCTGTTGCAAGATTGGAAGGAGTCCAAACCTTACTTGCATATGCTACTCACAAAGGATTCAAATTTTATTAGATGGATATCAAGTCAGCATTCCTCAATGGAATACTGGATGAAGAGGTTTACATTGAACAACCTGAAGGTTTTGTTGATCTAGATAAAAGGAACATGGTCTACAAATTACACAAGGCACTGTATGGTCTAAAACAAGCCCCTAGAGCATGGTATGAGAGGTTGCATAATTATCTTATTCAGATTGGTTTTCAAAGAACTAATGATAATAGTAGCTTGTATATAAAGGAAGGACCAGATAATAAGATTGTCTTGGCAGAAATATTTGTAGATGATACTGTTTTCACAGGGAATGATGATCTTTGCAAAGAATTTTTAGAACAAATGAACAAAGAATTTGAAATGTCTATGTTTGGTGAAATAAAATTATTTTTTGGTCTTCAAATTCAACAAAATAAGAATGGCATCTTCATTACTCAATCAAAATACATCAAGGAGATATTGAAAAAGTTTGGTATGGAGTACTGCAAACCTGTTGGAACTCCTATGTGCACTGGATTGAACTTACCAAAGATGATGAATCCAAAGAAGTAGACCAAACATTGTATAGATCTATGATTGGAAAGTTGCAGTATGTAGTTCATACCAGGCCAGATATTGCTCTTGTAGTTGGTATTGTTGCAAGATTTTCAGCAAAACCAAGAGAAACTCACCTAATGGAAATTAAAAGAATAATGAGATATTTCAAAGGAACTGAAGACTATGGATTATGGTACAAATTTGGAAGTAATTTGGATTTGAAAGTTTTTACTGATGCTGATTGGGTAGGGAATCTTGATGATAGAAAAAGCACAAGTGGAGGAGCATTCTTTCTTGGAAAGAGATTGGTTTCTTGGACAAGCAAAAAGCAGAATTGTACATCCCAACCTATAGCAGAGGCAGAGTATGTTGCTGTAGCAGTAAACTGTTCCAACATTGTTTGGTTTAAGCAGTTATTACAAGGAATGAAGATGGAAATCAAAGAACCAATTGTTATGTTCTGTGACAATACTAGTGCAATCAATATATCTAAGAATCCAGTTATGCATTCCAAAACCAAGCACATAGCAATAAAATATCATTTTGTCAAAGAATTGGTGCAGGACAAGGAGATCAGACTGGAATATGTGCATACAAAGGAACAAATTGCTGACATATTCACAAAGCCACTACCTAAGGATACATTCTTGTATCTCAGAGGTAAGTTAGGGGTCACTCCCCTATCTGAAGTTCACTAAAATAAAGTTTTAAGTGATGCATCAACCTATGACAAGTTGAAAATCTATCAAGTTGATGCACCAGAGTATTGAAGTCATTGCATATGAATCTGTACATAAGGTACATTGTAATCCAGTTGAGAGTACTTTTGGCATAAAAGAAGAGCTTTTACTGTGTTGTATTGTCTTTGGCATGTGTTGTCAAAGAGGGAGAGTAAAACTGTAATATCTATTCTAAAATTTGTAAGCATTTGTAGAGGGAGAATAAAACTGTCATATCTTTCTGTTATACAATTCCTTCACAGAGGGAGATTACTAAAAGAGGGAGAAGTTTCTATCTAAGAGGGAGAAGTATTATGTTGACATATTGTGCTGCACTATAAGAGAAAGACTTGTTTTCAAATTTCATTCTGCTATGACATGTTGTGTTGCCATCAATGCCAAAGAGGGAGATTGTTGGATACAATTGGTTAATTGAGTGTTGTCTTTAATGTTACACAAATGTCATATCAGTCATTAGACAGAGTCTACCGAGCTCAAAAGGTAAGCATAGTAGTTTACAGAGTCTATCGAGCGTTGCTACATATTACACTGTAAAGATAGCTTCTACCAAGCTAACTTGGTTAACAAAGGAAGTTCAGTACTTACCAAGCTCACTCAGTGATCAAAGGAAACTGTGACAGAGTATTTATTGAGCTGGGAAGGTAAGCGAAGAAAAGCTAGTATTTACCGAGTCAAGAAGGTAAATGAAGGATTTAGTATTTACTGAGTCAAGAAGGTAAATGAAGGATTTAGTATTTATCGAGTCAGGAAGGTAAATGAAGGATTTAGTATTTACCAAGTCAAGAAGGTAAATGAAGGATTTAGTATTTATCGAATCAGGAAGGTAAACGAAGGATTTAGTGTTTATCGAGTCAGGAAGGTAAATGAAGGTTTTAGTGATTACCAAGACAATTTCCACCGAGCTCACTCAGTCATCTATGGAAACTCAGTACTTACCGAGTTCTCCCGACGATTGAAGGGTTGTCACAGAGTTTGTTGTATTAACTGAGCTCAGTCGGTTAACACAGGAATTATTTTCTGAACAGTATTAACCGAGCAGGGTCGGCCAGTAAAGGGATTTGTTAGTATGTAATGTTAATTATTTCTAGCTGACTATTGTATATTGTTTGATTATTGGTCAGTGATTTGAGCCGACTAAGATAATCTGGAAGGTATATATGGTCACTCAAGTTGCAAATCAAAAAAAGAGAAGAGTGATTATGAAAAAGTTATGAATGTGAATTATAGTATGAAGAAGAAAATGTTGAGAAAAGTTTGATGGAGGATCAGATGTGTTAAAGGAGCTACAAAGTTGTATTTGATCAGTAAGGATCTAGTCAAGCATAATAGAGATCTGCAATCAGCAAAGATAAGTTGCACACTATATTAGGTCATTTTATTGTTGCTTTCTAACCATTGTAACAGTGAACTCAAAATCTCTTAACAGAGTTGGTTTAACAACCAGTCTATAAATCCTCTAACAAGGTGACAGTTCAGTTGAATTGTTCTAAAGAACTCTAGCAAGGCCACTCCTAACAGGGTGATTAAATTCTCTAACAGGGTCACACCAAATAGTGTGTTTTGTAACCTTTAACAGGGTTGGCTCCTAACAGGGCTCACTTCAGAAGAGTGAAAATCAGTAACTAGTTACATTGGTGGTTTTTCCCATATTGAGTTTCCACGTTAAATCTGGTATCTCTAGTGTTCATGATTGCTGAATTGTTTTGGTTATCAGTTCTTAATAATTATTAGTATTTGTTGCATTATCAAGTTTTAGTAATCTGTAACTAAGATCAAAATTTTAGACATCTAAGGGACTGTCAAATGTTTTTGTGGTAACTGATTCACCCTCTCCCCCTCTCAGTTACTCCATTCTCATTTCCAACAATTGGTATCAGAGCTTTTCGGTGCTTGCAGGAAAGGATTTCAAGGTTCTAAGCCAAAGATCAAGATGTCTTACAAAAGAGAAATTCCAAAAATTAACAGAGATAACTTCTCAGCATCGCAAGAATTGATGAAACTTCATCTGGCTACTATTGATGATACTGGACTGAAATACCTTGAAGAAAAATATGAAGAACCTTCTAGCACATTGTTAGTTAATGATATTACTGAAAAGAAGACTCACAACAATATGATGATAGACATAGCATCTGCTCTCAGCTATGAAGAATTTGATAACATTAAGGACTGCAAAACTACCTTTGACATGTGGAACAAGCTAAAGGAGATCAATGGAGGGGATGATAATGTGAGAAGAGAAAAATAAGAAAGTCTAAGAGGACAATTTGATCAAATGAGGATGAGAGAGGATGAAAACATTGCAAAGTATGTTGAAAGAGTTAAAGCATGTGTAAGTGCAATCAAGGCAGCTGGAGGTGACATCAAAGGAGAAATAGTTGTAAGTAAAGTTCTCAGAACCTTGCTTTCCATTTATGCAATCAGAGTCTCTACAATACAGGAAAGAAGGTGTGAAGCAAATCATAAGATAAATCTTGAGGCCATAGTCGGAAGACTAACTGCATTTGAACTAGATAACTTTGACAACTATGTTCCAGCCTCCAAAAACATTGAATCAGCATTTCAAGCCAAGCTCTTACTCAAAGAGAAAAGAAAAAAGAAGATAGAATCACAGTCAGAAAGTGAAAATGAATCAAGCCAAAGTTTAGATAGTGATCTCAAAGTGATTGAAGCTCTACTAGCCAAGAAATATTCTAGAGGCAGAGGAAAATACAAAGGTAAAGTTCCTCTAATCTATTTTTCTTGTGATGAAATTGGTCATATTGCAGCAAGGTGCCCAAACAAGCAAAAAAAAGATGAAAAGAAAGATCACAAATGGAATGGCAAGAAAGACTTTAAATCATCCAAGAACAAAAGTAAGAAATCATGTTTCATGGCTGAAAATTCTAAGGATTCTAATAATAGTGAGGATGAAATTGTTTATATTGCTGTTAAAGATTACTCTGATAGTGATGACAAAGATAAAATGGCTCTTATCTCTCATGTAAGTAAGAATGATACATGGATTATAGATAGCGGTTGCTCACATCATATGACTAGTGATAAAACTAAGTTTGATCAGTTTGAAGACTATGATGGTGGCAGTGTGAGGTTTGGTAATAATGAACCTCATTTCATAAAAGGAAGAGGAAGAATCTGTCTATCCAAAGAACTTATATGTAATAATGCCTACTGGGTTGAAGGTCTCAAACATAATTTTCTAAGTGTTGCACAGTTACTAAATACTAGATTCAAGGTAGAATTCATGCATGGAAAGGCGAGACTATTGAATGAGCAAGGAAAACTGATAGCATCTGGCACCCAAACTAAAGGTAACTAATTTTATGTATTCATAAATTTCTCATATGGACTCTTAATTGTAATATGATTAATTCCCATGGATGATATTTGAATGGAGGAGGCTTCCCTAACAAATAGATATCCTCATTAAAAATAGGATTTAAACTTATCACCTATAAAATTTAAACTTGTGTCTTCACTTTCATGAGTATGAGTTGCTTCCTTCTCGTTTCTCTTATGTTTATGTTTACAATGACTAAGTTGTCTTAATAAATTAGCTATTGTATCTAATGTGTTTTTTCACAAGTAAGGTAGAAAAATAACATTATTGTAATCATATTTTATCTCTATATACATTCCATGAGTCCCAGAGTGACTTGCCAAATTTATTATTTAGCAATTTAGTTTTGGGAGTGAAAGAAATACATATATTACAAATAAAATATATAAAGAACTGTTTCTTAATTTTAATTTTAATTTTTTTATAATTTCTTTTTATTCTTATTATAATATATCTAAATGATGTTTATCAATATTTGATTTTAAAATAACCTAAAATCCAAATTTCTAGCTTGAGTCAGGTATAAGCGAACAAGCATTTCTAATGAAATGGAATATATATTAGTCTATGATTATTTCATCAAATGTTATTATAAATGAGTAATAACATTTTATTTATTCATTTTTAGTTGAGTGACTATCTATTTAGTCATTTATTTAGTATTTTTTGTTTAGGTGACTAATTATAAGTGACCAATTTGTCAGTCATCTATTTAGTCATTTATTTCATAGTTTATGTAGTCACTCTTGTTTGGTCGGTCTTGTGATTTTACCCAGTGACTAAATTAGTCACTTATTGGGTCATCTATAGTTGTAAATTACAAAGAAATGGTTGAATGTGATTATTTTTAGTCATGTGACTAAAATTTTATGTGGTGCGACCACAAATTTTAGTCACATAGTCACCCATTTGCCAAAATTTACTAGTGGTTACACTAGCTTTTTCTAAATTTCAAACAGAGAAACTTCCCAAAGATGGATTTGATTTTTATAAAGATTGTTATCATTTTTTAGTAACTTGCATATGGGCAGTGGATTGTTGGAAATCTTAATGGGAAACAAGATACTAAGAAGGGGAGAGGAGGTGTAAATCAGGATCTAGAATAATTTTCACTAATAAAACAATTCACACCTAATCCATCTCATATCTTAGATCTCATTCCATATAAACATAAACATGTAATGCTGAAATGAAATCTATCTAAGCATAACATCCATGTAAAATATCAACACATAACACAATGATTTTGGTTACCCAGAAACAGTTCAAGTTGAAGGTAAATTTGGGGTGGGGATGAAACCCACATATCTTTACTCCTACAAAAACAAAGTTAACCTATTAGGGTGAGATTTTGATCATATTAGATTATCTTTACTCCAAAAATCTTTACTCCTACAAAAACAAAGTTAACCTATTGGGGTGACATTTTGATCTACCTTGAGGTGTCTGTTGCAATACAAACACCACTGAGATGGGGGTGAATCAATGGTTTAAAAGACTTTTCAAAAACTTGAAACAATCACAAGTAATAAAATTTAACACATGAGCAAGATAGGTAATGCATAACAAAGTGAAACAATATTTTAACATGGAAAACCACTTATGGTAAAAACCCACTTTGAATCTAAAACTTTATTGGCCTCTTGGACAAATCTTTTAGAGCTACAACTCTGGGAAGAACCAACACCCTATTTTAGAAACACCAATTTTAAGGAACACCAATCCCTTACACCTAAAGCACCAACTTCATGAATACAAGAAGCACCAAATTCCAAAATGAAAAATGAGATACAAAATCAGAGGATCATCTTTGTTACAACACAAATCATGAATCACTAGTTTCAACTTCTTGTTGAAAACATAATGCAAGACATACTTTTGTTCTCCTCAAAACATCCAAGATCCAAATATGTTTTCTTTTTCCATTAAAAGATCTAATCAAATACTGATATGAATGAATGAAGAAAACATATATAACCCTTCTTCTACCTTTGATAAAATTCTACAATGAAAATAAAATCACAAATAGGAAAATAGAAACATAAAGCACTACCCTCTTCTTTGTTGTTAAATAGCTGACTGCAAATTATTTTGTCTACAAAGAATTTCACACAAATCTTGCAACTTTTGTCAAAACCACATGTTAGAAATTTTAGAGGAATGTATCATCTAATTATAAAATAGAAAATTTAACATTTTGGAGGAAGGTACATACCCCAAACTTCAATTAGACCAAAACTTCTCAAAACTGCTAAAACTATCATAACAATTTGGTAACTGCTTCTGATAAACAAACTTTTTATCTTTTTCGTACATGTGTTGTGCAAAAACTAACAAAGACCCATTTTAGATAACTCAAAGAACATTCCAAAATGGGTATGATGGGGGGAGTCTAACTGATTAAAAAAATTGTTGACTTTCTAATAGACCAAAACTATTTTTTATAATTATTTTCTTAGCCAATGTGAACACTAAGTGTTAATTGTAATACACTTAAGTGTTTGTCTTGAATATGTTTTGAACAATATGAATGACATCAAATAATATAATTACATGATGTTAACCATGCCATATTCTCATTATAATTGCATTATTCATATAAATGACAACAATCAAAGATGAAATACCAAGGGTTCAACATACTCCCCCTTTGGCATTGATCTCAATACCAACTTCCACCTGTATATCCATGTGTACTTGTATATCTTGTATCTTTACATGTAAATCCATGTATTTGTACCTATATATACATGTGTTCCTATACCTATATATCCATCATGTAGATGTTTTCATTTTCATTTTTCTCCCCCGTTGACTCATTTATGAACTTATGTAAGATAAGAGAGGGATAAAACCCCCAATCTTGTTCTTAACCCTTCAAATATGGCTCTTGAGAGAGGTTTTCTAAATATGTTAGCAGTTGATCTAAAGAAAGAAAAAATTCTAAGTAAACCTTATCATTCAAGACATGTTCCCATATGAAATGATAACGAACATCAATTTGCTTGGTGTGTGAATTCATAACTAGATTCTTAGAAATACTAGTTGCACTTTGATTATCACAATAGATAGGAACTGGTTTAGACACTATTACTTTCATATCTAATAATGTTTGAACCATCCAAAGAACCTATTGACAACAAGAACATGTGGCTATATATTCAACCTCTGTAGTAGAAAGTGTAGTAGATTCTTGCTTTTTTTTATTGATAATATTTGTTTGTATTGATATTAATAAAGATAGTACATTGTAGTAATATGGCTTCAAGCCTTACATTTTAAGCTACCCTTGCCCTATCATATACCATTAGATAAACAAAGCAAAAAATGGAGTATTAACACTCTGATAGCACTAACACCCACCCATATATTATCCTATCTTTATTACAAAAAGAAGTGCCACCACCTCTGTTATTAGCTATTCCTTGAACTAGTCTGCCACTTACTCACAAGTAAAGGTTAGGGTTGCATGATCATCCTCAACCAATAATCCCTGACCCATCCTGCAACACTTTCTACTACCTTTTTCCTCCACTGAAAGTAGAGAAGCATCGATCCACATTCCCTCTATTGTGGATGCCCCTTCCTTCAACTAATATTTGTTCACAATATGATGGAAAAGTTTTTGTCCAGGGGCCAAAGTGCTCTTCCTCGACGTGGCCTTCATAAACCCTCATCCCTTCTCCTTCGTCACCCAAATGTTCTCAGCCAGGTATTCCTTGATCATTTTCCATCCGTGTTCTTCTTTGGGGATGTGAACTCCCTAAGGATTTGAAGATGTCCACACCACCAATGATTTAATAGAGGATTCCCCACCGCCAATCAGCCACCAGGGTTCAATACCCATTTCAATTCGCTCCCTAAGAACAAGTCACTCAGTAATTTTGTCCAATCTTAGGAGCCATTTCTTGTTGATGCTTATAACCACAACCTATCAAACCTCGTTTTTCAATCACCCCACCATCAAATTAAAAATTTGACCTTCTCTTCTAGAAATCATGTACATACTCTAGCTTGAATAATTGTTGAACTCCTTTCAAAAATCTCGGGTCATCGATAACAAAAATATGCTTTAGGAACCGCATAGGTACCCAACCTTCATAGGTATGTATTTGCAAATCCAAACCAAGAGAAAAGTTCACCTCCATTTCTATCTCAAAGAAAAATAATGGCCTTTCCCTACCTTCCACCTGAATTTAACATCCACGAAACTCTCTGGAGCATGGTACCAAAGCACATCAAACACTCCTTTGACACATGCAAGGGATACCTTGATATCATGGAAATATTTTCTTACCCTACAATGATTAATGTCCTCATGAATCAAAATCATTATGCCATTCCTTTCGGACTTCAAATTGAGGTACCATGAGTGGATTATGAAATCTAGTGACCATCAAATTTTCTCTCTTTATTTACTCTCCAAGGTGACAAAAGTCCTCAAAATTTTCATATTGAGGACCCAATGTTGAATTGGCTCCTAATTAGTGAGCCAATCCGCCACTCTATTCGCTTCCCTGAAGCAATGTGAAACTTTAAAATCCTCAATGTCCAGAAGCAACTCCTTGATTTGTTGTATACTTTGATCCAGATGCCATGCCTCCACCTTTCCTTTCTTAATGCCATTGATAATTATTTTTGAGTCTCCTTCCAAATGCATACATTGACATCCAATAGATTCTTTCTTCTTACTATGCCAACACACTAGCTTGTTACCCAAGAAAAATGTTGCTCCTAAAGTACTTTTTCTTTCATCTAGACAACTTGTCCAATTTGAGTCAATATAAGCCATAAATCTAAAATCACCATGTTTAGGATACCAAATTCTATAATCCAAAGTACCCTAAATATATCTAAAAATTCTTTTAACTGCCATAACATGAGATTCTCTAGGTGAAGATTGATATCTTGCAACCAAACATACATCATGCATGATATCAAACCTTGAAGTTGTGAGATATAGTAAACTACCAATCATGGATCTATATGTAGTTTGATCAACATTAGGAGAATCATCATTTTTATTAATTCTACATCTTGTTATCATTGGTGCTCCCATAGGCTTACAATCTTCCATATGAAATTTCTTCAACATTTCTTTCGCATACTTAGTTTGGGATAAGAATATACCATTTTCCAACTGAGAAATTTGCAACCCAAGAAAATATGATAGTTCCCCAAGCATGGACATTTCAAATTCAAATTGCATAAGCTTTGTAAAACTTTGACTTAAAGCATCATCATTGGACCCAAATACGCTATCATCAACATAAACAAGAACAATGAGAATATCATCATGTGTACCATAGATATACAAGTTACTATCAACACCACCTCTTTTGAAGCCATTTTTAATAATATATTGATCCAACCTAGAATACCAAGCCCTCAGAGCTTGTTTCAAATCATAAAGAGCCTTTTTAAGCCTATAAACATGATTAGGATAGTCTTTATTTTCAAATCCTCTAGGTTGATCCATATAAACCTCTTCAAAAATATAACCATTAAGAAATGTTGTTTTAACATCCATTTGGTAGATTTTAAAGCCCTTTGAAAGTTGAAAATGCAAGAAAGATTCTAATTTCTTTAATTCTAGCAACTGGTGCAAAAGTTTCATCAAAGTCCACACCTTCTATTTGTGCATAACCCTTACAAATCAATCTAGCCTTGTTCCTTGATATCTTTCCATTTTCATCAAGTTTACTTCTAAAGACCCATTTAGAACCTATTACATTTTTATCTTCAGGCCTAGGCACTAATTCCCAAGTTTTATTTTTTTCAATTTGACTTAGTTCCTCTTTCATGGCATTAACCCAAAACTCATCCATACTAGCTTCTTTATGTGATTTAGGTTCAATTTGAGATAAAAAACAAAGATTAACACATTCACTAGATGTAGTTCTTGTTCTTTTTTGAATTCCTGCAAGTTTATCCCCTATAATCTATTCTTGAGGATGATACTTCTTAAATCTTATTCACCTAGCCTTGGTACCTATGGGTTATGGTGTTTCTATTTGATCTTTTATCTCTTCTTCACTTTTATCAACTTTATTATCTAATTCTTTCAAGTCTTTATCACTATCTTGTAGGAAAGTATTATCCATTCTTATTTCCTTTTTATCCTACACAACTTCATCCACTTTCATAGGTACACTTTCAACAAGTTTATTCAACCTTTTTTTAAAACATTTGTAAGCTTTACTTTGAGAAGAATGTCCTAAAAAGATTCCTTCATCACATTTTGAATCAAAGCTTCTTATTTTATCATCAAATTTTTTAATGAAACATCTACTTCCAAAAATTCTAAAATGCTCAACAGAAGTAGGATGTGCATACATAACTCATAAGGAGTGTACTTAGTTTTTACCCTTAGTTGTGTCATGTTTAAAATGTATACTATTGTGTGAACTACTTCTTTCCAATACCTGTTTGGTACTTCAGATTCATCTAGCATAAACTAAGTCACTTGGTTAACATTGAGTGGCTCAGTCAACACTAGATTAAAATCACTATAATTGCAATCTCAGTAAACACTACACAACTCGATTTGACCTAAGGAACTCGATAAACCTTATAAAGCTCGATTTACACTGTTGATCATCATCATGGTAGAAACTGCATGGTGCAAACTAAATACTATTTCTTGGATTCAGTAGCAATTGTAGGACTTGATACAGACTGAAATGCTTGGTTAACTTTGTTAACTATTCAATATCCTTGGTAGATACTTACAATGTAAATAAGTGTATGTCACTAATAACAAACATGATTGTAATGTCAATAATCTCCCCCTTTGGCATTAGTGACAAAAACACTTATCAGTCAAAATTGAATTCAAAATAAATGTTCAAGAATACCTTTAATTCATCACCTTGTGTCTCCAACTCAGTAGAGTACTTTGTTTTAGACATTTTTCAAAATTGTTTTTGTAAGAGATGTATCTCTGAATATCTGTACATATATAATGCTCCCCATACATATATACAATATACTTTTCATGTTTTCATATTTGACATATATATATATATATATATGTATATAAATTCTCCCTCTTTATTTATACTTCCTCTTATAATATACATCTTCTTTACAATATACAATCTTCTCCCCCTTTTTGACATTAATGCCAAAGATGTACGCTATATATTATACAGTAATGCCAAAATGTGACAAGAAATCTGCATGTACCTTTGGGATTAGTGCCATTGTCTTGTCCCAATTTTCTTGCAACACCTTGCATGTGTGCAATGTAATTTTCACTTCTGCTAATAGTTATATCTATTAGGAATAAGGTATCTCAACCTTGTATAATTCCTATTCTTATTATTTGTTTTGTAAAATGTATTTCTTGCAAATAATGTTGATGTGTCCGAATCTTGAATTGTGTGTAAGGAGATCATGACTAAAACGGTTATGATGGATTCCTATGACACGTAAGAGCTATGTTAGGAAGATTCAATGACAGGTGAAGACATGTGGCAACTAAGATATTTATAAGCATTTTTAAGGTTGCGAAGAGATACGATGCAACAAGGTGTATTGTTGGTACTGCGAGTAGCTACTGGAGTCTTCTATTGTTGATGTTGAACTTGCATTGCAAGTGTATTGTAACCTCGTGTTGAAGATAATACATTGTGCAGGTTCTGAAGGGGTGGGGTTGTTTTACCAAAAGGTTTTTCCCTACCGAAAAATCCTTGTGTTATGTGTTCCTTTCTCTATCTATTTTGTGTATGCATGTTTGGCTACAATATTGTTGTTTACATGATATTGAATCTGTAAGTGTAGAAGATTTTAATAGAATTTGCATCATACTTTCCTTATGAGATTAGTGTAGGAAGTTGTTTCCGCACTTGAGTTTCCTTACAATATCATGTGGTTTACAATTGAGAAGTTGTTGTCATGGATGAGTGCTTTGGCATGTGCAATATGTTTCTATAATGCATCCATGTGTGGGAGAATCATGCTCTGAATATCTATCAATGTAGCTCTTATTCAGGGTTCTTCTCTTATCGATTATGCCTACATATCAATTAAGAATTTGACCTATATGTAGTGGGCAGAGCTATAACTTGGGTCAACTATTGTGCACTTGCATTTAGATCTTTATCAATTTTTGACAATTTATCTTTTATTTCCTTAGTTAAAATTGAAATATCATAGAGTTTACCAAATAGTGAAGATACATTGTTGCAAGAGGTCTCTAATGATCCTAGAATAGTAGATAATTCTACTTCATGAATAGCAATCTCTTGAGCAATAAGTTTCAAAACTTTATTCTCAAATTTCTTCTCAACTCTCTGCAATAATTTCTCTAGTCGATTCAAATCTTTATTGAATGTCTAGACTACCTGTGCTAACTGATTCAAAATTGGTTGAGAAGTATCAATCTCCATTTTCAATGCCTCTACTAGGATATTCTTTACATCGAATTCCTTATTTCTTTCATTTCTAAGCCTATGTTTCTTAGCTTTCTTTTGAAGAAGTTCTCTAAATAAATGCATTTGATCAAGGTTAAGATTTGAGATGTCAAAATTTGGAATTACAATCTCCTCATCAAGATCAATTTCTTCTTCCTTCTCTTTGCCTTTACCCAAAAAAAAATACTCAATTGAGACTTGGTCTCAACTATCTTTGCACTTATTATCTGCATGCTAGGAATGGAAACAATGGTAGATATAGTGGAACTAGCTAAAAAAGTAGATACTGCACTTATTTCTGAAATACCAATTGTTGAAATACCTAGTGTTACCAAAATTGATGTAGTGTTACAATGACATGGATTGACGACTGGATGCTGAGGTGGAGGAAGATTTGACATGTGTCACGTGGTCACTATGTCACGATGACATGGTCTGATGCTATCTCATCATGCAACATGGTGACTAGTGATGTGGGAGACATGTGGTGATCATGTGCCATATGTCAGAATACTATGCAGGAATCAACAAATTACATGTCAACACATGGTAGGGTCGGTCAACTAGGTTTGACTCGAATGAAGAAAATGGAGAGAAAATCAAACATGGACAGAAAAAAAAATTATAATGTTTTCTCCCTTCTAATCATGTAGAATCAATTTTAAATAAAATTTGATTTAAACCTATAGTTGAAACTTTGAAGAATATTTAATATTTGCAACCAAGTGCAATTTCAAAGCCATAGAAGGAGCCTGATTTTCAATGCAAGATTCTAGGAGTTTCTAATAAGCCCATATAGGAGTATTATATATTGCTAGAATTAAGAGAAAATGAAATTTCCATTTTTGGAATTTTGTTTTGTACAGGAGGTTGCTGGTTCGAGGTATACAAGGATTTGTCTCAAGTACCCAATCTGTAGTTTCATTCAGTTGGGGTAGTTCAGATTTGATTTCCAGTGAAATGATGAACAAAATGAACATAAAAGGCAGCATGAATGTATTTATGGGTGAGTTTTGTCACCTCCAAATGAATTGAATCAAGATTTTATCAGCATTTTATGATGTATTTCAGATATTTTAATAGCAAAAGGGTTTTCATTGTTGAGGGAGAGATATTTCGGGTCTATTACAAAATAATGATGAAAACCAAATCACATCTCATGGGTAGAAAGATGAGAGAGGTTTTAAAATAGAAAGGAATAGAGATTCAAGTGGAGACATGTCACTTTTAGATCAGATCCAAGATTCCATTCTTCTTCTATATCTTTCTCTTTCTCATCCATTGTAAGGGTTGGCAGTTTTCACTATGAAACTAGTAGGATTCCATTTTCTACTATGAGACTAGGTTGTTGGTTGGTTTTACTTCATGTCTATTGAGCAGAGCTCTAGCTGTGAAGGCCACACATCCATTCTAGTGCAGGTTTCTAGTTTTATTTCATGTCTTGTTTTTTTGAGATAATGAAAATTGATTGTAGATCATGTAATATATCCTGAGTTTCATCTAGTGTTACCAATCAATGTATTTAGTCTTTCTAAGGATAAATACAAAAGGGGATTTACAATGAATTATCTATGTTTTCTTATTTTGTCTCCTAATTCTTCATATGCTATTAACTTTGTGATTAAATGAATAAGGTTCATTTAATTAAAGATAATGTGGATGAGTTGTGTATCAGATCTATTGTGCTTTTAATTCAAGGATTAAGTAAATTCTTCAAGGATTTGATAGGGTTTCTAGGTATATGGAGGGGATTCTAGTTAGAATGGAGTTTGGGGATTTCAATTGATAAACTTAATTGTAAGGCAATCAAGGTAGGCCATCCTACTAGTAGTGACTCTATGTTGCAATGGATAAGGCATTGATCACTAAATTGGATGCAAGCTAAGATGAAGGTCATTTAATCAAATCAATTTAGTTTTTCATACTTTGTAATGGCCTGGAAGGAATTAACCCTCAATTAGCTTATGGGTTCATAGGTTATGATTTTTAGCTATTTTATTCCTATGTTATTGCATAAGTATCAGAAGATATGAAGTAAAGGAGTTATGTCTTATAGTTGGCCCAATATTAGCACTCAAGTGCATCCATCATAGGAATTTTCTAGCCTTAGATGTATTGGTCTAGTTTCTTGGTTATTTTTAAATTTGTTAAAGTAGGAGCCAACATAGTGGATGCCATCTTTTCTCAGTACAAATTGAGAGAACATGAAAATCTTCAATAACTCGCTCAAATCACTTGAATGCTCTAATATTTTCTCTACGCAAATAGCTCTCAAAAATTCACAGTGAGAAATGAATTTGATTTCATCATTTTATTAGTTTTTTCCTTTCGATCGCCATAAATGCTTGGTACAATTGTTCGCTCAAATGACAGACTATCATCCACTTTGCTTGCATTAAAAGCTCGACAGAGTCTTTCATGACTCAGTAACCACACAAAGCTTAGTTACTCCCGACCTTGCTCAGTAGAGTCTTATAACCCAACCTCACTTGGTAAGGTTTGTAACCTGACTTTACTCGAGAATGACTAGCATCATTTGAATACTTGATGATCCCTTTGCATCTTGTATGCTAATATGGATCTTTCATTCTACTAATTGGAACTAATGTGAGATATCTTCTTTAGAATCCTAGTTCCATTTCTCTTTGAGAAATCAAGTGGAAATGCTTGAGTCACCCAAATCTTGAGTAACATTTTCATTATTGCTTGGACTTGCATTCTCAGTAGATTTTGGAATCCATTGGTTATCTCATCTGCTTTCTAATGTTATCATCTTTTTCCTTCTTTTCATCTTCAATTGTTCCATTATTCATACAGTTCTTGGCAAGATGACCAAGTTTTATACAAATAAAACATCTTCTAGTAGTGTCTCTTATTCTCATGTGATGTTTTACACAATTCATTCCAGTGTGTCCAAATTCTCCACAATAATACATCTGCACCAAGTGTTATAGTCCCAACCAAATATAGCTTTTACAATCTATTTTGCTGGGTTCAATATCTTAGTTTTGCATTATGGGGATTTGTGCCCATACTTCTTGCATTTGTGACATTTGCCTTCAAATTTAGATTTCTCTTTGCATTCATTAGCCCTATGACCATGCTGATTGCAATTATAGAATTTCTTATTGAATTTTGCTTTCCCATTGCTTCAACATTTGTTTGATATATGTCATATCTTACCACAATGACTGAAAGTAGGTTTTTTATTCTTTTGAGCTCCTTGCTTGGATGATTCACCTTCTTCTATATATCCAATTTTTGCTTTTCCTTTTTGTCTGCAATGACTTTGATCATTCAATTGATTCATGTCTACTTGAGATTTCATCATACTTTCTTTTCTTTTCTTGTCATGTTTTAGTTAGTAGTGGCATTCAGAGATTCGTTATTGTTTGGATGAATGTTAGTCTTCCATTGTGATCTTTGTGATCTATGTATGTTGTTTTCATGTGCTCATACACTTTAAAGAAAACAAAAAAAAATTATCTCAGCTTATATTTAACCTTGTTCCAAGGATATTTAGGCAAGGCATTACATCTAGTATCAAAGCCCATGTTGCAACATTGGGATCTCTATGTTATGTTTCCACTATGGTTTTGTTTTCTATTGTGTATTATTATATTATGGTTGTTATTTTAATATCTTGTTAGTTCATGCTTTCAACTCTTATGCTTATGATCCAATTGTTCTGACATTATCTTGTTGTTCCCATAGCGATGCCTCCTACACATAGACCTGATGGCCATGGTAGTACCTATAGTAGTAATCATGGAAATGAACACCATGAAGAGGGATGTTAGGAAGGAAAGGGAGAACAGGGTAATAATGATAATCAGGTTTCCATGGGAGCATTGATGCCAGTGCTTCAGGACATTCTTGTTCGATTGGGCCCTCATGTTGAGGAGCACCGATAGGATCATGATTGGGAAGAGGGATCTCATTATGGAGATTCCCATCAGTCAGAGCATAGAGAGGAAGAGCGTGAATGTGAATGTTCTTGTACACCACCTAGGGGAAAAAGGCACTATTAGAGAGGCCATGGTTGGAATGATTATGATCTCACTTAGATTGAGATGATGCAGGAACTTAAGAGGTCCAAACCACCAAAGTTTGATGGCCAGGGAACAAGAATCAAGGTCAAGACTTGGTTTCTCGATATGGGGTGTTGTTTCTCCCTACTACCTTATGGGAGCAACATGAAGGCCCATTGTTTGATCACACAGTTGAGGGAACATGGTTTTATTTGGTGGAATGGAGAGAGAAAAAGGTTGGGTATCAATGTCACAGATCTCACCTGGCAGATCTTTGAGGAGAGGTTCAGAGAGAAATTCTTGTCACCATAGTATCATGAAGCTCACATTGATGAATTCAATGAGTTTAAATAGGGCTTTATGAAGGTTGATTAGTATGAGAAGAATTTCCTTGGTCTAAAATAGTATTCAAGCTGCAAGCATGATGATGTACTCATCACCCAACATTTTGTTAGGGGCCTCAAAGACTCCATCATTAGAGATCTATGGGCTCATCAACCAAGGATACTTGCTCTTGCCATGGAGAAGGCAAGGACCATAGAAAGCAATGTGGCTAGGGGGTATAGCGGTAAATCTAATTCTCAAAACTAGAGTGCATCACCTTTGGGGTAGGATGCACAGTATTCTCAATCCTCGGGGAAGGCCCAAACTTAGTCAACACCATCTCAGGGTGGTCCTCACCATAAGAATAAGAGGTTTTGGGGAAAGGGTGGAAAATCTTCTTGTACCTTAGGTAAGAAAGGAGATAACTAGAACCGAGGATAGAAATCACAATAGAATCATCCTCCTTAGAGTGCTTAATAGAATTCTAGTATGGGTAGTGCACCTTACCCTAGTGCTACCCAGGGTGGTCATGGTATAGGTTCCAACTTTTTAGGGAACTATTACTCTTGTGGGCAGCCAAGCCATAGATCTTTTGAGTGTTCCATTAAACCATCTTCAAGAACTAGAAAGGGTGCAGCAAGATCTGAGCCTATTACAGGAGATGCGGGTAGGAATCACAGAGACTTTGCGGTGATTGACAACCATCAAGCAGATCATCAGAGTATGGTATTCGAGGCTATAGGTACATTACATGGTATTTTGACTTTAGTTTTGTTTGACTCTAGTGCTTCTGATTCTTTCATTTCACCATCTCTTGTTCAATAATGTGGGCTAGTGGTAATGTGTTAGGTTGATAGGTGGTACATTGAGTTAGCCACCAATTCCAAGGTGGTTGCTGACTTGTTGGTCAATGGTTGTAGTTTAAATTTGGGTACCTTCACCACCATAATGGATCTATGCATTCTACCTCTAAGATCATATGACATTGTTTTGGACATAGATTGGTTAGCCACCCATCAGGCAAATATTGATTGCCATCATAAGATGGTACAGTGTGTTGATGACATAGGTGGACAAGTGGAACTTTTGGGAGTCTTGAGACTAGTCTCACTTCATATGATCTCAGCTAATCAACTAAAGTGGAGTGTGCAGAAAGGTTACAAGTTGTTTCTTGTATCTCTTAGTGACCTTGATGAAGTTGAGAGTCATATGGTGACACTTGATGATCACCCACTCCTTCATGAGTATGTCGATGTGTTTCTTGATGAGATTCCCATCATACCACCATAGCAGGATATTAATTTTTGGATTGATCTTGTACTAGGAGTGGAGCCGATTTCATGAGCTCCTTATTACATGACTACTCAAGAGTTGAGTGAGCTTAGATTATAGTTGGAGGAATTCTTGTCCAAGGGCCATATTCATCCTAGTGTATCCTCATGGGGTACACCAATCATCTTCATTAAAAAGAAGGATGGTTCTTTAAGGTTGTGCATTGATTACTGGCAGTTGAATAAGGTGACAGTGAAGAATCATTATCCTTTGCCAAGGATAGATGACTTCTTTGATCAGATGAAGGGAGCATGAGTGTTCTCAAAGATTGGATCTTTAGTTGGGATACCATCAGCTCCATATCTAGGAGCCTAATATTCATCAAACAACTTTTTATATACGATATGGGCATTATGAGTTCATGGTTGTGCCCTATGGGTTAACTAATTTTCCATTAGTATTTATGAGTTTGATGAATGGTGTATTTTGCACGTACCTTGATCAATGTGTCATTGAATTCTTCGATGACATATTAATCTATTTGAACATTGTGGAGGAGCATGAAGTCTATTGGTCTGACTTTTTGTGTAGTAAAATTTTTTAGTTAAATCATAGAAAAGTCAAATGTTCTATGCCTAAGTGAAGCATAGGGTTTTGGATAAACCATCCATAAGAAATAATCATCATACAAACCCTATATCATCTCTATTCATAAATTGTTAGGCGCAAAATTTTGAATTTTCAAAAGAGACGAATATGTTGTCATATTCCTTTTCCTTTCTCCCGGGTTACCTTTCTTCCTATTTGTCCCAACCGTCGGATCCGATTAGATCTACCGTTGGCATTACCTCGCTATGACGAGTTGCATTCTTATTAAGTATAGTGAGATAACGAGTATTGAGTATTTTAAGCAGTGGGACCGTAAAGTGAAGATGCGGCGATCGGAGATTTGCTTATTAAATGATTTATTGTGCAGGTACACTTTGCAATTCACCATCCAAAAAAAGATAGGGACCCACTAGAATATTTGACATCAGAGCCAGAATGTTGGCTTTTTCAGACGTTCCGCCACCTCGCTATCAAAAAATTCAGACACTTCACCGTTAGCAAAGTAGCGAGGCCACGTGAAAATCTGAAAATGATGACATTGCATCTTGCTTGTATCATAATTACACCAGGTGGCATGACCAGTCATAAATACCGTTGTCAGAATCAGTTTTATTTAACAGAAGTAATTACTGGGTAACCCTTGCATTCTCCAGCACGGAATCCTTTTAAGTGTCGAAGCTCGCTACCTCGCTATCAGAAAATTCAGGTGCTTCACCATTAGCAAGTTAGCGAGGCCCCGTAAAATGGTAAAAGATCGGCAAGATCTTTGATGACGTGGAATGACAGATGACTATGATAAATTTTGACATGTGCCAACTATGCAGAGATCCGATTCTCATTAATACCCATCTGGCTGAATGTACAAAAAATCTTGAACGTCAGCTTGAAGTGGATCAACGGAGCTCGCTACCTCGCTATGACAAGTTGCATGGGAGATAATTATAGTGACATAGAAAATATAAATCAGGAGATCTTGTGTTTCTTCTTCACCTTTGATTTGGTAAGTGATCAACGGCTGTCGTCTCCTCGCTATGAAGAGTTGCAAGGGAGATAATTATAGCGACATAGCGAGTTGGGCCCGCCGCCTTCTTTCTTAAGAAGCCCTATAGCCTATCTTTCGATCATTTCTTGATCTGATCAACGATTATTGCCGCTTCACCATGGCAAGGTGCTTGTTCTTTATGCATAACGAAGTAGCGACATGCTGACACGTGTTCTCCATCGTCAGTGAGTCCAAATATAAGCACCATCAAAAGAAAGAATTATGTACGTGGCAAGTTCTCATTGGGTAAAATAACTGACATGGAAAATATAACTCCTAGTTGTTCTCTCTGTACCGCATGATCGTAGGATCTTTGAAGATTGACGACGCAGTTTTAAATGAAAAATGTAGTGCCACTCTCTGTATTAATTAGACAAGAAAGCTTCGTCCGTGAGGAAAAACAAAGTATAATACAGAGAGATTTCATCAGTTTCATTTCACGCGAGAAAAGATTTGGAGCCATTCTTGTGCAGAAGCCATTACTGAAAGAAAAGCGTGCCAAGGTTTGATAAAAAATTGTCAAGTTGTCTGTTCACGGAAAATTTGCAGGAATACAGAGGAGAATTGAGACAGAATTCAAGTAAGTAAAACTACCATCATCTTCGTGAGCTTTTAAGTTTTAAAAAGATAGCCCAAGATGCCTCCGAAGAAGGGATTTACAGGTGCAATAAACTACTTGGATAGAAATGTGCATGATGATTTGCTTGAGTTACTTCCTGAGTCTACTGTAGAAACGATGCAAGTTAAGAGGTTAACCTCACTGAACCCTAGGCTAAGTATAGCTGATGGATTGTATGATAAGGGTAATTGGGTCTGGGATGCTCAAACTTCTAATACTAGTTTGAGTTTATTCAAAAAATGGTTTGCGGAAAGGAAGTTATATGCCCCTCATGCCAATATATGGAATTTTAATCTTGGAAAGCTTGTTGTCCCCAGCTTGTTTATGGATTTTGACCTGCTTGAAGCTATAGCAAAAAACTATGACCAAGCCACTAAGGTAGTGAGAAGAATGGATGGTGAGGCTTTAGTTACCATCAGTCCCGAGGAGATTAGGAAGGTTTTCAGTCTGGGACCTCTCACCATATATCATGTGCCCATTAATTTGATAGAGTTAGAAAAAGAATATATATCCAAGAGGGATGTAGTTAGACAGGGTGCACTGAAAGCCCACATAGGCCGGATTGGAGGCCTCCCAACCATAACATCATCTTCTAAAGAACCATTCAAGAAATCATGCTTTAATGCCAGGGCAGTAGAGATATATAGGACCCTGTGCAGAGTCTTCGGAGAGGGCGAAGAAGATTTTATTCCAGTGAGCTTCATGTATATGATCACCCAAATCTCCTCTTTTGGTGTGGAAATAATTTTTCATTTTGCATCTTACTTGGCAAATGAGATTCACCAGGGATTGGTGGGGATTGCAAAGGGCAAGGTGGAAAAGGTTTGGGGTCAGTACTCCTTATTGATGCATATGTTTCTTTTTAAAGGGGCCACTTATTTTGGTAAAGAAATGGTTTTAAATAGAGAACAAGAGGGGGAGGCACTGCCAGTCCAATTATGGAGTGCAGACATGACCTGGGAAGTAGAAAATGCTAGCTTCGTTAGATTTGATAGGCACTTTGCCTCCAAACTAAGATGCCTCATATTGAGTGATAATCCCAGAATCCCTAAGGCGTTAATGCACCTTGTTAGGCCTATGGAAAAACCCCATAATCTAAAAGTTTCACATAATTGGGGAGATATTATCCCATATTCAGTCTCAACTGTCATCAGGGTCTATGGATTCAAAGGAACACCCCATGTGCTACCCTATCAGGTACCTTTAAAGGTAGGGATAGCTGAATTTTTGTGGCAGTTGGGAGGAGTGGAGGAGGCATTTTTGCACAAAAGGGGGACAGGATCAATTTTTCCTACTTGTACTATAGCCCACCAGTTTGTGATAACTAAAGAATGGTGGGTCTTTCTCCACAAAATTTTGGATCAATATAAGATGGCAGTGTCTCATTCTCATTTTTGTGATACAGAAGGTTTCTTTAACTCTGCTCTTAGATTTAGAATCAAGCTTCGTCCAGTTCAGCATGAATTCTATTTTCCTGAAGATATAATAAGAAATGAATATTCTCTCCATGAGTAAGAAATAAAGACAAAAAAATGGAGAGTCTATTCAAAAGTTCTGGAATTCATTAATTGTTTTGACAAAGATTACAGTCCTCTTAGTAATACTGCAACCAATGTAGATAAAATAAATAAGCTCATGAGTACTTTCTCTGAGATAATGGAAGTAATGAATGAGAAGAAATAGCATTTTATTAATTCTTTCCCAGATAAAGCTAGAGAAGTTATGAGAAAATTGGGTTTCACCCCCAACATTGGAATGGGTCCACTGGTGGTATGAAAGAAGACAGGATATACTATTGTTTGACAGCAGGTGCCCATTGTACATAAAGAAAAACAGATAGTTGAATCCACCAGTACTGTCCTGGAAGAAAGACCCCCTGAACGTTCTCCCAAAAGAAGAAGAATAATAAGGGAGGAAGAATCCCCTGATGAAAGTTACTCACCTTCTCAAACCCCAATAAGAATTGAGGAAGAATAGCTCACCAATGAGCAATTCGAACAAATGGCGTCACAAGGAGAAATTTTTGTTACACAAGTAGAAATTGATGAAGGGAACCCCCAGGAACCTCCTGTGCCAAGTTTTGAATTAACTATAGCAGATTTCAGAGGAAGGGAATTGGACCCTATTTTGGAACAAGTCAGTCAGCATTTTTTATCTGATAACAATTTTTTAAGATCTAGGGCTTTCCATCAGTTTGCATGGAGGGTAAACATGCACATTTTTGAGCAAAGGTGTAAGAATATGAAAACAGAACATCCAGAAATGGATGAGACCTCCATTCAAAATCAAATAAAGGAACAAATGGTGCAAGAGTTCCAAAATATAACCCCTGATGAGGGAAGACAGATGGTAAAAAATGCTAATGTTTTATTATTTCCCAATTGGGATATTGCTGACGCATTAATTTTTAATTCTATTTCAAATAATTTAGGACTCCAGGATCCAAATAAAGAGGAATTCTTGGGTACAACATTCAGCAATGATCAAGCTGCCCTTGTTATGTGGTCCCTGAGAAGAGGATCCAGAACTACTTCATCACAGCCTGATGATTTAGGACTAACAAGGAGTATCATTGTAAGGAGAGTTGCTAATACTTCAAATGTACAGGCAGCCCACATGAATGTGGATTATTCTAAATTTTCCTTGGCTACTGCGGAAAGAGAAGAGAGGGAAATGATTGATATGCATAATAAATATGAAATAGTGGTGGATGCTTATAACCAAGAGGTAAAAAGGAGAATTGAGTTGGAAAACAGGGTATCTCAATTAGAGAAGGTACTTGGAAAGAGGAAAGTGGGAGAATCTAGTGCACTGAGAATTGCATATCCTCCACAGTCATCTGTGGGATTAACCCCTATTATTGAGATACCTGACACCCCTGAAAGACCCCAATTCTATACTGCAGAAGAATTTGAAGCAGAAAAAACCAAATTACATGAGTGGTAGATAGAATTTAGAAATCAGCAGGAAGAGAAATGGAGGCAGGGTGTGACATATTTGAGGGATAAAATACAATGGTCAACTTTTTATGATCAGTTGACAAGGATTGTAACCCTCATGGATGAGTTGAATAAAGAAAAGGATGGACTAGATTCTCTTGCATAGAAATGGAGACAGAGAAACAATGATGTTACAATTATTTGTATATCTACAGTCCAAATGCCTTATCATCAGATTGAAAGGATTTTTGATTTATTGAATCAATTAGATAATTTTGAAAATAAAAGAGATTCTTTACAAAGAAAATTGATACTCTGTTTTTCAAAATATCTTGCTAAAAAATTCACCCTATTTCCTTGTGCTTTAGAATTTGTTGATACAGTAAAGGAAAAAGAAAAATGGAAAAAGGAAATGGATGAATTATTCGATAACAGAATAATAAACATCATCAGTGAGACTGGCCATTGGTTTTGGGCAAAGACAAATGAGGAGCTGGTAAAAGTACAATTATATTATGCTGCTATGAGAAAAGAATTCGATGATTTAGAGGAAAATGCCAATTCTTTAATAAAGATACAAAGAGAAACCCTAAGTTTTGATTGGCCAGATGATGATACTTTTAATAGATGGAAAAATCAGTTTAGTGAGCAGATGTCAGGAGACGATGACGAAGAAGATGTAAGAGTAATAGTTACTTTTGTAATCAGCAATGATGACATAGAAAATCCCCAGGTTAAAGTGAGTTTGCAGGTAACAGAAGATGATACATCACTTACAGACCTTATGGGTATGTACTCTGAAGATGAAGAATGATTGTAAGATCAGATCACAACAACCAAGAAGCATAACAAAAAGGGACCCGCCAAGAATTGTTGTTGTAATTAACCTTTCTATTATTTTTGTTTTTGTCTTTCTAAAGAAGGACACCTGTCACCTTCTTTAGCCTGAAGCTTGTTGCATCTCACACTATTTAAGTGAGATCCCAAGGCTAAAGAAGGGTCCGAATTCTATTTTTTACTAAGTATTGTGCTTAGTTCTATTTTTGGTCCAAACTTTTTTTTGAAAAGGAAGTTTGTAGTATACTTTTCTATCAAAATTTCTGAGATATAGATGAATGTAGAAAGAACCGTGCTTCTTCTCTTAAGGTCTTTCTGGGTCTATTGTAAAGGATATACCATTTTCAAAGGAAATGAATACAAATTATGAACTGTCTCCATATCTGTTCTTTCTAAATTTTGTCTCCTTTTAAATACTTAGCTACCTTGATGTTGTGTGAGTAAAAGCTTATGCAATTGATTGCAATATAATAAAGTTGTACATCCATTTGTTATTGCTGTTAATTCAATGGATTAAATAAAGGCTCTGATGAATGTGATGAGGTTGCTTAGGTGTTAAAAAGATTTTTGAATGATAAATTCTGGTAAGAATTGCTGATAATAATTTGTTGCAAAGCAACAAATTAGATCTAAGAATTTACTTGACTCTGAATCCCCAATGGATTAGGCACTGATCGAAAGTATTTCAGCCAAAAGAGAAGTATATTATGACTGGTTTTTTCAAAGTACATCATAAAATAAATTTTTACTTATATTTCCTGTAAGATATTCAAAGTTGGCCAGCACTTGCCTGCATGGATTGTTTTAGCTTCATTTAGCCATTGTTGTTGGAAACATCTGCAGAGCTATAGAAGATTTCTTGGCCATATCTGTTCAAGGGATGTGTTTATCAATTCGGTAAGATTTACGTATATGTTTGAGGATTTAGAGATGAGAATCAAAATGAAACTAAGAATAATTCTCATACAATTTTTCCATCTTTGAACCATCCCCGGGTACACCCACCTTGGTTTTTACAGAGCCAAAAGAGTAGAAAACCGTCTAAGGTTTTGTTGGAGTTGGGTCCTAGTACTTTTCATATGCAAGTGATAATGAGAATTGGCTATTCTTTAGGTTGTGTATGTACTGATATCTAGGTATTAAGCCTTTTTTCGCTTAGTAGTTTTAGCAGTGTTTTAACATCATAATAAAACACCAACAAAATGGTGACTCTGCTGGGGACTGTCTAACACATCTGTAAAAAGTACTGCAGTTGTCTTTAGCCTTACTGAGTACGTATGTGTTGTGTGATCTTTATTTTGCCCGTAGCTATGAGGGAATCTTTAGTGTCAAAACTTGAGGATTTAAAGAAGATATAACCCAAGTACCATTGCTACACACTGACACATCCAGCTTATCCAAGTGTCTTATCTAACAAGCAAGAGTTGCAGTCTTACAACATCAGTGATTGGTCTCTTTGTGCCGTATTTTTTTTCCTACTTGTGTATTGTTTTCTTTTTGTCAGTAAGAGTGTTATTATATTTTCCCAAAAGAGGGTGGTGACTCAGTCAAGGTTTTGAAGCTAGTGCTTATTGTAACAAAAGAAGAATATGGCTGACAAGAGAAAGAACACAAGGGCTTACATGAGAGCCAATCCCGATGTATCAATGTATACTGATCTACCCCAAGGTGGTAGGAAGAACCAAAATAAGAAAAGAACATATCCAAATCCTACTTGGAAGCCTAGAGGTAATGCCTCTGTAAATTCCCATTATCAACCAATAATAGCAAGAGAGTCATCTTCGCTTAGCTCTGAATCCGAAAATACAATACTCTTAGGAGGTATTTTCAGTACCCCATTACCAGATCAGAGAGTTTTTTAAGACAAAGACGTATCTACTATGGGAATTGCTTCACTAAGACCAGAGCCTGTAGCAGATATAAATTGTAGGCTAGGATTTAGGAGTTCATCTGATAACCCTTTTAATCCCAGAGTAGCCCCGTATATGGAACCAAACCTTATAGATCTAGATGACCCTGCTGATTCCGAGGAAACCTCTACTGATTCTAAAGAAGTGCAATCTGAAATAGGATTTTTGAAGAAATGGATTGCTGAGGAAGAAGCTAAATGCATCCATCTTGAAAAGGAGAGGGAGCGAGCCACTTTGGATGCAATAATAGAAAGTGATACTCTGCTAAGAAGGATGGCTGCTTTGAAAGAGAAAAATAAAAAATTAGAAGAGAATACCCCCACTCTCCATCAGGACGTCTTTGGAGATGTTGATAATCTAAGAGCTAAAGTTCAACAACAGGAAAAATGCCTAAATCAAAGGAAAGAACCAATTATTGCTCAAGTTCAAGCTTATAAACCCATTCAAGTTGATCCAATAGAGCCCACTGGAACAGTTCCAGATAAAGGGAAAGGCAAGGCTATAGGAATCCAAATAAATGAGCCTCAAGCCATACCGAGCAAACCTATACAACCCTCCATATCTAAATTAGATCTAGATCTAGAGAAGGCTCGAAAGGAGAGGGAAGACCTTGCAAAAGAACTTGAGAAGGTTGAAAATGAAGCTCAGGCCGCAGAAACCAGAAGGAAAATCCAATTCATAAAGTCTAATTCTGCATTGAATTCATGGCCTAGTTTGTCTATCCCACCTACAAATCCTGCACCAGTTAGAGGTCCCATAATCTCGACTCAGAGAGTACCCCAATCTGCTCCTACCTCATCTTCCAATATTGGCACTCAAGTCCCATTTGTCCCACCACAGCTGTCCCAAGCTGCTCTCCTGAGTCAAGCTAATACAGCTAGTACCTCTAATGTTCCTGGTTTCCAGAAGAAACCTATATACCTCAAAAAATATAGACAAATATCATTTGCCAGTATTCCTGGTGCCCCCCATCCCATATCTTTTGATTTAAGGGATAAAAGTGGTTAAGTTTTCTGGAAATAATGTTGTTACTGGTGAAGAATATTTGAGAATTTTCATTGACATGCTCAATGATTATAAAGTTGAACATGAGGACATGGTGATGAAATTATTTGTGCATTCACTCACAGAGGATGCAAGGGATTGGTTCAGGAGGTTGCCTGATGATAGTATTACTTCATGGAGTGATTTGGAGAAATTGTTCAAAGAGCAATATGGGGACAATACTAATGCAGGATTCATGTTGAATGAGTTCAACAATATCAAGAAGAATCCAAATGAATCCACATTTGATTTCAATGTGAGATTTCAGAAGGGGATGTACAAACTATTTCAGTTTATGCGGTTAAATGAAGACGTCTGTCTCACAACCTATTTCAATGCTTTTGATAGCAAAATGGCCTACCAACTGAGAGATAAGGATCCTAAAACTTTAAGAGATGCCTATAGAGTTGCAGTGAATATAGAAAATAATAGAAAGGCCTCTGGAAAATTAGGGAGGAGGGATGATCCTAAGCTTTTCAATCCTAAGAATAATAATAAAAGGGAGGGTGACAAAACTCCCATAGGAAAAAAGCCTGAAGAACCTACTATAGGCCATGTTTTAGAAATGCTCAAGAAGATGAATCCCACTATTTTCAATAAGACAAATGTTACTGAGAGAACCCCTGTGAATAACAACAATTTCAATAGACAGCCTAGGATGCAGAATTACACTTACACCACTCAGTGGAAAGATGGTAAACCAGTTCCCAACCAGACCCAAAATATGAAAGATAAGGATACTCCAGACCCCCTGCAAAGGAACACTGTAAATATGAATGATGATGTACCATGGTGCATTATATGCCAATCACCTCATTCTGCTGATTATTGTGTTGTTGCCCAGTCGTTCGCCCAAGCTCAAGGAGTGCAAGCAGAAGAAGAAACTGAAGAGAAAAACCATGATGATATAAGCTGCAATATGGTGAACACATTTGATGATTTGATAGATTCTGATTCAGAAGAACCTGAGAATGATGTTACTAGCCAGAGAATTTCTTACCAGTTACATCATCAGCAAATATTTTCAGATGATGAAAAGAATGATACAGATAAGGTATGCAATACATTTTCTGACATAGGTCTCACAAACCTAAGAATCCCCTCCAAGGAGGAAATTGATAGAATTACAGCCGAGATGATTTCACACGTCCATAGTAATTACAATTTGAGAAATAGAGCAATAAATAATGATGCAGGAAGGCCATCTAGTGTGTTCATCAAAGACACCACTCATAAGACAAATGATCAACACAAGAAAGTTAGTATAGATGTGCCTAAGATCAAGGAGAACAAGGGTCAGAAATGGGAACCAAAGAAGAAGGTTCAATTTCAGATAGGTGAAGCAACAAAGACAGTAGTGCAACCAGAGAAATCAAAACCAGATATTGTCAAGCAAAAAGTGGTGCCCACTACTCAAAAGACTCTGATTCCAGGTACTATTGTAAAACATACTGTGGTTGAACCTGTTGATATGATTGCCATGTTATCTCAAATTACTGTGAAAGTGCCCTTATCTGAGCTTTTTAGAATTGAAGAGCATAAGAATAAGGCTTTGTCATGGTTGGGTGGAATAGCAAACAACAATAGTATTGATGATCAAGCTATAGCCCAACAGACCCCATTAATAATAGAGGACAATGGTATTATATCCCAGATTCCTTAGATGTTTTTAGATGATTCATCAGTTGCGTTCATAGAAGATATTGAGCCTTTTTTCCTTAGTCTAATCATAAAAAGGAAAACTTTGAAAATTTGTATGATAGACTCTGGAGCTTCCAACACTATAATGCCTTTCAAAGTAATGGAAGCCCTAGGATTGAAGGTGGATACTAAGCAAGGTAGATGCCGAGGGATGGATGCTAGAGAGGTTCCAGTAATAGGTACTATAAATGCCTTACCATTCAAACTAGCTGCATTTCCTGAGGTAGAATTAACCATGTCTATCCTTGTGGTGGATATACCCCCACACTACGGGATGCTACTTTCCAGAAAATGGAGTGCTGCCATGGGGGGAAGCCTACAATGTGACCTTACTTATGCCACCTTCCATATAGGGGACAAAGCTATCAGGGTAAATAGGAAACCAAGGGTTAACCACATCTTAGGTGAAGAAATTGATAAAGATACCACTTGTTTCCTAGACACTGGGATTAATGCTTTCAGGGCTGAATTAATTATTCAGGAAGTAGAAAACTTGCCTGTTATCATTGAAAATGAGGTTGAATGTTGCATGAATTCACCAAAATTATGGACAATGTTCTTTGATGGGGCTAGTTCTAAAGAGGGTGCAGGGGCAGGTGTAGTCTTTGTGTCCCCTAAAAATAACACCTTCAGGTATTCATTCACCTTGAAGTTTGCTTGCACTAATAACATCACTGAATATGAAATATTGCTGCTAGGACTCAAAGTGGCCACACACCACAAAATTAAGAAATTGTGTGTCATAGGGGATTCTGAATTGATCATCTCTCAGATCAAAGGAACCTACTCCTCAAAAAATAGGAGATTAAAACAATATAGAAATGCAGTCTGGGATCAAATAGAATTTTTTGATGCATTTGGGATCTCATGGAGAGATAGGACCCAAAATAAAATGGCTGATCTTCTGGCCAATGTAGCTATCAAACCAAAAGAAATATCATTTGCAGGAATCTCCCAGATTGAGGTCCAAAATAGACCTTCTATACCTGACAACATTGAAAATTGGTAGGTTTTTGAAGATGACAAAGATATTTCAAATTTTTTGCTAAATGAAGACAAATACCATGGTCAGGAGATGGACTGCAATGGACTGATTGAAACCATAAATGGGAAAGAAACCATTTTTGGTCAAGAAATCATGCAATTAAAAACAAATAAGATGCCTAAGGGGTTGGTAGTCTTGGAGAATATTTTTGATAACCAAGACAGAGTAAAATCGGGAGTAAATGACTCCAAACCCCAGGAGCTAGAAGAAATGAATTTGGGAACGGATGAATTCCCTAAAAGGGTTTACATCGGCCAAGATCTGCCTGTTCAATTCAGAAAAGCATTGATTGACCTACTTAGAAAGTACAGGCATGTTTTTGCTTGGTCATATGATGACCTTAAAGCTTACAAGGAGGACCTTTTCCAGCATTTCATACTGTTGAAGGAAAATGTAAAACCTTTTAGGCAAAAATAGAGGCCAATCAATCCTACCCTTGCCCCAAAAATGCAGGAAGAACTGACAAAACTGAGAGATGGTGGAATAATCAAACCAATTAGGCATTCCACTTGGGTTTCAAACCTTGTTCGTGTGAGAAAAAAGAATGGAGATATTAGGCTTTGTGTGGATTTTAGAAATCTAAACATTGCATCTCTAAAAGATAATTATGGCTTACCTAATATGGAAGCCATGTTACAACAAGTGACCGACTCTGAATTGATGTCAATGATGGATGGATTTTTTGGATATAATCAAGTTCTGGTAAAAGAAAGTGAATAGTTCAAAATAGCTTTCACAATGCCTTGGGGAACATATGTGTATGTGAGGATGCCTTTTGGCTTGATTAATGCAGGAGCTACTTTCCAAAGAGCCATGGATGTAGCATTTCATGAGTATATTGACAAATTTATGGTTGTGTACCAGGATGATCTTACAGCGTATTCTAACAAGGCTGAAGATCACTGCAAACACTTGGAAAAAAAATTTATAAAAGCCCTGGAATATGGGGTATCTCTAAACTCAAAGAAATGCTCGTTTGGGGTCACAGAAGGAAAGTTATTAGGACACATAGTGTCTAAGGATGGGGTAAAAATAGACCCAGAAAGGGTAATAGCTATTGATAAAGTCCCCAAACCTAAAAATGTGAAAGGTATACAGTCCTTTTTTGGCCAAGTTAATTTTCTGAGGAGGTTTGTTACCAATTTTGCTAAAATTAGTAGACCCATTTCAAAAATGCTCAAGAAAGGAGCTGTTATAGATTGGAATGGTGAACCTTCACAGGCATTCCAGGATATAAAAATTGCAATAAAAAATGCTCCAGTGTTGAGAACCCCAGATTATGCAAAACCCATGCATATTTTTTCTTTTGCATCATTTCATACTGTAGCTACAGTTTTATTACAGAAAAATAAAGAAGGGTATGAGCAGCCTATTGCCTTTTTTAGCAAATCCCTGCAGCATGCTGAGCTGAAGTATGAAATAAATGAAAAACAAGCATATGCTTTGGTAAAGGCTATAAAAGCATTCAGAAGTTATTTGGTAGGTGCTATTATTATTGCTTTTGTACCTAGTGCTGCAGTTAAAGATATATTCTCTCAGCAGGAAGTGTCAGGAAGGAGATGTAGATGGATCAATAGAATCCAAGAATTTAACATTGATATGTAGATAACTAAGTTAGTAAGAGGTCAAGGTTTGGCCAAACTCATGGCCGAAACTAACCTAGACGCTAATCAGATAAACCTGGTAAATGATGATCTCAGAGTTGACTTCTGCGACATGGACCAGTGTGACTGGTACACCAATGTTATACATTACTTGCAACATATGGAAGTTCCTCCCCATTTGCTTGATAATGAAAAAAGGAATATTAAATTGCAAGCCATCAGGTATGTCATTGTTCAAAATAACTTATGGTGGAGAAACTTTGAGGGAGTTCTGTTGAAATGTGTTGACAAAGAAAGGGCAAAAGAGATTTTGAAAGACATGCATGTTGGAGTATGTGGAGGACATTACATGGCCAAAACTACTGCGCATAAGATAATGAGGGCTGGTTTCTGGTGGCCTGCTTTGTTCAAAGATGCTCAAGTTATGGTTAAGAAATGTGATCCTTGTCAAAGATTTGCTGGAAAGCTGAAATTCTCAGGAAATACTCCACTGAAGCCAGTTGAAACTCAAGCACCTTTTCAACAATGGGGTCTGGACTTCATAGGAGAAATCTTTCCCAAGTCCAACACTGGCTATTCTTGGATTCTGGTTACTACTGACTACTTTACAAAATGGGTAGAGGCTATCCCTACCAGAAATGCAACAAATAAAGTGGTAAATAATTTCCTATTGAATAATATCATTTCTAGATTTGGATGTCCACAGAAAGTTGTCACAGATAATGCTATGTGTTTTAGGTCTAAGGAATTCATCAAGTTTTGTGATAAATATGGAATGAAAAGAACATCATCTGCTCCATATCATCCACAAGGGAATGGACAAGCTGAGTCCACAAATAAAAGCCTGTTGAAAATCATTAAGAGAACCTTGGACGATAATAAAAGGGCTTGGGATTCCAAGTTACAGTTGGCAATATGGGCTGACAGAGTAACTGTAAAGAAGGCAATTGGGGTGGCTCCATTTGATTTAGTGTATGGAATTCAAGCTAGAATGCCCCAGAACAACTTGATGGGATTATATAATTACATCCAGTAATATGATGAAGATACTACTGATGAAATGAAAGAAAGAATGGATGAATTGGTAGGATTGACCGAAGCCAGAAGAGAAGCATCTCTGAGGAATCAAAAGTTGCAGTTACAAGTCAAAACACTCTATGATAAAAGAACTATAAACAAGAAATTTGAAAAAGGAGACCTAGTCTTAATGTGGAACGCCAGAATTGAAGATAAAGGAAAACATGGCAAATTTGATCCCATTTGGTTAGGCCCATATCTCATTGAGAATGCTTGGGGTAAAGATTCTTACATAATCAAAGATATATTTGATAATATTCTTGAATTGCTAGTTCATGGACAGTTCTTGAAGAAGTATTTTTCTTAAAAAAATACTTATTTTCTTCCATGAACAATAGTTTTAGGGTTTCCTGTCATCCTATTTTCTGTAAATCCTTGTACAGTCTGGGTTTTTTATTTTTGTGTGTTGCTTTGTGCTCTCTGAAGAAGTTGTCACTTTACCGGATGTGTGGTCTGCTCTCCCATAGATTCTGAATCCTTGCATAGACTCAAGTAGTCTATCATCCCCAGACAGAGCCACTGTTGGTCTGACTTTTTGTGTAGTAAAATTTTTCAGTTAAATCATAGAAAAGTCAAATGTTCTATGCCTAAGTGAAGCATAGGGTTTTGGATAAACCATCCATAAGAAATAATCGTCATATAAACCCTATATCATCTCTATTCATAAATTGTCGGGCGCGAAATTTTGAATTTTCAAAAGAGACGAATATGCTATCATATTCCTTTTCCTTTCTCCTGGGTTACCTTTCTTCCTATTTGTCCCAACCGTCAGATCCGATTAGATCTACCATTGGCGTTACCTTGCTATGACGAGTTGCATGCTTATTAAGTATAGCGAGATAATGAGTATTGAGTATTTTAAGCGGTGGGACCGTAAAGTGAAGATGCGGCGATCGGAGATTTTCTTATTAAATGATTTATTGTGCAAGTACACTTTGCAATTCACCATCCAAAAAAGGATAGGGACCCACTAGAATATCTGACATCAGAGCTGGAATGTTGGTTTTTCTAGATGTTCCGCCACCTCGCTATCAGAAAATTCAGACACTTCACCGTTAGCAAAGTAGCGAGGCCACGTGAAAAATTTGAAAATGATGACATTGCATCTTGCTTGTATCATAATTACACCAGGTGGCATGACCATTCATAAATACCGTTGTCAGAATCAGTTTTAGTTAACAGAAGTAATTACTGGGTAACCCTTGCATTATCTGGCACGAAATCCTTTTAAGTGTCGGAGCTCGCTACCTCACTATCGGAAAATTCAGGTGCTTCACCGTTAGTGAGTTAGCGAGGCCTCGTAAAATGGTAAAAGATCGGAAAGATCTTTGATGACGTGGAATGACAGATGACTATGATAAATTTTGACATGTGCCAACTATGTAGAGATTCGATTCTCATTAATACCTATCTGACTGAATGTACAAAAAATCTTGAACGTCAGCTTGAAGTGGATCAACGGAGCTCGCTACCTCGCTATGACAAGTTGCATGGGAGATAATTATAGTGACATAGCAAATATAAATCAGGAGATCTTGTGTTTCTTCTTCACCTTTGATTTGGTAAGTGATCAACGGCTGTCGTCTCCTCACTATGAAGAGTTACAAGGGAGATAATTATAGCGACATAGCGAGTTGGGCCCGCCGCCTTCTTTCTTAAGAAGCCCTGTAGCGTATCTTTCAATCATTTCTTGATCTGATCAACGATTGTCGCCGCTTCCCCATGGTAAGGTGCTTGTTCTTTATGCATAACGAAGTAGCGACATGCTCACACGTATTCTCCGTCGTCAGTGGGTCCAAATATAAGTGCCATCAAAAGAAAGAATTCTGTACGTGGCAAGTTCTCATTGGGTAAAATAACTGACATGGCAAATATAACTCCTAGTTGTTCTCTCTATACCGCATGATCGTAGGATCTTTGAAGATCGACGGTGCAGTTTTAAATGAAAAATGTAGTGCCACTCTCTGTATTAATTAGACAAGAAAGCTTCGTCCATGAGGAAAAACAGAGTATAATACAGAGAGATTTCATCAGTTTCATTTCACACGAGAAAAGATTTGGAGCCATTCTTGTGCAGAAGCCATTACTGAAAGAAAAGCGTGCCAAGGTTTGTAAAAACTTGTCAAGTTGTCTATTCGCGGAAAATTTGCAGGAATACAGAGGAGAATTAAGACATAATTCAAGTAAGTAAAACTACCATCATCTTCGTGAGCTTTTAAGTTTTAAAAAGATAGCCCAAGATGCCTCCGAAGAAGGGATTTATAGGTGCAATAAACTACTTGGATAGAAATGTGCATGATGATTTGCTTGAGTTACTTCCTGAGTCTACTGTAGAAATGGTGCAAGTTAAGAGGTTAACCTCACTGAACCCTAGGCTAAGGATAGCTGATGGATTGTATGATAAGGGTAATTGGGTCTGGGATGCTCAAACTTCTCAAACTGGTTTGAGTTTATTCAAAAAATGGTTTGCGAAAAGGAAGTTATATGCCCCTCATGCCAATATATGGAATTTTGATCTTGGAAAGCTTGTTGTCCCCAGCGTGTTTATGAATTTTGACCTGCTTGAAGCTATAGCAAAAAACTATGACCAAGCCACTAAGGTAGTGAGAAGAATGGATGGTGAGGCTTTAGTTACCATCAGTCCCGAGGAGATTAGGAAGGTTTTCAGTCTGGGACCTCTCACCATATATCATGTGCCCATTAATTTGATAGAGTTAGAAAAAATATATATATCCAAGAGGGATGTAGTTAGATAGGGTGCACTGAAAGCCCACATAGGCCGGATTGGAGGCCTCCCAACCATAACATCATCTTCTAAAGAACCATTCAAGAAATCATGCTTTAATGTTAGGGCAGTAGAGATATATAGGACCCTGTGCAGAGTCTTCGAAGAGGGCGAAGAAGATTTTATTCCAGTGAGCTTCATGTATATGATCACCCAAATCTCCTCTTTTGGTGTGGAAATAATTTTTCATTTTTCACCTTACTTGGCAAATGAGATTCACCAGGGATTGGTGGGGATTGCAAAGGGCAAGGTGGAAAAGGTTTGGGGTCAGTACTCCTTATTGATGCATATGTTTCTTTTTAAAGGGGCCACTTATTTTGGTAAAGAAATGGTTTTAAATAGAGAACAAGAGGGGGAGGCACTGCCAGTCCAATTATGGAGTGCAGACATGACCTGGGAAGCAAAAAATGCTAGCTTCATTAGATTTGATAGGCACTTTGCCTCCAAACTAAGATGCCTCATATTGAGTGATAATCCCAGAATCCCTAAGGCGTTAATGCACCTTGTTAGGCCTATGGACAAACCCCATAATCTAAAAGTTTCACATAATTGGGGAGATATTATCCCATATTCAGTCTCAACTGTCATCAGGGTCTATGGATTCAAAGGAACACCCCATGTGCTACCCTATCAGGTACCTTTAAAGGTAGGGATAGCTGAATTTTTGTGGCAGTTGGGAGGAGTGGAGGAGGCATTTTTGCACAAAAGGGGGACAGGATCAATTTTTCCTACTTGTACTATAGCCCACCAGTTTGTGATAACTAAAGAAGGGTGGGTCTTTGTCCACAAAATTTTGGATCAATATAAGATGGCAGTGTCTCATTCTCGTTTTTGTGATATAGAAGGTTTCTTTAACTCTGCTCTTAGATTTAGAATCAAGCTTCGTCCAGTTCAGCATGAATTCTACTTTCCTGAAGATATAATAAGAAATGAATATTCTCTCCATGAGCAAGAAATAAAGAAAGAAAAATGGAGAGTCTATTCAAAAGTTTTGGAATTCATTAATTGTTTTGACAAAGATTACCGTCCTCTTAGTAATGTTGCAACCAATGCAGATAAAATAAATAAGCTCATGAGTACTTTCTCTGAGATAATGGAAGTAATGAATGAGAAGAAATAGCATTTTATTAATTATTTCCCAGATAAAGCCAGAGAAGTTATGAGAAAATTGGGTTTCACCCCCAACATTGGAATGGGTCCACTGGTGGTACAAAAGAAGACAGGATATACTATTGTTCGACAGTAGGTGCCCATTGTACATAAAGAAAAACAGATAATTGAATCCACCAGTACTGTCCTGGAAGAAAGACCCCCTGAACCTTCTCCCAAAAGAAGAAGAATAATAAGGGAGGAAGAATCCCCTGATGAAAGTTACTCACCTTCTCAAACCCCAATAAGAATTGAGGAAGAATAGCTCACCAATGAGCAATTCGAACAAATGGGGTCACAAGGAGAAATTTTTGTTACACAAGCAGAAATTGATGAAGGGAACCCCCAGGAACCTCATGTGCCAAGTTTTGAATTAACTATAGCAGATTTCAGAGGAAGGGAATTGGACCCTGTTTTGGAACAAGCCAATCAGCATTTTTTGTCTGATAACAATTTTGTAAGATCTAGGGCTTTCCATCAGTTTGCATGGAGGGTAAACATGCACATTTTTGAGCAAAGGTGTAAGAATATGAAAACAGAACATCCAGAAATGGATGAGACCTCCATTCAAAATCAAATAAAGGAACAAATGGTGCAAGAGTTCCAAAATATAACCCCTGATGAGGGAAGACAGATGGTAAAAAATGCTAATGTTTTATTATTGCCCAATTGGGATATTGCTGACGCATTAGTTTTTACTTTTGTTTCAAATAATTTAGGACTCCAAGATCCAAATAAAGAGGAACTCTTGGGTACAGCATTCAGCAATGATCAAGTTGCCCTTGTTATTTGGTCCCTGAGAAGAGGATCCAGAACTACTTCATCACAGCCTGATGATTCAGGACTAACAGGGAGTATCATTGTAAGGAGAGTTGCTGATACTTCAAATGTACAGGCAGCCCACATGAATGTGGATTATTCTAAATTTGCCTTGGCTACTGCAAAAAGAGAAGAGAGGGAAATGATTGATATGCATAATAAATATGAAATAATGGTGGATGCTTATAACCAAGAGGTAAAAAGGAGAATTGAGTTGGAAAACAGGGTATCTCAATTAGAGAAGGTACTTGGAAAGAGGAAAGTGGGAGAATCCAGTGCACTGAGAATTGCATATCCTCCACAGTCATCTATGGGATTAACCCCTATTATTGAGATACCTGACACCCCTGAAAGACCCCAATTCTATACTACAGAGGAATTTGAAGCAGAAAAAACCAAATTACATGAGTGGCAGATAGAATTTAGAAATCAGCAGGAAGAGAAATAGAGGCAGGGTGTGACATATTTGAGGGATAAAATACAATGGTCAACTTTTTATGATCAGTTGACAAGGATTGTAACCCTCATGGATGAGTTGAATAAAGAAAAGGATGGACTAGATTCTCTTGCACAGAAATGGAGACAGAGAAACAATGATGTTACAATTATTTGTATATCTACAGTCCAAATGCCTTATCATCAGGTTGAAAGGATTTTTGATTTATTGAATAAATTAGATAATTTTGAGAATAAAAGAGATTCTTTACAGAGAAAATTGATACTCTATTTTTCAAAATATCTTGCTGAAAAATTCACCCTATTTCTTTGTGCTTTAGAATCTGTTGATACAGTAAAGGAAAAAGAAAAATGGAAAAAGGAAATGGATGAATTATTCGATAACAGAATAATAAACATCATCAGTGAGACTGGCCATTGGTTTTGGGCAAAGACAAATGAGGAGCTGGTAAAAGTACAATTATATTATGCTGCTATGAGAAAAAAATTCGATGATTTAGAGGAAAATGCCAATTCTTTAATAAAGATACAAAGAGAAACCCTAAGTTTTGATTGGCCAAATGATGATACTTTTAATAGATGGAAAAATCAGTTTAGTGAGCAGATGTCAGGAGACGATGACGAAGAAGATGTAAGAGTAATAGTTACTTTTGTAATCAGCAATGATGACATAGAAAATCTCCAGGTTAAAGTGAGTTTGCAGGTAACAGAAGATGATACATCACTTACAGACCTTATGGGTATGTACTCTGAAGATGAAGAATGATTGTAAGATCAGATCACAACAACCAAGAAGCATAACAGAAAGGGACCCGCCAAGAATTGTTTTTGTAATTAACCTTTTTGTTATTTTTGTTTTTGTCTTTCTAAAGAAGGACACCTGTCACCTTCTTTAGCCTGAAGCTTGTTGCATCTCACACTATTTAAGTGAGATCCCAAGGCTAAAGAAGGGTCCAAATTCTATTTTTTACTAAGTATTGTGCTTAGTTCTGTTTTTGGTCCAAACTTTTTTTTGAAAAGGAAGTTTGTAGTATACTTTTCTGTCAAAATTTTTGAGATATAGATGAATGTAGAAAGAACTATGCTTCTTCTCTTAAGGTCTTTCTGGGTCTATTGTAAAGGATATACCATTTTCAAAGGAAATGAATACAAATTATGAACTGTCCCCATATCTGTTCTTTCTGAATTTTGTCTCCTTTTAAATACTTAGCTACCTTGATGTTGTGTGAGTAAAAGCTTATGCAATTGATTGCAATATAGTAAGGCTGTACATCCATTTGTTATTGCTGTTAATTCAATGGATTAAATAAAGGCTCTAATGAATGTGATGAGGTTGCTTAGGTGTTAAAAGGATTTTTGAATGATAAATTCTGGTAAGAATTTCTGATAAGAATTTGTTGCAAAGCAACAAATTAGATCTAAGAATTTACTTGACTCTAAATCCCCAATGGATTAGGCACTGATCGAAAGTATTTCAGCCAAAAGAGAAGTATATTATGACTGATTTTTTCACAGTACATCATAAAATAAATTTTTACTTATATTTCCTGTAAGATATTCAAAGTTGGCCAGCACTTGCCTACATGGATTGTTTTAGCTTCATTTAGCCATTGCTGTTGGAAACATCTGTAGAGCTATAGAAGATTTCTTGGCCATATTTGTTCAAGGGATGTGTTTATCAATTCGGTAAGATTTACGTATATGTTTGAGGATTTAGAGATGAGAATCAGAATGAAACTAAGAATAATTCTCATACAATTGTTCCATCTTTGAACCATCTCCGGGTACACCCGCCTTGGTTTTTACAGAGCCAAAAGAGTAGAAAACTGTCTAAGGTTTTGTTGGAGTTGGGTCCTAGTACTTTTCATATGCAAGTGATAATGAGAATTGGCTATTCTTTAGGTTATGTATGTACTGATATCTAGGTATTAAGCCTTTTTTCACTTAGTAGTTTTAGCACTATTTTAACATCATAATAAAACACCAACAAAGTCCATTTATGTTAGGTATTGTAGTGCTTGAGAGACTATCAGTTGTATGGAAACTTGAGTAAAAGTGGGTTCTTCCAGTCAGAGGTGAAGTATTTGGGACACATCATCACTAGTGATGAAATTACAGTGGATCTAGAGAAGATTCATGCTATCATGGATTGGCCAGTACCCACTAATGTCTTAGAAGTTTGTAGTTTCATGGGATTGGTGGGTTACTATTGTCACTTTGTGGAGGATTTCTCACAAGTAGCTCATCCCATCACTTCTCTCTAGAGGAAAGGGAAGAAGTATGTTTGGTCAGACCAGTGTGAGGTAGCATTTAATTCTCTTAAGGAGGGTTTGACCTATGCACCAATCCTTGTAGTGCCTAATTCTATAGGTGATTTTATGGTTTACACAGATGCTTCATTGGAAGGCATGGATGTGATGTTGATGTAGGATGGTCATGTAATTGCATATGATTCTAGGAAACTCAAGGATTGTGAGCTTAACTACCCCACTCATGATTTGGAACTTGTAGTTGTAATGCATGCCTTTGTCCATTGAAGGCATTTCCTTTTGGGACATAGGTTTGTGTTACATAGTGACCATAGGAGCTTGCAGTACATTTTTACTCAGCCAAACCTATATGCATGACAACTTCATTGGATGGAGTTCTTGTGTGAGTATGACTTTGATATTCATTACATTAAAGGGAAAGAGAATGTTGTCACAGATGCTTTTAGTAGAAGACAGTATGAGGTATCAGTGATTTCATTGGGAGTGGATTTGCGAGGCCATATCTTGAAAGCTTTGCCTAGTGACACTTGGTATCAGGAGGTAAGGGTAGAGATCAAGTCCAAACATACCCTTGAGGGGAAATTTTAAGGTTATGTTCTTGAGTTTGATGGACTATTGAATCACATGGGGCATATCTATGTACTTGTGTTGGGTGATCTTTGTACCTTAGTTTTGTCAGAAGTGTATCATGCATCATATTCCACACATCATAGAGTCAACAAGATGCATGTTGATCTCAAACAGTTGTACATTTGGGTAGGGATGAGATGTGATGTTGCTGATTTTATTGCTAGATGTCTTGAGTGCCAGAGAATGAAGGCAAAGCATCAACATCTGGCAAGTCTTTTGTAGCCACATACCATTCCAAAGTTAAAATGGGATACGATATCTATTGATTTTATCACAGGGTTTCCTATGTCCTTATGGAGACATGATTTTATCATGGTGATAATGGACAAGTTGTCCAAGGTAGCACATTTTTCACCCATGAGAGCATCCTACATAGCTTCTTCTGTAGCACATGTTTTCTTGGCAGTTATTGTTTGTTTGCATGGGATTCCTTGTCAAATTATTTTGGATAGAGATCTAGTATTTACTTTTGTACTATGGACATCCCTCTAGCATGCTTTGGGTGTTGGATACAATTAAGTAATTGTGTATTGTCTTTGATGATACACAAATTCCATATCAGTTATCAGACATAGTCTATCGAGTTTTGTCGGTCAGGAAAACAGTTTACAGAGTCTACCGAGCTCAGTCGGTCAGTAAAGCCTTTTGCAGTATATACCGAGCGTTCTTGTATGTCACACGGTGAGTTAGTGTTAACCGAGTTCACACGGTAAGCTAAGGAAAGTTTAGTTCTTACCGAGATCACTCGGGTATCAAAAGATTTTGTAGCGGATGGTTAGTGTTAACCAAGTTCATACGGTAAGCTAAGGAAAGCTTAGTTTTCACCGAGCTCACTCGGTAGTCGAAGACAGCTTTTACCGAGTCTAGTCGGTTTCCAAAGGAAGTGGCAGGTTTACCGAATTCCTTGGTAATTGTAGTTTTTACCGAGTTCTGCCGGTTAACATAGGAAGCATTTTTTTTTGTTGTGTATTGACCGGGCAGCGTCGGCCAGTGAAGAATTTTGTTTTGTTTGTTAGTTCAAGCCGACTTTGGAATATGTTTTGTCAAGTTGGTTGGGCCAACCTGGTATTATGTATAGTATATAAAGAGGTGCTCAAGATGCGGAAAAGTGTGGAATAGAGAGTGTATACGGATAGTGCAAGGAAGTGCAAGGAAGAGACTTATGTGTGCATAAGCAGAGTTGAGCAGAGGGAAATCTTGGAGCTGCAAAGATATATTTAATCAGTAAAGATCTTGTGGAGCTAAACTGAGATCTGTATTCAGCAAGATAAGTTGCATGTATTTTCAGATCATTCATTGTTGCTTTCTAACCATTGTAACAGTGATTCCAAAATCTCCTAACAGAGTTGGTTTAACAGCCATTCCATAAATCCTTTAACAGGGTGGCAATTCAGTTGAATTGTTCTAAAGACCTCTTACAAGGCCACTCCTAACAGGGTGATTAAATCCTCTAACAGGGTCACACCTAACAGTGTATTTTGTAACCTTTAACAGGGTTGGCTCCTAACAGGGCTCACTTCAGAAGAGTGAAAATTGGTGACTAGTTGCTGGTAGTTTTTTCCATATTGGGTTTCCACGTAAATCTGGTGTCTACTGTGTTCATGATTACTTTCATTTGTATGGTCGCTTATTTCAGTAAATGCTTAATAAATTAACTAAACATCTATCTAGTTTTAAGCAGTAATTTATGTGATTACCGAGTAGCAGCAGCAACTAAGTTTAAGGCATCTTTGGGACCGTTGAATTTTTTTTTGTGGTAACTAATTCACCCCTCCCCTCTCAGTTACCCCATCTTCATTTTTCAACAATTGGTATCAGAGCTTTTGGTGCTTGTAGGAGGAGATTTCAAAGATCTAAGCCAAAGATCAAGATGTCTTACAAGAGGGAAATCCCAAGGCTTAACTGAAACAACTTCTCAGCATGGCAGGGATTAATGAGACTTCATCTAGCTTCCATTGGTGACACTGGTCTAAAATATCTTGATGAGAAATATGTAGAACCATCAGGTACATTATCAGTCAATGACATTGCTATAAAGAAGACTCATAACATTATGATGATTGATATTGCATCCACCTTGAGTTATGAAGAGTTTGATGATGTCAAGGACTGCACTACTGCCTATGAAATGTGGGAAAGACTAAAAGAGATCTATGGTGGAGATGACAATGTCAGAAGAGCCAAAGCTAAAAGTCTGAGAGGACAGTTCGATCAAATAAAAATGAAAGAAGATGAAAACATTGTCAAATATGTTGAAAGAATTAAAGCATGTGTCAGTGCTATCAAAGCTTTTGGAGGAAGTATCAGTGAAGAGACAGTCATAAGTAAAGTTCTTAGAACTCTACTTCCAGTTTATGCCATCAGGGTATCATCCATTCAAGAAAGAAGGTGTGAGGCCAATCACAAGATAAACCTAGAGGCCATAGTTGGAAGATTGACAGCATTTGAACTAGATAATTTTGATAATTATGTTCCAACTGCAAAGAACATTGAGTCTGCATTTGAAGCCAAGCTTTCACTCAAGGACAAAGGCAAGAAGAAGAAGGAATCTCAGTCAGAGAGTGAAGATCAATCAGATCAGAGTTCTGACAGCGACCTTGAAGTAATTGAAGCTCTACTTGCAAGGAAATATTCAAGAAGAAGAGGTAAATACAAAGGTAAAGTACCCCTAATCTGCTTTTCATGTGAAGAAGTCGGTCATATTGCTGCAAGGTGTCCAAACAAAAAGGATAAAGATGAAAAGAAAGATAATAAATGGAACAGTAAGAAAGATCTCAAATCATTTAAGGATAAAAGTAAGAAATCATGTTTTATGGCTAAAGATTCTAATGATTCTAATGATGAAGAAGAGGATGAGATTGTTTACATTGCTGTAGAAGATGAATCTGACAATGAAGAAATGGCACTCATCTCTCACATAAGTAAGAATGATACATGGATCATTGATAGTGGCTGCTCACATCATATGACTGGAGATAAAACAAAGTTTGATCAATTTGAAGAGTATGATAGCGGCAGTGTAAGATTTGGAAACAATGAACCTTGTTGCATCAAAGGAAAAGGAAGAATCACTCTAACCCAGGAACTTGTATGTGATAATGCTTATTGGGTAGAAGGCCTAAAGCACAATTTGTTGAGTGTGGCACAGTTACTCAACAATGGACTCAAAGTAGAATTCATCCAAGGCAAAGCAAGATTGTTGAACGGTAAAGGAAAGCTGATTGGATCTGGTACTCAAACTAAAGGTAACTTGTTCTATCTTGAACTTGGTGAACATTCATGTTTTATTGCTCAAGTAGAAGAGATTTGGTTATGGCATAAAAGGTTATGTCATGTAAACTTTGACAATTTGGTAAAGATAAGAAAATTGAAGAAAGTGAGAGGCATTCTTGATTTAAAGAAACCAGAGGTCGGTTTATGCAAGAATTGTCAAATTGGAAAGATGGGTAAGTCTAGTTTCAAAAGAAAAAATTATCAGTCTGAAGACTTATTAGAAATTGTGCATACTGACTTATGTGGACCTATTGAAACTGAAAGCTATACTGGTGAAAAATATTTTATTCTTTTTGTTGATGATTATTCAAGAATGATGACCGTCATGTACCTAAGGAACAAATTAGAAGCATTTGAAAAGTTCAAATGGTATTTGGCAAGAGTAGAAAAAGAAACAGGGAAAAGATTGAAATGCCTAAGGTCAGACAGAGGTGGTAAATTTATTTCACATGAATTCAATAACTTTTGTATTGAAAGAGGAATCAAAAGATAGGTTTCAGCACCAGGTACTCCTGAACAAAATGGCATAGCTGAAAGAAGGAACAGATCCATCATGGATTGTGCAAGAACCTTGATGATAGAAAAGAATGTTGCTATCAAATACTGGAAGGAGGCTATCAGCACAGCAGTTCATACCTTAAACCGAGTACAGTTGAAAAAAGACTCATTCAAAACTCCCTATGAATTATGGTATGGCTATAAACCCAATATAAGTTATCTGAAAGTATTTGGAAGCAAATGTTATATCTTGAAAGAATCTAGAAAAGGTAAATTTGATGTGAAAGGTGATGAAGGTATATTTTTTGGATACTCATGCAAGAGTAAAGCATATAGATGCTTGAATTTATCTACTCACAAAGTCATAGAAAGTATACATGTGAAAGTTGATGAGTTTGCAGAAAAGACTGAAGAAGAAAGCAGAAGAGAACTAGAAGATTACAAAAGATTCGTCTTCAGTGAACCAAATATAATATCAACTGCATCCGAGAATCAGAAACCTTCTTCTACCGAGTCATCACTAACCGAGTTGCAGGAAACATCTACCGAGCCAACATCTACCGAGCCAACATCTATCGAGTCAAAGAATACCGAGTTAGAGATTACCGAGCCAGAGATAACCAAGCATGTGCATACCGAGCCAGTTGATACCGAGCCAGACCAAACCGAGCATGAAGGTGAAATGCAAGAAGATAACAACAAGATTCATCCAAAAGGAAAAGAACCTATTCTAGTCAAGTATGTCAGGAGACATCATTCAGCAGATCAGATCATTGGAAACAAATCTGAAGGAACCATCACAAGAAGTAAGTTGAAAGGTACTTGTTTACTTGCTGATTTTGAACCTAGAACTGTCAAAGATGCATTAGAAAATGATAATTAGATTGAAGCAATGAATAAAAAAATAGAACAAATAGAGAAAAACAAAACATGGACTCTTGTACCCAGGCCTAAAGACAAAAATGTAATCGGTACAAAGTGGGTTTTCAGAAATAAGTTGGATGAAAATGGCAAAGTATCAAGAAACAAAGCTAGATTAGTGTGCAAAGGATATTCTCAAGAGGAAGGCATAGATTATGGAGAAACTTTTGCTCCCGTTGCTAGATTGGAAGGTGTTAGAACCTTATTAGCATATGCTGCTTACAAAGGATTTAAAGTTTATCAGATGGATGTCAAGTCAGCATTTCTAAATGGTATACTGGATGAAGAGGTCTACGTTGAACAACCTGAAGGTTTTATAGATCCAGATAAAAAGAACATGGTTTGCAAATTGCACAAGGCACAGTATGGTCTGAAACAAGCCCCTAGAGCATGGTATGAAAGATTGCATAGCTATCTTATTCAAATTGGATTTCAAAGAAATAATGATAACAGTAGTTTGTATATCAAGGAAGGACCAGAAAATAAGATTGTCCTGGCAGAAATATTTGTAGATGATACTATTTTCATAGGGAATGATGATCTTTGCAAAGAATTTTCAGAACAAATGAGCAAGGAATTTGAAATGTCAATGTTCAGTGAAATCAAATTCTTTGTTGAACTTCAAATTCAGCAGAACAAGAATGGCATCTACATCACTCAAGCAAAATACATCAAAGAGATATTGAAAAAGTTTGGTATGGAAGAATGTAAACCAGTTGGAACTCCCATGTGTACTGGGCTAAAACTTACCAAAGAAGATGATTCAAAGGAAATAGATCAGACATTGTACAGATCTATGATTGGAAAGTTGCAATATGTAGTTCATACTAGGCCAGATATTGCTCTTGCAGATGGAATTTTGGCAAGATTTTCAGCCAAACCAAGAGAAAATCACATGATGGCAATCAAGAGGATAATGAGATATCTGAAAGGAACTGAAGATTATGGATTATGGTATAAATTTGGAGGAAACCTAGACTTAAAAGTGTTTACTGATGCTGATTGGGCAGGAAACCTTAACGACAGAAAAAGCACAAGTGGAGGTGCATTCTTTCTTGGAAAGAGGTTGGTTTCTTGGACAAGCAAAAAGAAAAATTGTACAACTCAATCAACAGCAGAGGCAGAGTATGTTGCTGCAGCAGTAAACTGTTCTAATATTGTTTGGTTCAAGCAATTGCTACAAGGCATGAAGATGGAAATCAAGGAACCAGTTGTCATGTTTTGTGATAATACAAGTGCAATCAACATATCTAAGAATCCAGTAATGCATTCTAAGACTAAGCACATTGCAATCAAGTATCACTTTGTCAGAGAATTGGTGCAGGACAAGGAAATCATATTGGAATATGTCCATACAAAGGAACAAATTGCTGACATATTCACAAAGCCTTTACCTAAGGATGCATTTTTGTATCTCTGAGGTAAGTTAGGGGTCATTCCCCTATCTGAAGTTCACTAAAATTAAGTTTTAGTGATGCATCAGCTCTTACAAAATTGAACAATCATCAGTTGATGCAGCAAATCAAGGAAATATTGCATATGAATCAGTACTAAAGGTACAATGAAATTCATTGAAATTGGATTGTCTTTGGCATGTGTTGTCAAAGAGGGAGAGTTTTACTATCATATCTTTCCAAAATTTGATTATGTAATTCCTTCACAGAGGGAGATTACTGTAAGAGGGAGAGTTCTCTATCTTAGAGGGAGAATTGTTAATTGTGTTGTGTTGCTGTAGACTTGCTTTCAAATTTCATTTCTGCTATGACATGTTGTGTTGCCATCAATGCCAAAGAGGGAGATTGTTGGATACAATTAAGTAATTTTGTATTGTCTTTCATGTTACACAAATGCCATATCAGTTATCAGACAGAGTCTATCAAGTTCTGTCGGTCAGGAAAACAGTTTACAGAGTCTACCGAGCTCAGTCGGTCAGTAAAGCCTTTTGCAGTATATACCGAGCGTTCCTGTATGTCACACGGTGAGTTAGTGTTAACCGAGTTCGCACGGTAAGCTAAGGAAAGTTTAGTTCTTACCGATATCACTCGGGTATCAAAAGATTTTGTAGCAGACGGTTAGTGTTAACCGAGTTCGCACGGTAAGCTAAGGAAAGCTTAGTTTTCACCGAGCTCACTCGGTAGTCGAAAATAGCTTTTACCGAGTCTAGTCAATTTCCAAAGGAAGTGGCAGGTTTACCGAATTCCTTGGTAATTGTAGTTTTTACCAAGTTCTGCTGGTTAACACAGGAAGCATTTTTTTTTGTTGTGTATTGACCGGGCAGCGTCGGCCAGTGAAGAATTTTGTTTTGTTTGTTAGTTCAAGCCGACTTTGGAATATGTTTTATCAAGTTGGTTGGGCCAACCTGGTATTATGTATAGTATATAAAGAGGTGCTCAAGATGCGGAAAAGTGTGAAATAGAGAGTGTATACGGATAGTGCAAGGAAGTGCAAGGAAGAGACTTATGTGTGCCTAAGAAGAGTTGAGCAAAGGGAAATCTTGGAGCTGCAAAGATATATTTAATCAGTAAGGATCTTGTGGAGCTAAACTGAGATCTGTATTTAGCAAGATAAGTTGCATGTATTTTCAGATCATTCATTGTTGCTTTCTAACCATTGTAACAGTGATTCCAAAATCTCCTAACAGAGTTGGTTTAACAGCCATTCCATAAATCCTTTAACAGGGTGGCAATTCAGTTGAATTTTTCTAAAGACCTCTTACAAGGCCACTCCTAACAGGGTGATTAAATCCTCTAACAGGGTCACACCTAACAGTGTGTTTTGTAACCTTTAACAGGGTTGGCTCCTAACAAGGCTCACTTCAGAAGAGTGAAAATTGGTGACTAGTTGCTGGTGGTTTTTCCCATATTGGGTTTCCACGTAAATCTGGTGTCTACTGTGTTCATGATTACTTTCTTTTGCATGGTCGCTTATTTCAGTAAATGCTTAATAAATTAACTAAACATCTATCTAGTTTTAAGCAGTAATTTATGTGATTATCGAGTAGCAGCAGCAACTGAGTTTAAGGCATCTTTGGGACTGTTGAATTTTTTTTTGTGGTAACTGATTCACCCCTCCCCTCTTAGTTACCCCATCTTCATTTTTCAACATTGGGTACGCAACTTAATTTCAATTCAACATATCACCTAGAGACCAATGGTTAGACTGAGAGAGTGAATCAGGTTCTAGACGATATGCTTCACATGTAAGTTATGGATAGGTAGGTCAAGTGGGAGGACTATTTGTACCTTGTTGAGTTTGCATACAACAATGGCTATCATAGTTCTCTAGGCATGTCACCTTTTCAGTCCTTGTATGGTAGACTATGTCATACCCCTTTGAGTTGGGATTGCTTAGAGTACCAAGTTCTTTTGGGTCCAGAGATGCTTCAGGATATGGACTAGCAAGTGGTTCGCATTAGGGAGCATTTGGTTACTACTCAGAATAGGCAAAAGAAGTATGCAGATGCCCATAGTTTGGATCATCACTTTTTTGTTGGTGACATGGTGTTTTTGAGAATGTTTCTAAGGAAGAGCCCCATCTGTTATGGGAAAGGCTCTAAGTTGACACCACATTTTGTCAAACCATTTGAGATCCTCAAGAGGATTGTTCATGTTGCTTATTGACTAGTGTTGCCGCCTAGCCTATCCCACATCCATGATGTTTTTCATGTTTCTATTTTGAGGCAATATGTTCCAAATGTGACCCATGTTCTTGATTGGGATTTTTTGCAAGTAATGGATGGGTAGCTTACTTTGGAGCCCATTCGTATCATATAGAACTAGAGGCTAACCTTGTGAGGTAGGGACATAGAGCAGGTAAGGGTCCAATGGGACCCAAGTGATGAGACTTCTACAACTCGGAAGGATGCTACATCACTAAGGGGATTGTACCCCTATCTTTCTGCAAGCTTCCAGGAGTAAGCCTATTCTAGTGGGGGAGGATGTAGTGCCTCTAGTGTTTGTAGTATATACCTTATTTATTTTAATTTGAGAGATACTAGATACTCTTATTATTTGTAAATTATGATGACCTTGTCTAATGTTATGCTCTAATTTAGTACCATAGATGCTTTACTGCTATACTATTCAATTTATCATATTTGCATGTTGATGCTATTTTGAGATGATAGTAGATCTATGATGATATCTAGTTATATTTTTTATTGGACATATTTGTTGATTCTGTTATGAGCTAGATTTTATACTATGGTCATTTACTTCATTCATGTATCTTTACACTTTTTGTGAATGTGAGTGGCATAAATGGATTCATTAGTTATTTAATGCATTAATTGCTTTGGCTATTATATTGTATGCAATTGCACTTGATCATGTGTTTTACTATGTAGGATTTACATCCCTGGCAGTGGCTTATGGCATTAGTAATTTAGCTATTAATATTTTACCAATATCAACCCTATATGGTCGACGTATCCTTATTTCATTGTTTAAATTAAACCTTTGAATGATTAGTAAATCTGAACTCATCTGCATTATGTGATTAGACCAGTGAGCATGTCTATGCATTTAGAGGTTTTCTCTATCACGAAAGTGTTAAGTGATTTTCTATGATTTTGGGTTTTTGGACTTTAAATCTTTTTGGATTTAATTTATAACAGCTTTTCCTTAGGTGAATTCCTATTACAAGTAATAATCTATTTTCATTTGGGTTGATTTGGAGTCTAGCTTCTTTAGTTGGCTATTTTCCCTAATTGGCTATTCACTAAAAAAGTGAATAAGTATTGGAAAAATAATTTTATTATTCATTTCTCACTTTTTAAAATAGAAATTTGAGAGCTCTTTTGTGAATCCTCTTCTGAAGGATTCAACTTTTGTTTCTTTTAGGAGCTATGAGGATGGGATCCTCACGAGGTTGGTCTCGTTGGATTTAGCTCAAGTAGATCATGCTTTACCATGATTTTTGGCAGATTCAGTGAGCATTTAATTTTATTGTGTGAGTTTTAGTTTCTACCCCTTTTGCTGTCAAGTAGGGCTTTCTCGTTTTATTGTTTTTGCTCCATTTCAGCTTCCATTTCTTGTAACAATTTGTTAGGAGGCTAACAACTAGTGTTCCCCTCTATTTCTATTTGTTGGTTCTACACAATTGGTCGAGTATGAACGTTTTCCCTATTTTTGGGATGGGGGTTTGGGATTTTGAGCTATTATGCTGGTCTTTTTTATATACGGTATCTGAATTCATTTATTTTTGGATTTTTTGAGTTTTTGTTCCCAAAGGCCAAATAGGTTTTAATTTCAAAAAAAAATCAAATTTTGGGGTTTTTACCTCATTTTTCATGCTAACCTATTTACTCGAGTTTCCTTGCCACAATGTGGGTCATGGACCTGGATGATTCATTTAAATATTAGTCAAACAAATATTGCACTTTTATGTTGCATTGGGATGTGTGTTGCATCTATCCTCTCGATTCTATTTTTGGTTGAGTGCATTTTTTGCCTTGTGTTCTCATCTATTCCTTGTGTTGATCTTTATGATGGTGGCTCACCACACACGAGTACATGTGCATACATTTGTTGGGTGACCTGCGGGGCCTGATCTTCCATGGTACTTCTAGAAGTTATAATCATTCAGGTTGGGTTGGGAATATGCATGCCCATGGGTGCTTATTTTAGGATGAGCATGGGTAGGGTAGGGTAGCATATGGAGGGGTCTTCTATCTCACAGCCTAGCGATCATGACGCCACAGGTATGGCAGAGGGAGTTTTAATTAAGTGATAACTAAAGAAAACATTGGGTGGTAATAAAACTTAAGATAATGAAAAGTTTCACATTCATGTGATGTTTCCAAGGGAGTCCCTTGAGAGTGTTGCTACACGTGATCTGAGCTTGGGCTTTTGGATGCCAAGTTACTCTCTATGATGTCAACCCCTACTTAATAGCCTTTGAGATGTCTAACCAGCATCTGTAGTTTATGCATTGTCTACGTCTTGGATTCAGTCATCATACTACCTGGGATGTGTGTTAGCCATGGATGTTTTCTTTGCATGTGTTTGTGGTTGGATCATTATCTCCATTAGCATGGTGTTGAGTTATAATTATGCACAATGTTAAACGATAGGAATTCTTGTGAACTCCTCTCTTTAAAATTTGATCTTGTGGATCAACTCCAAGGTTCCGGGTGATCTCGCGACCTACTAGAATCTATTCAATTGAAGATAAATATGATTGTTCATGAGGAGGCCTTTGTTGTTTTGTTTGATTTTGGATTAGATGAAAAACCTGTTCATTGTTTCAAAATAAAACACACAAAAGAACTATGTTTTTGTATTTTCTATTTTTTACTAATGCAATCTAACAATGCAACTAGTATGAAGTCTTATTCTAACAAGGGGTTTAATTAATAAAATAACAAAAATTTAAAGCAAATAACATGAAATTGAAATCCTAACGCACATAAGCTATGGAAAATAACATGTCTGCAAGTTTAGCTTTCAAAGAAATCGATGGATAACTAATGAAAGAAGGAGCAGTGCTTCCTCGATTCCACTAATGCAATCATTGGTGAGAAACTTAGTAATTGTATGATATTTCACTATTCATCAAATCGCAAGGCCACGAAAAGTGTGCTCATGCGAGATGAAAACCTATGTAAGTACAATTTGATGATTTCTTCTCAAGCTAGATATGTTAGTTGAATTCATCAAACCTATAGCAAACACCAGAATTAATAAATCATACAACCAGAAACAAAGCAATAAACTTTTGGCTCAATCACATTCCATGAACATACATCCACAAAAATATAACATATTTAGGCAAGAATCACTACACTCCAAATGCAAGTACCAAAAGCATAATTTTTATTGCAAAATAATAGCGGCCTCAATTAAATATTACAATAAAGTACTTATAAGAAATCATCTCCTCAGTTTGTGTTGAGAGTGAGAGATATCTTCATGCAATAATATACTTTTAAATTAATAAAAAAAACTAATTATATACAAATCTAACTGGTGCTTAGTAGGAATCCATCCATTTTATATTCATTAATTAGATGCATGAGCCTTTACATGTGCAAACAAATTTATGAGAGGAGAAAGAACAAGAAAGCCTTTAGTCCAAGTAGAAGTATTTGGAAGTGCCAAAAATGGAAGCTAATCCTTCACTGGGCATCTATTAGAGTTAAACTACCATTAGAATGTGTTTTTGATGCATGGAAAGCTCTATTTTTGGAACTGGCAGTTAATTGTCGATGCACCTTAGAAAAAGCACACCTATGGACCTAAATACTTGCACACCTATGGATCTATGGACCTATGCACCTCAAAAGGTTCCAAAATCTCAAAATATTACTGAGTGTCAAAATTGAAATTCTAGCTTCTGGGTTTTGTTGCCCTTCATTCCAAAGCTATGCTTGGATGTTTGCCCTTGAATTTCTCTATAATCTTATTAATCTTTGCCACATCTGGTAAACATAAAACCTTGTACTTGTCTTTGAACTTTTGTCTATAATTGTCTACCTCAATTTGAATCTCAGCAAAATCCTTGAGTTTGGTATCTAATTGTAATAAGGCTTCCTTTGTCCTAAAAGCCTATTGGATGTCCTCATCATTAGAAGCTTCCTCAAAAATCTTCCAGAATTTCTCCACTACTACTTCCATGGACATTAACTTCTCTCATTCCTCATCCTCAAAAATCTCTAGACACACATCACTATAATGCCTCTCTGCCTCCAAATTTCACTTTTAAGCTTGGTCCTTGAGCCGATGGATCTCTGCATGTAATGTCTTCATTACTTTATTGCTATCTCTAATCTTCTCAATCCAATCATCAATTAAATCTAATTCCTCCACTATATATACATCTATTAAAATCCTATACCTTTTCCCTTTTATAGCTTGCAAAACCTCTAAATCTTTGCTCCATGCCCACACTTCATCTATTATACCGAAATCATGCTTCAAAATTATTACCATTTTGTTTACATTCTCTTGTGTACCATGCAATAACTTCAGATTCCCTTGGATGATCAAGACACCCTTTTCTTCAAAACTTTCCCACCATTACTGATAAGCTTTCAAAAATGGGTCCAAATACACGCCCCTCCCTTCTCTAAGTACATCATTTAGAGTCTCCTAGAGGTGATCAGGGTCTAGGGGATCGATAACTTCAGCTAGATATCCTCTTAGGATTTCATTTTTCCTTTGAAGTATTCTAAGTTCAGCCCCTTTCTAGTCCATGCTTTTGAAAACTTCCTTTATTCCCATGGTCACCATCAATCTAGCCATATCCAATGTGGGCTTTCCGAGCATGACCTCTTTGATCTAATAATCTTGTGGGCTTAAGCGTTCTACATCTACATCAGGAGGAGGGATAGCCACTTGAGAAAACAAATCTTGATCTTGAGTGTTGTTGATAAATGTCATTTCTCTCACTTCTTGTAATGGGGACTCTGGTTTATTCAAGACCTCGACTAATTCAATGATATCCTCCTCATCTGCACATAATTATGGTTTCACATTTCTCATCATTTCTTTCCCCAACCACCTTGGAATTTGTTCAACTAAAGGCTCACCTCTTGAGTATCAAGGAGTATGTTCATTTTCCTCCTTTCCTTTATCACTCCTCCTTGGATTTCTTTCTATTTGTGCAGGCTCTCCTTCTATGCTCTCTGTTTCCATGGAACCTATAGTTTGCACCTCAGTGTCTTGGGAGGCTTGTTGAGAATATTCATCCATTTTTCCCTCTTTGGAAACTTCATCAGTTTCCATTTTTTGTGGCTTCTCCTCTTGTGAAGGCTCCTTTTGAACCTATTCTTCTTCAAAACTTGGAGGTGGAGGAGTAACAGAGCCTTTATCCATCATTGAGCCTTTATGCATCTAATCCTCGTGTTGGGGTTCACCTCTTGAGGTATCCCTGATCTTATCCCTAATCAAATTTATCCCTATAGGCATAAAATCAAAATTTGATATCTTGAATATGTCATCGCCCTCTTTACTCTGCTCATACACCCATTATTGTACTTCATCTTCCAAAGAAGTTACTTCCAAAGGTTCCTCTGGGGTGGATGGTGGTGTAACCATGGAACTTCTCCTTCTTTCTTGTTCCGTGGCTCTAGCTAGCCAAGTTCTTCTTTGTATGAGCACATCATCCTCCTCACCTTCCTCTTCTTCTTCTTCTCCTCCTATAGGAATAGGTAACAGGATAAATGGAAAAGAAACCATCCTTCTAATCACCCTTTGCCTCTTCTTCATCGAAATCTTAATCCTTTTTTGTTTCTTAGAGGTAGAAGGGGATGTTGGTTCTATATGTGAAGGAGGAGAGACTTCTTAGATTTCACACTTTGCCTGGTTGGGTACAACTGGTGGCAATTGAGGATCTACTTGGACTTGAGTAGCTCTAGTATCTTCTGACCCTTGCACATTTTCTTCCTGTTGCTGAGGAGGTCCTTGTACTTCACCCTCTACTATTTTAGCCCTTTGAGGAGAACTCCTCTTTCTTTTTCCCTTTCCTTTCCTCTCTAGAGGGTGATAGTATCTAGCTAGGTAGTCAAGTTGGTATATTGTTTCTACCCTTATTGGTGACTAGGCTACAAAGGTAGGAATAGTAACCTTCTTTCCTCTACCTCTGTCTAGGTGGGCTTGTACATGAAAAACCACTATGTAAGGTATTGGATCAAGCTAGAATGGTTTCTTGATCTAATCATGTGTCATCTTAATCACATACCTTGCCTAATGATTAATATCATCATTCTTCTCTTTGTCAATTTTTGTGTTCATTATGGATCTCTTTCAAATTTTGTCCATGTTGAATAGAGGGTCCAACAACTCCCCCAAGTCTTGCTTCAATATCTCCTCAGGAATCTAAACTTTCAAAGCCTTTTCAACCAAATACAAAGTCATCCTACAATAGTCCCTGATACAAACATCATAGTCATTTGTCGCATTCATCCAATGATCCTCTATAGCCTCTTCATGTTGAAACTCCCTAGCTACCAAACTTTGAACTTTCCAATATTATCGAAGCATGGCCTTGGAGAATTGTATTCCTCTAGGGGAGACTGATCCCACTCCTATTCAAAAGATAGAATATCTTACTTTCACTTAACTTGGTATGGTCCTATGACCAAGGGCCATGTCCAACAGTGTCTTCATTGTCTCCTAACCCTATCATATGAAAATTCAATCTGCCATGCAATCTCCAACAAATCAAGTCTATCACTAGGATATCTAGGGAACTCCTTTGGATTTTGAACTAAATTTAATAGGCCTTGAGAGCTGTTATCTATGCTACTGCATCATCAAATAATCTTTTGCATAGTCTCCCTCTATGAATCGGATGATAGCAAATATGAAGGTTTCATTCACGATATTGTATTCTTTGCTCTATCCCAAGAGCTTCTTCTTCACCAATATAATGTAGATGATATAAGGGCAAGCATTGGGATCCTGCATGTTGACCCTTTTGTATAATCTAAGATAGTTTTTCACCCTGATGGCTAATAGATATACCAAATATGAAGTCATGTAGAACTTCTTCTTGTCCTTGACTACCTCCAATTGTTCACACAAGTTTTTGCTCAATGTGGTGGCCCAGTCAAGTGGCATCCTTTCCATTTTGATAGTCTCAATAAAATTTACCATGAAAATAATTACGTGTCCAATTGTAGGTAGACACATCACCCTACTTAGAAGAATGATAGAGTATCCAATATCTTCCTTCATCTACCCCCTTGTTGTTAGGATAAAACCACGGACAAAAATAAAAACTACATGCAAATACAACCAATAACAGAAAATAATAGGTCACATAGAAATGAACACAAGGCACCAAGATTTAACGTGGTTCACCCAATCCCTGGGCTACGTCCACCAAACTGCAAGTCCAATATTATTACAATCTAGTGATTACAACCTAATTACAATCTGTAATCACTTACAACTCAATACCGTCGCAAGAAGCAATTTTACATCACAACATAATGAAAAATGCCTAACCCTAAACCCTTTTATAGAAGTATTTTATGTCATTTTAGGGTTACAACATGTCATCCATATGTAACTACAACATTGGCCATGGCCCAAAAAAAAATTTCGGAGTGATGCCGTGAACCCCAAAGAATTTATGAAGTATGTACAGTACTTTCCTGATCAGTCACCACAATCTAACACTTGTCATATCCACCTTCCCTAGAGGAGTCTTCTCAATAAGATAAGAGAGTTGGATTATCTTAGTTGCCTCACTTAGGTGTTCTCTATACCACCTTTTTGCTACCTCATAGGTGAGTTTGATGAATTGATCCACCCTAGGGAAATGAAATACCCTCTCAATGTTGTTAGGTTGGAGATCAAGGACAGCTTCTCCAATCACGCTCTTCACTACCCTTTCCTCAAGAACAAAGTGTTGTGCAAGTGTCATTATTAGCTCTAAGGATTGTACTGATGTTGGGTGAGAAGCTACATTCACCATCCCTAATCAGATTAATGCAGATGACATAGCTAACCTCTCCTTGGGCTTGTTGCAAATCCTTAAGAACTCTCCCAGATGAATGTGTCCCAAATCTATATCCTTAATCTCAAAATAATCATCTTGGAATCTTCACTTCTATAGCACACCTTGGAACTTGAATACAATGGGCTTTGGTGCCATTTTCTTGCTACATGAAGATGCCATTATATCTACACGACAAAAGGAAGATGTCCATTAGTTCAAAACCAAGAAGGGGAAGGTTATGATAATGTCTAGTCTTATTCTAAACAAAACTCAAAATTTAAATGCACCGAAAAAAAATCCTATATCCCCTTTTTCTTAAAACAAATTTTAAAATATAAGGTGTGCAAGTGCACACCTTATTTCCCTTTGGTATTTTATGTTCTATTATGGGTTTGGTGCACACCTATGCACCATGATAGGTGCACAAATGTGCACCAAACATTGGGATTGAGTTTTTTTTTTTAACATTTATTTTAATATGTAGAGGTGTGCACTAGTGTAGTTGTCTAGGTGCACAAGTGCACACCTCACCATTTATTTTTTTGTGTTCTTTTAGGGGTGCGCAGTTGCACACAAATTAGGTGCATAGGTGTGCACCCTCATAGTTTATTGAATTTTTTACAAGTTTTACATTTTATATAAAAATAAAGGTGCAGAATAGCACACCTAATAGTGCACCTACTTCTATGTTTATTTGTAGATGGGAGTGGAATGGTGCACCTATCGAGGTGTGAAAGTGAAAAGAAGTGCCTACAAAGTCATGAAAAGTACTACAACAAAGAGAATAGGAAGCACTCAGCAAGAAAAACACAAAGTGAGGAAAAGAGAAGGACCCCTCCCTCTTTTATACACAAGATTGTCAGGCACTCTGCACAGTTGCGTAAGTGCACAACTACACATCTACATAGCACAAAATTTATTCACTTAGCATGCTAGTGCACTTGATGAGGTGCACTTGTAAGCCTCATCTTGCAAAAAAAACTTTCTTCATCAAAAATCTCTCTTTTTGCCAACTGGGTTTTTTTGTTAGGACCTAAACAGAGCTAGGGCATGAAATTAAAACTTGGATCCCCAATTAGGAGTCCATGAAGCCTAAAAATAGAAGTGGGGGAGGGCCATTCCTTCTATAGAATGGGGCGTGAGTTATGGAACCACAGCAAATAGTCTCGAGAAAGGAAGAAATGATGAAAGCATTTCTTCATCAGCAAACATTCCTTCAACGTGGATCAAACACCAACTAAATCTGAACATTCGAAGCAAATTTCAAATGACTTCCTAGTCAAAACCTTCAAGATCCAAAACCTTCGAGCTTAGTGTGTGTATAGTGTATTCATTTCCTTCGACATCTTAGGATGTAGTCTATCTAAGTTTTCTGACAAATCAAAAGCAATCTTCCACCCCTCCTAGTTCATTCATTAAGAATCTTCACGAAGGTTATTTATCAATCACTTGCTTGACTAGATGAGAGAATTAGTTTGACAAATCTTAGTAGGCTATCATGTTCTTTAAATTTTATGGTAGAGTTTGAATAATCACTCCATATAGTTAAGAACATCACTATTCAATGAAGCAATGTTTTAGTAGAAGATACTTCATTTTGAAAATGTATCTTTTGCCATTTCAGATCTTTTAGAATCACTCAGTCTTAACACTGTTCTTTTCTTTTCTTTTTCTTTTTCTTTTTTTTTAAAAATTTCTTCTGTATCCTAACTACACTTAGATTGTGTAGCCAAGACATTGGTGTCATTTCGTGGATTCGATCATTTGTAAACATCCCTTACATTCCTCTTTTAGAACTTTTTAGAAACTCTCATGCCAAACAATGATCTTAGCAATCCTTTGAGAAGACCCTTGGGGTTTGGATCATCCCTTGCCATCTTCAACCTTAATTTGATCACACCTAAGTCAATCGATTTTAAGTTCGCAAGGTGTTGAGAGCTTGTTGGTTTAGAATCCTGAGTTTAAGACTGAAAGTCACCCTACTTCTACACGCAACATCCATTACTCAGTTGATATAAGATGCACAATTGTCCAAATGTTTTGATAAAGAAATACCTCTTCATGAAATCAAAATGAAAAGAGTAGTTAGTAAAATATCTCAAGATAAAAATGCAAGTGCACCTTACCCCCTTGGATTGACATGACTTTGGAAACAAACACACTTGCTGAAATAAAATCTAACAAATTGCAGAAATAAGATCTAAGTAATTATTTTATTTTTTTATTTTTTATTTTTTTTATTTTTCTATTTTGGTTATTTTAGGCTTCAAAATAATGTTTCAGAAATTTCCCATTTACTAGCAAGGGAAGAAATTCCCCCTGTAAGGAACTAAGCCTAAAAGTGTTTTCTCTAAGAATTTTTGTGATTTGATAAGGATTGGTCCACAAGCATTGAAACTTGGTATGGCTGCCCATCTTTTCTTTCACCTTATCCCAAAGTAGAACAAAGTCAAAAATCCTGAAGGATTTTATTGTGGCTCTCTTGTTGAACCATCTCTTCATGACAACTTGATGTTTAGCAATGTGTTCCAATGCAGCTATCCATTTCTCATCCATCTATAAAAGATTCATCAATTTGATTTATATTTTGTCAGCATCTTTAGCATACCCACTCATGAATTTCAAAATAGGAATCCTGAGGTTAAGTAGGAATATTGGTTCTTTCCTAAAGACAAGAAAATATGGGGAAGTCCCCAAAGTGTTCTTGACCTGTACTCGATCTATCCACAGAGCATATTTGAGTTGTGTATGCCAATCTTTAGGATTCTCCTTCAATAATCATCTTATTACTATGATCAAGTTCTTGTTCATAGATTCTACTACCCCATTTCCTTGCATATAATAATTTGAAGAGAACTTGATAATGACTTGATTCTCAAATGCCCATTGAGTCAAGAATATAGACACAAAAGCTGATCCATTCTCATACACTAAAGTGAATGGCATTTTCAACCTAGTAACAATGTGTTCCTCCAAGAAGTCAATTACTAACTTAGCAGTACAATTTCTAAAAGTTTCTACTTTTGTCCATCTTGTATAATAATCAGTGACTATAAGAATGTAGGTATATTGGGTTGATGATGGTGGATTAACTGGACCAAAGAAATCTAGCCCCCACTTTGCAAAAGGGAATACCTCATATATGGGTTGTAGTGGCATTGTAAGGTTTCTTTCTTTGTTAGCACTAGTTTGGCAAATGTGACAAGAGCACACGTGCTCAAAAATGTCCTTAAATATTGTGGGCCAAAAATAACTTGATCTCAAAATCATATGAGCCATCACTTCTGCCAAACCATGCCCTATACCATACCTGTGAAATTTTTCTAGGACTTCCTTTACTTCCTCTTTTCCTAAGCATTTTAAGTAGATCCCTTTGGAGTTCCTTTTGTACAACTTGTTGTCTTACAGCATATAGGACTCGCACTTCATTTTAAGTCCTCTACACTGTGAACTATTCATCCAACTAAGGCGCTGATTTTGTAGAAGATAGTAAACAATATCTTGGTACCAAAAATCTATTACCACACCTTGACCAATGTCAACTTGAGATACTATCATTTTCTTCTGATCTTAAGTATCTATTTTTGTCTCAAACTTAAATTTTTTTTCATCGCCAATCTATTTATCAGTTATCATTCTTGACAATCTTTGACCTCTAACTAATTTCGTAGGTTGGATCTCTAGGTCAAACTCTTGAAGTATTGCCATCCATTTACCTCACCTTTCACCAAGTTCATTTTGCATCAACAATGTCTTTACTATTTGGTCAAGTAAGATAGCATACACCTTACTCCTTAATATGTAATGACAAAACTTCTTCACTTTAACCAAGGAAAAAGACTATTTGTCAAGGTGAGAATAACTCAACTCAGCATTTCTCAATAGGAAACTCATAAAAGCAATAGGTCTTTAATCTTCCTTCTCCTTCTTCTGGGTTAAGATCCCTATGTATGAATGCTCTAAAGTAAAGGAATATATCTTAAAGGGAAGGTTGTAATCGAGGCTTACCAATACTGGGGGCATGGAAATGGTTACATTAATATCCTTGAACGATTTCTTTACCTCAGGAACCCATTCCATTTTAGCTCCCTTCTTGAGTAAATCATTAAGAGGATGCACAATCTATGCAAATCTGCTTATGAATTTTCGCACAAAATTTATCTTTCCAAAGAAAGACTTGAGTTCCTTCTGACTATTGGGGGGTGATAACTTCAAAATGGCTTCAACTCTATCAAGATCAATGGAGATGCCAGCTTCAGAAATGACATGACCAAGGAGTTTTCCTTTACTGACCCCAAATGAACACTTCTTGGGATTTAGAGATATGCCATATTTACAACACCTATTGAACACCTATCTTAGATAGGCAATGTGAGTAGTTTGATCTTTTGAAAAGACAATCAAGTCATCCATCTAGATAACTATACATCTATTAATAAATTCCTTAAAAGCTTCATCCATGGCCCACTAAAATGTAGCCCCTACATTAATCAATCCAAATGGCATCCTCTTGTAGGTGAAGGTTCCCCATTTGGTCGTAAAGGCAGTCTTTAGTCTATCTTCTTCTTCTACTGTACCTAATTATATCCTAAATATCCATCCAAGAAGGACATCATTTTGGAACCATTCACAATTTGTAAGACTTCATCCAATGAGGGCAATGGGTAATTGTCCTTCTAAGATGCCAAGTTCAAATTGCAAAAATCCATGCAAAGTTGAATCTCTTTGGTCTTCTTTCATAAAAGAACTAAATTAGCCACCCATGTAGAGTGACTCACAAGGAAAATAATTTCTTCATCTAGCAATTTCTTGACTTCCTTCATTATTAGAGGCTCAAGGATGGGATTGATAGGTCTTTGCCTTTGTCGAAAAGGTTTGGCATCAGGTTTTAGTGGAATATCATGCATAATAATTCAAGGATCATATGTCTTCAGTTCTAAATAGCTCCAGGCAATGACATCCTTATATTCGGTGAGCAATTTGAGCATGATTACCCTTTCCTTTAAATTGCATGCTTTCCCAATCCTTAGCATCTTGGGATCATCCTCTATTCCTAAATTGTATGAGTTGCATTCCTCGATACCCTTTTCTTCAGTGGTTCTTTTATTAAACGCAGATTCATCACAATCAAAAATGTGCTCCAACTCGATCACCCCCTTAGGAATATTATTAGTTTTCAAGTTTAACATTCCATATTCATCTTGAGTTGTGATATCCTCAAGCACATCATGTGGGGTATCATCTATTCCTTTTCCCTTAAAGTGGCTGGTACACATAATAAATTCTAGAGTATGTTGATCATCTTGAAAAACTTGGAAGTTTGTGATATTTTCAGGAATAGATGGAGTAGCAACTAATTCAACTGAAAATTATTTCAACTTTGTTCCTTCAGCTGGTTGTAACATGCTTGCTAAAATATCAAGGGTGTCTGCTACCATGTTTTTCCTTCTCGGAATAGACTTTATGTTCAAAGCTTTGAAATTATCTAATAGATCCCATTCCCTTTTCCTATAGGTAGTAATCTCTTATTGTTACAAGAATATAGTGATTTCACTTGTCGAATAACCAACTGAGAATCTCCTTCAACGATGAGAGATGTAACTCCTTTCTCCAGTGCAAAGAGAAGTCCTCAAATCAATTTTTTATATTTTACAACATTGTTAGTACATCTAAATTACAATCAATATACTACATAGAAAGACTTACCTTTCAAACCAATTAACTCAATACCTACATTGGCTCCTAATTTGCATTTGTAACCGTCGAAGCGAAGTGTCCAAATTGGGCTTTCCTTGGGTTTCCTAACCTTATGCTTATTTTTCCTCAATTTCTCTTTTACCTAAGCTTCAAAGGATTGTTTCATAGGAATCCATTGTAATTTTCTAGGAGGTGGACTTGATGATTCTCCATTGTGAATTCCTGATAGAGGACATGTGTGCTTTTCTTGTTTGTCTTGAATTTTCCCTATCAATTCTTTAATCTCGTCAACTTTAGGCAAAGGATTAATGACCATTGAAGTCCATCCATGGACTTTTGTGTATCATCTTCTTCTTTGTACTTTGATCATTCTAGGTGGAGGAGAAGACAAACCTCTATTTTCTAAAGAGGTATCGCTATATGATGCATTTAGATCTTTAGTTTCCCCTTCAATCTCTTCAATGACATTAAATGTGTTTATAAGACTTTGGTTTTCTATAGGTTCATTTTGTGGGTCATTGACATTCTTTAATCCTATCATTTGTGTTAATACCATAGCAACTACTTCTTGACATGATGAACATTCAAACTCTGAATCGCTAACTCTATGTAATCAAAAAAATATTGGAAGGAGGAGGATATTGGGGTCAGCTTCTTCTCCTAGACATTGTAAATTAGCCATCATATGGTCTATGAATTGTGTTACAAGTTCATCTTTTGGGGTTGAAATCATGGAGTCCATATCTTGATCATCTGGTGTTCTGATCGAAGTTGTATCAAAAACCATCACCTTGTAGGAGCCTAAATCTGATTATAAGAAGGTTACCTCATTAGGAGCATTGTAATCTGTGATTATCTTTTTAACTTTGGCTCCACATCTATTTTGATTTGATTGTTCAAACCTTTCCATGGTAACCAAAGCTGAGTGAAATCCATGGAAAACCATCCACTTAGATACTTTGTCCATTCTCTACTGAGGAGTAATCCATACATCTCTGGGATATCAACTACATGTATATTGATGACATCTTGAATTTATGGGTCGACAGTTAACTGTATCTGTACATCCTTCAATATACCTATGACTTTCACCTCTATTTTGTCCAACTGTATCACTATATAGTCAGTAGATTGAGAGGTGACCCCTAACTTTTGTGCTATGGATAATGGCATGACATTGCATGAAGCTCATGAATCAATAAGGAAATTATGAAGATTCTTCCCATATATTTTAATACTAAGCAAAAATGGGGGTACCTCTACCTTGTCTTTAAACATAGTGGGCAATGCCTCCGCAACATTAACTTGTTGTGACACCATATTTTGTGTTGGAGTTGATGAAATCCAACTCCAAAGATGCCCAAGATCACCTGCATGCAAAAACTTGTCAAAGGGAAGCCAAGGAAGGAAGAGCGTGGAGCTAGGGAAAAACCCTAAACGGACATGAGAGAGAACAAGATATGCAAACACAAGAAAATATGTATTTACAATATGCTGAATGTGATGATAAAAATACAATGAGGGAGATCGAATATAAAGAGATCAAGGAATCTTCTAGAGCAAGCTAGAAGATGCTAGGAGATAAGTGTGACAACTAAACATACATCCACATGAGGTGGAAAATCCTCAAACAAGGTGAGAGTATAAGTATGACTTAGGAGAGAAAAAACTCTCGTATTATCAACAACTTATAACTATCTCCTAGACTACAACTAATAAATGCATTTACCTAAGTAAGCTTAAGTAAATAGAATAAATAATTAGTAAATTAAACATTTTGAGGGGTAGTATTCACATTGTGGGAGGTCTTTGTATGATCTAGAGTCTTCATGAGTGCCTCTTGTTGTTGTGGACAATTTTGCAACATGTCAAACATGGACATATTGGCCTTTGTTCATTTCAAGTCCCCCACTGCAAAATATCTTTTAGTAGACCAAGCAGGATTTTTCAATATTGTTGGTACATTCACTTGGTTATGATTTTGTTGTCCTCCAGATGTTGGTTTAACTGGTGTCAGATTGTTGCTCACCCTTGGATTGGGAGGAGTTGGTTGTAGTGCTGGAGGAATTCCATCTATTAGAGGTTCCCTTCTACCTCTCAAGTTGTATGCATTTTGATTGTCATTGTGAAAGGCGAACATCTCTTCATGCTAAAGGTTAGGTTTTTGGCTAAATGAAAATGAGAACTCTTCATCAACTAACTATTCTACATATGCATTCTATGTGGAATCATAGGATTCTAACAACATGGCATTAAATTGCATAGGAGGAACATTATCATTTACTTGTGAGCTTTGAGCCATCTCTTGATTTCCATTATAGTACAAACCATCATTGTTAAGTGCATTTTGACCTTTGTCATATTGATTGATATCTGCGTACTAAATGTTGCTATTGTTATTATTTGCAAGAATACTTCCATTATTCAGACGAGTGTTCCACTATCGATTCTATCTCTAGAAGCCATTATTTCAATCATGAGGATTGAAGTTGTTCCCTCTATTATTGTTTCCTACATTTTTGTTGTTTCCATTGAAGTTTTTGTTGTAATTTTGGCCATAATTGTCATTGTAAGGACCATCATTGTTTCTTTGGAAGTTGTTATTCTATCCTTGTGACAACCTAAGATGAGTCAATTCATTGTTCGTTTGTGATAGTATCTTTTTCATCTGACCAAATTTTGAAATAAATCTATTTTCTGCTTTAGTGGGGATTGTTGCCTTTTACTCAAAGAAGGCGGCTTTTAGAGGTTCATACCCTAGATATGTTAGAATGGGATTTTGTGGAGTAGGTGCCTATTATAATGGAACTGGATTCATAGGTACGAATTGACTAGGCATGATGGGTACTTTGACAAGGTATGTTGGCATTGCTATGATAGTTTGGGCTGGAAGCATCAATCCTCCTTTGTTAGGATTGGCTTGCTTAGTAAAGGTTATTGCTTCTGTGAAGACCTTTTCCAATGTATCAATATTTGCTACAAGAAGCCTTCTTAGAAGAATAGTAGTAAGAGGTTCCATAGCACTTAGATAAATCTAAATAGCTACTTCAACTAGTATAGTATATGGTGTTTCCAACCTGTGATACACTATATAGAAGCAATAATTGAAGCATGAAACTATCTCAATTGGATCCCTTTTAATCGATATGAATTGTTGATGTATCACTATTGGGTTGATAAAAGTTATAAATTGTTCTAGGAACAATTTCTCAAAAGTGTCCCAATCTCCAATACATCCAGGTGGCAAATTGACATACCAATTGTAGGCAACTTCCCCCAAAGAGTAGGAGAATAGATGAAGGACCACATCCTCATTTGCAATCTATTTTCAATTGCAAATTTCTTTGAATATTTTAATGTGGTGTTCAAAAATTCATGTTTCTCCATAAATAAACCTTGGGCATAAATTCTTGGGATTTTTGGGGAGGTCATGGAGTGCACCTCTCAAGTTTATTGGTGAGTCTACAGCATTTGTGAAGAAGGCCACCAAAGGATTTGGCAGATCTAAAGGTGGTTGTTAAGGAAAAACTATTGGAATATGTGGTATTCCACTAGGTGGTTGGAGTGGAGGTGGAGTTGAAGAAGATGATGAAATTTCAAATGAAAGTGGTTGAATTCAAGGTATCATTTTACCACTGTGTGGTTTGCAAAAGTCGATAAGCTCAAGAAACTCGTGGGCACTTGGTGAAGATCTTAACACTCATTGAAATGGGGATTCTAGATCAAAACCATCCAGTTTGCATCAATTATCAAAAAAGGGAACCTCTGTAGAAGTACACTTTCTCACAAAATGAAATGCACCACAGAATTTTGTGGACCTGTGGATCTAGGGACTTGCATAGCAATGCACCTGAATTTTTGAAAAACTCAAAAAAAAAATTCTAAACTCACAAAAAACATAGAATTTTGAAACTTTGGCAGATATTTCTTCTATCTCAAAAATCAAAATATGGCCCTCCTTCTAGCACCACTTCTGTTGAGCTATTGTTATGCATGATACTAAATGGAAAGAATTCTTTTGAACTCCTCTCTTGAAAATCTAATCTTGTGGATCAACTCCAAGGTTTCGGGTGATCTCGCGACCTACTAGAATCCACTCAGTTGAAGATAAATATGATTGTTCATGAGGATGCCTTTGCTAGTTCATTTGATTTTGGATTATATGAAGAACTTGTTCGCTATTTCTAAATAAAATGTACAAAAGAACTATGTTTTTGTATTTTCTATTTTTTATGAATGCAATCTAACAATGCAACTAGTATGAAGTCCTATTCTTACAAGGGGGTTAATAAAGAAAATAACAAAACCTTAAAGAAAATAACATGAAATTGAAATCCTAATGAACATAAGCTATGGAAAACAACACATCTGTGAGTTAAGCTTTCAAAGAAATTGGTGGGTAACCAATGAAAGAAGGAGCACTGCTTCCTCAATTCCACTAATGCAATCGTTGGTGAGAAAATTAGTAATCGTATGATATTTCACTCTTCATCAAATTGCAAGGCCACAAAAAGTGCACTCATGTGAGATGAAAGGCTATGCAAGTACAATTCAATTATTTCTTCTCAAGCTAGATACGTTAGTGAAATTTGTCAAAATTGTAGCAAACACCAAAATGAATGAATCACACAACCAGAAACAAAGAAATAAACTTTTGGTTCACTCACATTCTAGGAACATACATCCACAAAAATATGACAGATTTAGGAAAGAATCACTAAACTCCAAATGCAAGCACCAAAAGCATAATTTTTATTGTAAAATAACAGCGGCCTCAATTACATATTACAATGGAGTATTTATAAGAAATCATCTCTTCAATTTGTGTTGAGAGTAAGAGATATCTTCATGCAATAATATGCTTTTAAATTAATAAAAAAAACTAATTATATACAAACTAACAATCTGACTGGTGCTTAGTAGGAGTCCATCCATTTTATATTCATCAATTAGATGCATGAGCCTTTACATGTTAAAACAAAGACTTTATGAGAGGAGAAAGAATAAAAAAGCCTTCAGTCAAAGTAGAAGTATCTAGAAGTGCCAAAAATGGAAGTTGATCCTTCGTTGGGTGTCTATTGGAGTTAAACTACCATTAGAATGCATTAACTATGCATGGAAAGCCCTATTTTTGGAACTGGCAGTTAACTATCAGTGCACCTTTGGAAAAGTGGACCTACGCACCTATAGATCTGCAGACCTATGCACCTCAAAAGGGTCCAAAATCACAAAATTTTATTGAGTGTCAAAATTGAAATTATGGCTTTTGGGTTTTGTTTCCTTTCATCCCAAAGCTATGTCTGGATGTTTGCCCTTGAATTTCTCTATAATCTCGGTAGTCTTTGCTACATCTAGTAAATCTAAAGCCTCATACTTGTCTTTGACCTTTTGTCTATAATTGTCTACCTCAATTCGAAATTCAACACAATCCTCAAGTTTGGTATCTAATTCTAATAAGGCTTCCTTTGTCTTGAAAGCCTGCTGGATGTCCTCATCATTAGAAGCTTCCTCAAAAATCTTCCTGAATTTCTCCACTACTACTTCCATAGGCATTAGCTTCTCTCGTTCCTGATCCTCAAAAATCTATAGACAAGCATCACTCTAATGCCTCTCTGCCGCCAAAATTTGCTCTTAGGCTTGGTCCTTGAGTTGATGGATCTTTGCATGTAATGTCTCCATTAATTTATTGTTATCCACAATCTTCTCAATCCAATCATCAATTAAATCTAATTCCTCTGTTGTATATACATCTATCAAAATCCTATACCTTTAACCTTTTATAGCTTGCAAAACCTATAAATTTTTGCTCCATGCTCACACTTCATCCATTATACGAAAATCCTACTTCAAAATCACAACCATTTTTTTTACATTCTCCTATGTAGCATGCAGTAACTTCATATTCCCTTGGATGATAAAGACACCCTTTTCTTCAAAACTTTCTTGCCATTGCTAATAGGCTTTCAAAAATGGGTCCAAATGCACACCCCTCCCTTCTCTGAGTACATCTTTGAGAGTCTCCTCGGGGTGATCAAGGTCTAGGGGACCAAAAACTTTGACTAGATATCCTCTCAAGATTTCATTTTGCCTTTGAAGTGTTCTAAGTTCAGCCCCTTCCTAGTCCATGCTTCTAAAAACTTCCTTTATTCCCATGGTCGCTATCAATCTGGCTATATCCAATGTGGGCTTCCTGAGCATGACCTCTTTGATCTTATAATCCTATGGGCTTAAGCTTTCTAGATCTGTATTAGGAGGAGGGATAGCCATTTGAGCAAACAAATCTTGATCCTGGGTGCTATTGATGAATGCCAATGCTCTCGCTTCCTATGATGGGGACTCAGGTTTATTCAAGACTTCGGCCAATTCAATGATGTCCTCATTTGCACGAAATTATGGTTTCATGTTTCTCATCATTTCTTTCCTCAGCCACCTTGGAATCCATTCAACTAAAGGCCTACCTCTCAAGGATGAAGGAGTATGTTTAGCTACCTCCTTTCCCTTATCACTCCTCCCTGGAGTTCTTTCTCTTTGCCCATGCTCTCCTTCTGTGGTCTCTGTTTCTATGGAACTTGTAGTTTGCACCTCAGTAACTTGGGAGGCTTGTTGAGAATATTCAACCATTTTCCCTCTTTTATTGTGTGTTTTTTTTAGCATCATTGTTTCATATCACTCTCCATAATCCATCATCAGCCAGATGAGAGAGCGCAGGATGCATGCAAAATGTCATATCATATGCAAGGATGTGAACTGTTTTATAGAATGCCTCAAAAACATCGACAGTAATTAATCAAACTATCGTAAACACCAACAATAGCTAATATGCTTCTTCATTGATATGCCTAATACAATAAGCAAACTTGGCAACTCTGCATAACAAGTTATACACTAAAAGGAAATCATTTAGGAGATACAAAATTTGAACAACCATATGTTAAGATTCTACAATTTGTACCACTTGCCTGAGTCTGACAGTTGAGAATAAGTTTGTCATCCTCCCTACAGTATGTTTCGATGTTCTGAACACGATAAGGGCAACAGTGCCCAGGAAAAAGGACTAGAATGATGACAAATTTGAAATTTGCCTATTCTAGAGAAAAATTGCATCTCCTCTTTCAATCTTAAAGTTTAGTTAGATAGCTCAAAAGTTAGGAATGATTACCAGTGCAAGTGTAGCAAGTTGCCCCATGTGGGAGTACATGTTCGAACTTCAATGAACCCTTATTAGTTGTAAGAGCCTATTATTTTTTGAGAAATGCATGCCAAGCATTAGCAATAATCCAATATTTGTGCAAATACCTGCTTCCTTTGTTTGAACCAGAAGCCCCATCTTTGGATGACACGCCTGTTATTATGAAATAAATAGAAAAACCCCTTTGTTAACAAGGTGGAAATAGACCAATTGAGCAACAAAAGACCTGAGTACATATTCACACAAACCTTCAGTTCCAACCTTTGATCGATCATCAGGATTGATAATTCCTCCCCGTACAAATGCTTTGCCACCAAGTACATCATCTGCCTTGAAATATTCCACAAACTCTTCATACAAGCGAGCTACTTCTTCATCTACTCTCTGCACCGCAACAACAAATCATACAAGATAGCTTAACAAGGAGATTATATAATCAAGAAAAAAAAAATCATTCATGACTAAATCTCAAAGTCGATGATATGTACCTTTTTCTTAGACTCCTCTTCTTCTCTATGCTTTCGAAATGGGGTCTTCTTCTAAATCACAGAGAATGAAGTCATCTTCTCATCAAACGGTATCTGTTGAAAACATGGCTATTTAAGAACAAGTAGATTTCCATAATCCATGAGATATTTGCAACTTGGTAGTTGTGTAAATATTTTTGCATCAACCTTTCAGATAGCAATTACTGAAGTCTCTTCACCTCATTTTTGGATTCCTTAATCACATTTGAAACATTCCTGAGCATGATAACAACAAGAGAAAATGATCAAGGCCAGAAGATTTGTCACCTTCAAAGGAGAAAACAACTCTCTTAATCTCATTTTCCATGGGGATAGCAACCAATATTCTATTGCAGTCATCATCAACAAGCTTAGGAATAAAATTAAGATAGCTCTTCTCACAATAGCATCTTGAAAACCTTCCTCCAAAAAAAGATTAGAGAAGTCACAAGCCACCACAATAATTTATCCCTCTTTATCCAATAACTGACCATTCTTAAAGTTTTTTGATATCTTGTTAGAAGTTCTATGAAGGTAGAGAGATGAAAAAACATGGTATTTTAATCCACACACTACAACCAGATAGCTCATGACCTCTACTTCCAGAATTCCTCCTCCTTTGAATAATGTTAAGTAAATGAGAAAGGAGACTATCCTCCTGGTCTTCCATCTAATCATTATAACCATTGGATTGGATGGAGCTTTGAAAAATTTTCAGCACCTTTAGAAGAGAATCCTTATTCCCAAAAAAATGTGATCAAAGGATGATTTATTCCATTTCTTCATGTCGGGTTTCACAAAGCTAAGTTTCTTGACCAATCTATACATTGCAGTATCATCAATATTGATGCTTCGGCTACCTTTAACCTATTTTTGCGATCAGGGAGCTTCAGCCACATCTTTTCAAAGTGGAAAGGGATGACCTTCCTAAGATCTCCAACTAGAAAATAATCGAGAAGTGGTCAGAGTCAATGAGAGAGATAAAAGAGAGCACCCATTAGACATTAACCATTCAGGAGAAAAAAAGCATGATCCAATCTAACTTAGATATGATTAGTTTCAACCCTTCTATTTGATAATGTCTAAGAGCCACTCTAAATGTCCAAATACAAAATAACATTATACTTGTTTTCTAGCCTATAGCCCTGGTTCCCAAAAATACATCTCTTCTTTTCAAAATGCAATAGACAAAACCACCATTGTTTGAGTAATCTTTCTTTATAGTTAGGAATTTGTAGCTATAGTTTATCTTAGGAGAGCATGTATTTCCCATATTTTGCAAATATGGTGTTGTTTGATATTTTCTTGCAATTCATTCTATGAATTTTTAAGGAACTCCTTAGAATCCGCACTATGAAGGAAAGAAAACAATATTCAAAACTAAAATGAAAACCATTTATTTCATTGGTAAATAGCAGGGAACATAGTCCTCTAATGGTAGAAATGATAGCTCAAGGTGAAAAAGGCTTCTAAGGAGATGCAAGCAAGATGATTAAAGAATTTTTTCTTTCTTGATAGATAGAATCATACCCCAAAAATCCATCCACAGGTTCAATGAGAGGTTCCCAAAAGTCATGCTTTTCATTGTATGACCTTGTCACTCATGAAAAATTTACTGTTGAATTTAAGTGATGGAGTCTTCCATGTAAACTAGACATGATGCCAGTGAAACAAATGTTCAACAATGGAACCATCTGCATGGACAAATGAAAAGTGAAGAGTACATGCAAGCAAAGTGTCACATCACAAGATTCCTACCCATGAAATGCTTACTAGACCCCCAAAATCATCAAAAAGTGTTGTTGAAATCCTATGTACTTGGGCATCAATCACCAAGTCATCTGGTTCATGGGAATTGGTCTGATCAGCCAGTCTCAGGGAAAACCTTCTTGGTGGATTTTTTATTCCAGTTCTTACAAGGAATGTACCATCCTGTAAATTTCCTCACATGGTCAAATTCCAAAAAAATAAAAAAAGAATCTCAATTATCCTTTTGTAAAAGTGATCAACAGATTATACCTCACTATTTACCATCCATATGCTAAAGTCTTCTCTTGTCTGTTTAATTTTAGTTAAGTCCCAAATACTGTTATTAGGGAACTAAGCTTCAATTACTAAATCATTGCAAATACAACGCAATGATTTGAAGTCACCTAGTTTTGGGGGAGATTTGCTTGCAATGCATCCTAGAGAAACATATCTAGGAGGAGCCTAAGGCAACCAGCAGGAGATACTTTCCATGCCTCTATGTTTATATATTTGTCCAATTTTTATGAAGTCTAATGGTGGTTTTAAAAGAACCCCGTCATTTAGGTCATGAAGAATCATACTTTCATTTGAAGGCTCAAATCTGCATTCTAGAACATTTCAACAATAGGAGAAATGTTAATAATAGCAGTCACTTGAAGTACAAAATAAAGAAAAGCATTATAGCAATTGAACTGTACAGTGAAGAATTGAAAATGTAAGGAAGATAGTTAAGAACCAAGATTGATGTACAACAATTTAAAAATATAGATAAAGTGTGCTTTGCCTGTTGAGGTATAAGTGGCATCTGTTGCTGCTGTTGCTGTTGTTGAATGGGTGCAGCTCCAGACTACCTAACATTAGATTTTTGTCCTTGTTGTGGCTAAACCAAAGGAAGATAGAAATTTGGAATAGGTGCATTTCCTAGCCTAATACCAAGGACAAGCTGCTACTGATAACCAAATCCACCAGTCTGCGACAAAATTGGCATCAAATCATAAACTACCAATGAAAACAATGGTGAATGAAGAACTTGCAAAATTTTGGAATGGTGGAAAAAAAGAAAATCACAAGAAAGAGTTTATAGACCTTGACAAGCTAGATTCACCATTTTATAAAATAAGAAAATAGTTTACATACACGATCAATTTATCTTTACAAAAAGGCAGTAGATCATATATATTTCCTTTGCTATTCATGTTTTAGTAACTTGAAACAGCCAAGCCTAAACTGTATTTTAAGCAAAATATCAGCCTTCAATCAATGACAAAAAACTGAGTTTGTCAAAGTACAATGCAGCCCCAAAGCATCTCCACAAGGGGAAAGATTTAAACTTGAGAACAATAGCCATGTATAGAAGTTACCTCATTGCATTTTACAAATAAGAAGTCTACCACTAGATAAATATTGACTAGCAAAAGGATGCTCCTTAAAGAAACTTTACCACAAGCCTCCCACCTACCAAGAATTTCTTCTGGATCATCATTTGAGAATACTACGATTAATTACCTATTTTGTTGTGAAATCTGGACGAAAACCTACATCTTTGTAGTTTCAAATTTTTGATTCAAGTTCTTGGACTTTTGAGCAAAAGAACATAAATAATTGACATCATTGCATACCATTTGCTAACAATTTTAAAACTATAAATGAAAATCCTCAGTTAAATACTAAGCAGCCAAATAAAGTTGTTTGACATGAAAATGACTTTTATCTAGAATTCTCCCACCCACCAAGCCGATCTTCTGGGTCATAATTTGTGAAAAGCACAAACTCATTGCCTAACTTGTTATGATGTGTGGGCCGGAACCCACATGGCCGAAGGTTCAATAGTTTTAGTGCAAGTTTTTCTTGAACTTTACCTGAAATACAAATCAATCAGTTTTAATGAAAAGAAAATTTACCTTGATTAAAACTAAACATCGAGTTCATTCTTGGAATAAAGATAATGCTACTTCTAACACCAAATTCCAACGTTGATCTCTAAATAAAAAATAAAATGACAACTCAGAAATGGATTCAATGAGAATATTATATGTAAATAAAAGTATCACCATTAATTATGATTAATTGCATGGTAAATGAAAATAAAAATTTATTATAGAATCAAAAATAACCAATATGGCTTTGATTCTTATTTAAATTTTCTGTTACGCAATATTATCAAAAAATTATTATAGAATCAAGAATAACCAATATGGCTTTGATTCTAAATTACAACTGATCACTTTTATTGACAAAAAGAGTTATTTTATTAAAGTGTAAGATTTTTAACTTTTATAAATCAAAGCAAACAGATCTCCACAATCCATGAGATCATCTGAAGTTGCTTCTCGCTTTGATTGTGTAGATGTTTTTGCATCAACATTTTGGATCACACTCTGATGATCTCTCTCTCTCTCTCTCTCTCTCTCTCTCTCTCTCTCTCTCTCGCTCTCTCTCATGGTCATCCTGACTTTTAGTAATCATTGAAACTATTTTTCCTAAAGGGAAAATGTGTGAATTAAATGATTAAAAAATGTTAAGCACACAAAACATCTTAAATTCTTAGTTCCAAATTTAACATCTATTTTTAAGCTACTTGTCACCCAAGCCACGAGAGATCTAGTAACTACATGACTCTGCTATTATCGAGTCATTTTATTTGGAGTTTGAATGTGTGTGTTTCTCATTGACTATGCTAGCTATTGGTGGAGTTATAGTAGTTGGTGACTCGTAAGCATCAGCACTGAGGAAATCCATTGTCTACTCAATTTACTGGCCATGAGTATCAATATTTTAAATATTTTAAGTGCATGGTTGATACTGGTGGTGAATGTGTGTATTTCTCATTGACTGTGCTAGTTGTTGGTGGAGTTACAGCAGTTGGTGACTCGTAAGCATCAGCACTAAGGAAATCCATTGTCTGCTTAGTTTACTGGCCCTGAGTATCAATATTTTAAAGTCCTGGCGGTGGATGTATCAATGGGAGTCAACCTGTTCATTGATTCTTTTCAGTGTTATCAACTCTTTGATGAGCTTGTGCACTGGATCTTGACCTACAATGCATAAAATATTGTTATTTCTCTTTTGATTTTTCTCTATACAAGCCTGTCAAATCATAGTACATGGATTTAATAGATGAAAGGAACTAGTTGAAAGAATTTGAAAGGAACATGTATATCTCTAGAGAATTATTCAAAAGATGCTACAAAAAACAAAGAAAACTGCTCTGCAAACACACTCAACAAAAGATAACCAAATTTTATCAATCTAAGTAGAGAAATAGAGGAACCATTGAATGCAGAATTTAAATGAGGCAGTCCCTTCTTGCAGAGAAACTAACTCAAGAGAAAAAGAGGTGTATATGTTTTAGTCTTATAGATAGTAGAACAATAGACATCTATTTTGTTTTGACATTTCAACAGAATGGAGAAAACAATGATACAACTGGGTTGTTTAAAACTATGAGTCCTTTCCAAAAATCTACGCTAGAATTTAATCAAGCAATGAGGAGTATTTGAAGGCATTCACAAAGATCACAATTTTAAAATTGATATCAAAGTTCATTGGTTGTTTTGATTAGCATTCTAAGTAACTATAAGTGTTGTGGCAGCTATCAAACCAGCAACAAACTATGGATGTTGTTCTTAATGCATGGAAGAGGGGTGTGTTTATCGATATTGATACTTTAAATTGATGAAGATAATATATGATTGTTCTGCGAGTCTTCTTCTCAGAATTTACGGTCTATTATGTTGAAAGAAGCATCTTGGGCACTTTAAAAGTTGTGAAGAACCTCTGTGTACTGGAGGCTTTAAAGAAGTAAATCGTGAACAATTGTTTGAGCATATTTTTTAGGACTTACTCGAGCAAGTGACAGTGTGAAGATATTCTGCAATTCATAGTGGTGAAGAAAACACTTGTCATGGAAACTTTTGTATATCTAAATCACATCTCATTATAGAACATTCAAAGGATAACATGGAAACAATTGTGTTCTTTTTGTGTGGAGGAAGCTCATAATTTTTTCAGACCATTACGTTCCAATCTTCTAGACATGACTGAGAAGATTGGTGTTAAATGAAAACAACAGCTAGCATAAGCAACAAACTAGTGTATTCGACTATCCTAAATTTCCACTATATTCTAAAGAATTCGTCAATATCTCAGTAAGCTTCCAATGGACAGTGCGACGCTTAATTGAGCAGTCTTTCTTTGTAGAGAATCTACAACCCTAATGAGCACTCCAATCTAGAGAGAGTAATTAGCGGAGAAACAAAAAATTGATGATGATCTCCTCAGTGAATCTCACGTCTCCAGTAATGTCTCCACCTGCTACTGAATTCTGAAGAAATATCTATAGCATCAAGTTTCCCTGTGGAAGAGATATTCTTTTTACTATTTTTCTACCTTATGACCCGACTATTAAACTTATAAATTTTCCATACAAGTTTTTTATTTTTAAAAGTACATTATTGTCATAGCTTAGCAAATCAAATTTTCAAAGGACATTCAATTTGAAGCATAATTGAGGAAATGGAAGGTCTAAAAACTCTAATGTTCTCAAAAGAATTTAATGAAACTTCCAACCATGAGCAGCTAAGGGATTCACAAAAGAAAAAGGCAATAGGAAGCAGGTTGTACATCACGGGATGGCAATTGGAGTCTATACAATGTATGGATGGTGTCCTTAAAAAATTCAAAGAGTTGGAGTCTTGTTTATCTAAGGAAAATTAGACTGATTGGAGGTTCTTAATTTGGATCTTGTTTCCTTCAATGGTCGCCTTAGTACAACATAGGTTAATGGAGCATCTGAGCGAATGAGTAAGACCAACAGCCACTTTTTGCCTCACTAAAGTATCAAAATTACGGCACCGCTCACACTTTAAAATGACAACATACTAAATGGGGTTTTACAGCTGATTGTGGATAGTCTATGTGGGCTACACGATGTCAAGGGCCTTAGTTTTAGAAAGAAGGTGAAGATCTTAGAACTCATGGAAAAAACCAAATTGTTTACTCCCATGTTGGATCTCGGCTCTAAAAAGATGATTCAACAATTGTTTCAATGTTTCTTAAGAAAAATTGGGAAACATCATCTAGACATTGTGAGATCTTGCATAAAAATGATAATGTCTCTAATTATACATGAGGATGATGATGTATGTACATTGTAAACAATTACAATCAGACTTGTCGGCTATATGGAAAAAGGGAGGAAGAAATATCACCTATGCCTTATGAGCTCATGAATAAACTAATTAAAAATAAGCTTAACATGTTCAAAAAATAATTTGTTTGAAAATGAGCTAAGATCAGTAGACATATTATTTGTGCGATCTCGAACTTGAGCAAGAACCAAATGAGAAGAGGGGGCAGATTTGCTTAACATTTCATGAGCCCTACCATAGACATCTATTTTGTTTTGACATTTCTACCATAGTACATTTGACTGGTAAATCTTTTAAAAGGCTGATGAGATGAAATGAGAGGAGAGCAAAGAAGAAATTTACCTCTTGGTCTAGAAAGTCCATGAAAGTGCGCTTGTGCGCCAAACTGGCTTCCTCATTGATATCCATCACCTGCAATGTAGCTTCCTACAGTGGGAAAATGAGGTGCTACAAACTATCGATCCAAACCCCACTTGCAAACACCAAAATAGTACTGAACTGAAACAACATAAACAAGATTAGTATTGTAGTTGTTCTACTACTTAAAAATTTTGACTGCAATATATACAAGATTAATATTGTAGTTGTTCTACTATTTTTGTATTTTGACTCCCTTATGTCTTCTGCAGCTTGTTCTACTCATTGTAAAAAAAAATATATATTTGTAGCTCTCTTGACGATCTATTGTCTTCTCATGTTATTCTCTTTGCATTTTTTCAATTAGAAACAATAGAGAAAATGTAATAACTAATAATTACATAATCTTTTTGTATGCCCAAATTAAATGTAGCTTTCGAAGTTATTGATTAAAAATTATTTATGTAGCCTTTAGCAGGGATTATAATTGCATTCCATTTGCTCAAGTAATGAACATCTATACCTTTCAATGCCCAACAGACAAAGCTTAGTACAAGTCTTGCATGAAATTTGATAGAATAAGTAGAGCTAGCCATCATACTTCTGAGAACAAAATTTTGAGGCTTGCTAGGCTTCTCCCTCTGATGTTGAAGAATTTGGTGAGTAGGACTATTACATAATTTTCAAAAATTAAAATGACCTCTATCAATTTAGCCCTAAAAGACCTAGCATTCTAGCCATTACAATAGTTGATGGCCATTACAATAGTTCTTGGGGTCTTCTCAAACTGTATTTACTGTGAGAAGAGGATTCAATTGTGCTATTTTTGAGTCCATTGCAAAGGTATAGTGGAATTGGTATTTGCATTTTCGAAAATATATTTAATATCTTCCATTGTTGTTTCTATTGTGGTCAGAAAGAAAATGAGTGCTGGGAATTATTAGCATTTTACATCTGTACACTGGGTATTATTGTCACTATGGTTTGGCATTAGCTGTCTTGACATAGCATGAGTGACTTTCCAGTTATAGCTGCATCTATCCCTATTTGAACAATTCTCCCATTAAGAATAGATGTCGATCTATTCCAATGCTCCCCCTTCAGTACAGACATCCAACATACTACTAAAGGTTTTGGAATTTGTCTTTGAATGTGTCTAGAGGCTTTTTGTTAAATCTATTATATTCCAAAATCATTGTAAGCCCTGAGACAGAATTTCTTTTAGCCATCAAATCAAAAAGATCACATGCCTTGTGTATGCTATGAGAGATGTTCATGCCTTGCTCCGAAACTCTTGTTTTGGCACAAATAAGGAGGATGTTGGCAAGGGTTCTGAAATCTTTATACCTGCCAGCTCCATCTTTCTACTCACACGCCCATTTCATTTCATATGATCATCTGAAAATTGTGTCACTCTAAGCTCTCAACTATTTCCTCTTGATTGATCATGTCATAACTACTAAATGAGAGCTTTGGGATAAGCTATAGGCATCCATAAAAGCATAAAGGATTTTTTTAGATGGTGTAGATGAAGTAGTAGCATTTTCCTTGGGAGACATGCTTGGAAAATGGAAGCATAGATAAGTCATGTGAACTGTTTGATAGGATGCTTGAATATAATGTGGTCATCAAAAACCATGGTTGTTGGATATGCACAAAATAGATATATTGAGAGAATATATTTTTTTAAGTTGCAACTGCCCTGGTAAACATGCATGCAAAATGTGGAATCATAGGTAAGGCATTTGAACTATTTTATTGACTGCCTCCATGAAATGTCGTCTACATTTGGCAAGCCAATATTGTAGGATATGCATATTGATTTGTTGAATATATCTGCACACACACACATGCATGCACATATGCGTGTGTATATTAATATCAGAGAAAATGAGTTAAATATATGTGCTTTGCCAACAACTCTTGTCTGTGCCAAAATGGAACCTTTGAAATGGGTTATAGACATCTATCAAAGCATAAATGATAGAGAACTATTGTTGGATGTTGTTGCCATTAGCTTGGTAGACATGCATGCAAAATGTGGAATCATAGTCTACCTCTACATAGTATAGCATGGTATAGTTAGTACTGTTACTACTATACCACTACTATTGACTGACCTAGCCTCCTACTGCTCCTGCTGGCAACTAAAGTATTGTATGTGAGCCACTTCTACTACACAGTGTATACAAGACCCTTCCTTTTCCTTTTCCCTTTCTTCCTTCTCCACTGAAAAAGATCACTGTAGAAACATAGATCACAAGGGCACAGCAAAAGATAAAATATATATCCACTCTTGAATCATAAATGAATGAATGAAGGGAAAAACTAGGTGGCGACATAAGTTATAACAAAATCAATCAAAATTTAATGACTTTTAATTTCCATTCCATTCCCCCAACTTAACAAAAGCTTCCATTGTGTAGCCCCCTGGTTTCTCTTTATCATTGATTTGTGTGTATGCAAAAAGGAGAGATAGAAGAGCCTGCAATCAGAACATCACATCAAATCCATGTACAGCAACGAACTGCACTGTTCAGTGCCTAGTCATTCATGACTTTATATTCTTACCTAGCTTGGAAAAATCCTAGCTATTTCTCATCAAATCCCACCTAGCTTTATACATCAAAACCTCACAAACCAAGAAAACAAAAACCATAATCAGTGTCAGCAGATATAGTATATGAATATATGAATGCCATGGGAATGTTGTACAGTTGGGGCAGGAGGTTGCAATTGTGCTGCAACTTAGTGCTAATTGTAGAATTAATTTGAAACTGTACTTAAGATAATTATATTAAAAATTGTAGAATTAATAAATTTGGAACCACAATAAAAATAAAATTGCATTGTCTTATATCCCTTGAGTTTACTCATAAAAACGTACACATAATATTCCTACAACCTGCTATTAGTGTGGTTCCGATACAACAAAATTCTACATGATATCATCCAAATACCTTCCATGTGTGAAATAGCAAGCACTATAATAGTTTTCTTACTGATGCCTGAAGTTTATCAACAGCAACGTTCAATTAGCACAACTGCGACAAGACATAGATCATAACAAATTTTAAATGTAATAGGAATAAAAGAAGGGTTTGCACCCTATCCTATCAAACTAATGATAGCTAGTAGTTGTTGAGATTGGAATAACTTGCAAGATGTGGATTGTTACTAATTTTTTAGAGTGGAAAATTATGAGTAAATTAGGAAAACTATGATTTTTTGGCAACCTCTGACATTACGATTTTTGGACTTCAATAATTTTTGCACCAGTTATTTTATTTATTTTTTCCTTAACCTAATCCTGACCAATTTTCTTCCCCAAACTTAACACTAACCCAATGTTTTCCCATTATTTGGAAAAAGAAAAACATTCGTCTTGCCAAGTTATTCACAAGAAAGATATTTTCCACTCAGATAGCTATAATGCAAATATTGTTAAGACTTGGGGAAATATCAATGTTGAATTCATCCTATGTTAAGGCTTGGAGGAAAGCTAACTTAATTCAATACAATCTAATCCTATAATTAACAAAATTTTGAAACATGATTTTCATTAGATTAAAAAAGAAGTAGTCAACATTCCTACACATAACGTCATCTCTTTGTTCAACAACAGTTTCCATCTAAAGAAAGATGCTGGCAAAAATGCATGATATGAAGGAACTATCTATGAACATACCTAGAAATATACTTCAATATCAGCACCTATAAATTTGCATTTGCACTCAATCGCCTATTGCTGATGTTTGTAGACTCTGTACTATTTCTTGTACTCAAATGGCTGCTATTAAACCCATCCACCAAAAAATTGACTCTAAATTAATCCTATTCCTAATCATGATCTTCTGAAAAGTAAACCCCATAATAAATACCAACCCAGACTTGGAAACTGCCAAACCCTTAACAAATGCTTACCTAGAATGTAGGCTAGATTTTAAATCCACACTACTACATTTCCGCAAAAAGATAAATAAATGTTTAATTTCATGCCAAAATTTGAGGAACAAGCATAAATTTATGAGCATGACATAATCAAGCAAATTGTCTAAGCTCTTTTATGGCCATTTTCTTCCCCTTTGTGATCTTCATCCTCTTCCTCACTCCCATCATCATCTTCATCAACATCATCATCATCTTCAGATATACATTCATCATCATCACCTGCTTCCCCAGTGAACCAAGAAACTGCATGAGGGATGAGTTTATCCTTAATTGTTGATCTGCAAAAAACACATAAAATCAATGAAACTCGGTACCCAGAAGGTACATAAACCCAAAAAATTTGCAATGGATCAAGAACAAACCCAATCGCATAGTCTTGCTCCATCATATCTTGTAATTCCTTAGCCTGTAAACCACCCCATAAACTTATCAAAACACAAATACAGGATGCCAAAAAGTGTATTCTTTGAGAACTAAAGACTGCAGCAATAAAAAAAAGTTTGCTCGTCATTACTCACAGCATCATCATCAACATCATCATCTTCAGGAACCTTGGGTGGATCAAAGAAATTGAAGAAACTTGGGCATTGCTCAATTTGTCATCAGTTTTTCATTCTTCACTCCCTTCTTAGGCTTCTTCTTCATGACCTTTCAAGTTAGGTTCTTACCAGGTAACCAATCAATTTTAGTTCTGTGTGTGAAATAACATCACTACATGAATGAAGAAATTCACATAATCTAATTAGCAAAAGGAGATATTTACATTAGACTTACCCTACTAAACGATCTAGGATAGATTCATTTTCATCTTCCATGTAATATATCTTTGTTAACTACATTTCACAAAGGAAATATGATAGCTTAGGAAGGTAATGAATATATTAAGAAATTGAAAGATAAAATAGACATTGAAAGTGTTCAAAGGGCACTAAAATGTGAGTACTTACCACAGAATTCTTAAAATAAGAATCCTCATTGAAAAAGAACCCCAACTTGAAACCTTTCTCACCCTTATCACTATCAAGGCGAGAATGTTATATTTCCTCCAATAACTTCAAGGCACCTTCATCACATTCTGTAATCTATTTATTATTAAAAAAAGTCAGTAAATTCACTGCATTTTGAAGATAGGTAATATTGCTTGGTATAGCCAAAGTGAGTATTGGATACAAGGAAAAGGAGAAACATCCTACTTGCATTGCCAAAACATCATTGTTCTTCATGGCAGTCAGCCAAAATTTAGGAACGCCCTTTTCTACCATAATGACAAAGATATCATAATAAGAACTTCCCACCAAATATCACAGATCAAATGAACCTTGAATTTGAAACAATTATTACATACCAGCATCATCTTTCTTTGAATCTTCCTCCTCCTTTTTATCATCTTCAACATCTACTACTCCATTCACAATGTCATGTCACTACAACAGAATATTTCATTATAGGAATATAGATTACGGAGTGTCGAGCAGAATCAAAAAGTTTTTACCCTAAGAGCTAAACATCTTTTACAAAATTGTGTACTAAGAATTGTAAACTAAAGTAGTTATTTTGTCTCTTTAATTTCTTACCGACATATAATTATCCAAGAGAAAGATCTGAATAAAATATAGTTTATTACAGATCAAGTTGCTTCTAAAGGATTCTAAAAGTTCCATCTATGCTTTAAGGATGTCATGTCATAGAACCAAAAAGCATTTTCTATTATGATATTATCCTATTTGCACTTGATTAGACATCATCTATTCTTCCATTTTCTTGTTCTTATTCTGAGATATTTTATGATCAACACTAAAAACTCACCTACAGTGTAAACGAAGAAGACTCGCATCTCACAATATTTGTTGGAATGCACAACATATTTAGTTGGGGATGAAATCTAGGTTATAAGAAGGAAAGACATTATGAAACAAAATAGATAAGGTTACGTGGGAATCGTAGGATAAAAATAAATTCTAGAGAATGTTGAGGAAACTGCACAAGTGAAACAAGATATTGTTATTTAGGTAAATCTTTGTTATGAATCATGCGAACAAAAGATGCAATAATAATGAAAAAATAGCATCTCAAAAAATCAAAGATACAGCATATTAGATCATATAGGAATCCTACAGCAGAAAGACAATCAAGAATATGACAAGGAAATGTTACACAGGGGATGCTAGATATTGTGTTCTAGGCAAGTCGATCTATAATGAATCATGTGTTGTCTGACCCCAAAATTGTAACTAATAAGAATAAAGTAGAAGTAGACAGCAGCATCTGGTACAATCTATATAATGAGTATGAAGTACCTGACTTAAATTATCAACCTTCGTGGTAGCTTAATATCAACCAATTATCTAAATAAATATATACAAATTTGTAGGTTCCAATCCATTAGAATAAACCTATTTAAGTTTTAAATGGTTTAATGTGAATAGCAAGAAGACAACAGCATCAAGTAAAATCTCATAATATGAAAAGTACTTGACTCTCATTGTATATATCAACTACATGTGTGCAAAGTCCTATGAGTAAGAAATTTTCAATCTATTGGACCAAGTTTTCTGATAAAGATAACAATATACAACAATGCCTAAAAATTCAATAATTGCTTAGAAAAGCAAGAGATCAAGATATTATATGAAGCTTTCAATTTTGAACACCCAGAAAAAACACTAAACATAGATACCTTCTTGTAAAAAGGTTCATAAAGCTTTTGATACTTGGCCTCCAACGCAGCTTTTCCTTCAAAAAAATTGGTCTCTATCTCCTTATGTTTACCCTTTATTGGCAGCACAAAAATCATAAATCCCTTTGCATGAATATATTTACACATAAAATCACAATCTAAACATATCAATACCTATAGATCTTGCAATGCCTCCACTCACTTCTTTACTTTGTGAGGAGGTGATTCAATGTAGCCTGACGAGGTACTGACAAGATTCTGTAGCTTGTCTTGAAACATATCATAGAAGAGTTATTAAATCTAGTGATAACTAGAAATTTCTATTATAAACCAGATTCTATCCAGCAAAGGCATTGCCAATTTATCCTAGGCCTTAGAAATTTTACTTCCACAAAAAGATGGATGAACAAAGAATTTGCCCATGTTCTCACAATACAAAGACAACCATCCTTGAGATTTATGTTTAGAAAATATTTCCAACAAATTCTTGATATGATTATAGTAGAAATTTCCCTTGGAAAAATTATTAATGCTATTGAGACACTTTGGTATAGAGATGTGTGATGCTCATATGAATTTATATGTTACCACAAAAACCTGTTGATATTTAATTATAATACTCATTAGAGTAGTTGTTATCATATATTCTTACTATTTAATGATTATTAATTCATATTAATGTAACATCTAAACCAGAATTATCTCATATATGCATCAAAATTAATAATATTTTATAGAAGTTATCTTTGTAAATAAATTGCATACTCCAACTTAAGTTAAAGTTGTTATTTTCGAGAAAAAATCTGGAAGATCCCAAGAAGGAACATTAAAATAAGAATAATCAAGAATCAGCTCTATGGGGTCTTCATACCGAAAAAATGGCATACTCATCTTATCTCCATCCCCATTTCCTAGTGACCAAGGGTTAAATCCATTATGCTTCAGGTTATACAATTATTTTATGTTAAATATTTAGTTGAATGGCAAGTAAAGTGATGAGTTTAGGGGCAATATCAATTGGGCAGGGGGCACAACATTAGGTACATGAGTTATCCTTGGCTACAGTCTATGACTCCAAGCTAGATGCACACTATTGTTACTGATACACCCTAACACAATATTGCCCAAGGATTATTTAAATTATTTTGCACATTACCTTATTATATACTAAGTTCATTGAGGAGTCAAGGCAAAAGAGTATACCAATGCATTTGCTTAATTTCATTAGATTTCTAAAGTTCATGCTTATATTGAATAATGGTTTTGAATTAAACTATGTTTGCAACATACAGTAGTAATTTTTCAGATTACACTCTATGATCCATCATCAAGAGGAAGAGAAAAAAAAAGATTGTATAAAAAAAAAATTGCAGACATTGTTCAATCCAGAAGCATTATTCAATGTATTTGCTAGTAAATAAGGATACAAAAAAATTAAGTAGGAGAGTGAACCTTGTGACAGCTTTTCTTATCATCTACTTACTACAAAGTGAGTTACTTTACTTAAGAGTGGAATCAAGAAAACCAAGTACAACTAGCATAAGGTTTTGTTCTATGGGATGTCCCATGATGATCAAATGGTTTCCCTATTCAGGTAGTCAGAAATAACATTTTGCAAAATCAAATGTAAGTAGCATATGTTTCTTACTACTTCAATAGGACAAATTGTGAAAAATGCAATAACTAGTATTATAATAGAATTTTTTGATACGATGGAAGAAAAAAATTGATTAGCATTGTAGTTGAAATCCCAATTCATGGGCAGTAGTTCGTAATCCAAAAGAATTCATACAAGTTGTGAAAAGCGCAATAACTTGAATTATAATAGAAATTTTTGGTAGTATGGCAGAAGCATACCTTGATTAGCAGTGCAGTTATAGTTCTAATTTATCGACAGCAGTAGGAAATTCAAAAGAACGAGCGTAGATTAGAAGTGCAATTACAATTCCAATCCAAGGACAGTAGTCTATGAATCCAAAAGAACTCAGATGAATTGTGAAAAACACAATATTTTCTGTTATAATGGAATTTTTGGGTAGAATGGAAGAAGCATACTGTTATTACTAGTGCAATTACAATCCCAATTCTTGGATAAGCATTTGTGAAGCAAGATGTTTTCCACCTATTGGTGCTCTCAGAAAGAACAAGGTTAGTATCATCATCATTTCACATTGGATGGACTAGCCTAATCATACGAGCTTGACAAATCCAAAAACATGAATTGCTAAGAAACTTATATTCTATTTGTCTACGAGCTTTTGAGATATTGCATTTTTATAGATAGTCCACAGAGCACTAGATTTAGAATGCACTTGAATGATCTGGGCAACAAACTTGGCCTCAGACAGCATCAAGATTGAAAAAAGATGATTCGAATTAACCTGCCCTGCTCCATTTATTACTTCTATAGTTTGCAAAACTAAAAGCCTAGGCCTGATTAACTTGTCCAAACTTATTGAAAACAGGCGTGAATTCTTTTCCACAAAGTCTATAGAGAGTTTCATGTGATTGAGCATAAAGTCCAATTTTTTCTTAACGCTTTCCTCTAGCATTGTGAGAATCAAAGGGAAAACCCTAACTACCTGCAAGAGGCTGCAAAGTTGAAGATTGTTTATCCTAGCCTGTAACACTTTAGTAGGAGTTATGGCCACCATGTTGACAATGTATTTGTACATTTTTCCTTCCTTACGAATGCCAATATTTTGAATGAGATCAAGTTGCTTTGGGGTCAGAGAACTGTGCCTCAAAACACGAGGATCTATCGACAAAAACATGGAGAGCTCTGTTCCATGAAAACCAAAACCCTCCCAAAGTTTTCTGCAAGCATTTTCCATGAAGAAAGTAGTAGTTCCTAATTGCTCTGATCAACAAATCATCTGTCAGAAATATAGCCTTGAGAAGCTCAATGTTGGAGCGGAGGACATCTAGCTTTGTTGTTAAGATTCGAGGTAGCCAAAATATAATTTCTCTTAGATTTTCCCTCCAAATGCTGAAATCTCTTAGCACTTGAATCTTCAGCTCCAACACTCTTTCCACACTTGTGACCAAAAGCGCAGGCTAAGATTTGATTATGTTTATAATTTTCTCATCGTTGCATGAGTATGGACTAAGTGTTGGTTGAAATTTCGACCAACACGGGCAAGAATTTTTTTTATAAAAAATCTTCCTTACATATTTCAACCACTCTAAAACATTTTAATAGATGGTCAAAAATTTTGGTCTAAAAATGGGGTCAAATGTACTAGTGTATGGCTCTAGCTAGCCGGGTTCTTCTTTGTATTGGCATATCCTCCTCCTTACCTTCCTCTTCTTCTTCTTCTTCTCCCTCGTGAATAGGTTCCAGGACAGATGGGAAAGGAACCATCCTTCTAATCAACCTTTTCCTCTTCTTCATAGGGATCTAAATCTTTTTTTGTTTCTTAGAGGTAGAAGGAGATTTTGGTTCTGCCTGCAAAGGAGGAGAGACTTGTTGGATTTCACCCTCTACCTAATTGGGCGCAACTAGTGGAAATTGAGAATCTACCTAGACTTGAGTAGCTCCAGTATCTTCTAACCCTTGCACATTTTCTTCCTGATGCTGAGGAGGTGTCTGTACTTCACTCTCTTCTATTTCAACCCTTTGAGGAGAACTCCTCTTTCTTTTGCCCTTTCCTTTCCTCTCTAGAGGGTGATAGTATCCAACTAGGTGTTTAAGTTGGTATTTTGTTTTAGCCTTATTAGTGATTGGGCTACAAAGGTAGGAAAAGTAACCTTCTTTCCTCTACCTTTGTCTAGGTGGGCTTGTGCATGAAAAACCACTATATCAAGTATTGGATCAAATTAGAATGGTTTATTGATCCAATACTATGTCATCTTAATGACATGCCTTGCCTGATGATTAATATCATAATTCTCCTATCTGTCAACTTCAGCATTCATTTTGGGTCTCTCTCCAATTTTGTCTGTGTTGAATAGAGGGTCCAATAGCTCCCCCAAGTCTTGCTTCAATATCCTCTTAGGAATCTAAACCTTTAAAGCCTTTTCAGCCAAATACAGAGTCATCCTACAATATTCCTTGATACAGACATCGTAATCATTTGTCGCATTCATCTAATGATCCTTGATAGCCTTTTCATGCTGAAATTCCCTACCTACTAGACCTTGGACTTTCCTAATATTATCGAAGCATGGCCTTGGGAATTGTATTCCTCTAGGGGATGTTGATCCCACTCCCATTCAAAAGATGAAATATCTTGCTTTTGCTTAACTTGGTATGGTCCTATGATCAGCGGCCATGTCCAACATGGTCTTTATTATCTCCTGACCCTGTCATTTGCAGATTCAATCTGTTATGCAATCTCCAACAGAACAAGTCTATTACTAGGATATCTAGGGAGCTTCTTTGGATTTACAATGGCACTAGCTACCCTTAGATATGTGAATGTTTTGAACTAAATGTAATAGGCTAAGAGTTGTTATCTGTGCTACTACATAATCAGATAATCTTTTTGCATAATCTCCCTCTATGAATTGGATGATAGCAAATATGAACATGTCATTCATGATTCTATATTCTTTGCTCTATCTTGAGAGCTTCTTCTTCACCAATTGAGGGTAGACGGTATAAGGTCAAGAATTGGGATCTTGCATGTTGCTCCTTTTAGTACAGGATAGTTTGTCACCCTGGTGGCCAACAGATATACCAAATATGAAGTCATGTAGAACTCCTTCTTGTCCTTGACTACCTCCAATTGTTTTCACTTAATGTGGTGCCCCAGTCAAGTGGCATCCTTACCGTCTTGATAGTCTCAATAAAATTTATCATGAAAACATTTAAGTGCCTAGTTGTTGGTAGACCCATCACCCTACTCAAAAGAATGATAGAGTATCCAATATCTTCCTTCATATACCCCCTTATCATATCCACCTTTCTTGTTACTTTCCCTAGATGAGTCTTCTCAATAAGATAAAAGGACTGGATGATCTCAGTTACCTTACTTAGGTGTTCTCTATACCACCTTTTTGCTACCTCATAGGTGAGTCTGATGAACTAATCCACCCTAGGGAGATGAAATACCCTCTCAATGTTGTCAGGTCAGAGATCGGGGACAACTTCTCTAGTCACACTCTTCACTACCCTTTCCTTGGAACAAAGTATTGTGCAATTGTCATTATTAGCTCTAAGGATTGTACTAATGTTGGGTGAGAAGCTACATTCACCAACCCTGATCAAATTAATGCATATACCATAGTCGAGCTCTCCTTAGGCTTGTCGTAAATCCTTAAGAACTCTCCCAGATTAGTGTGTCCCAAATCTATATCCTTAATCTTGGAATAATCATCTTGGAATCTTGAATTTGATGGCACACCTTGGAACTTGAATACGATAGGCTTTGGTGCCATTTCTTTGCCAGATGAAGATGCCATTATATCTGCATAACAAAAGGAAGATGTCCATTAGTTCAAAACAAAGAATTGGAATGTTATTATAACATCTAGTCTTATTCTAAAAAAAAACCCAAAAGTTAAACGCACTAAAAAAGCATCCTTTATCCCCTTTTTATTTTTAAAAAAATTAAAATATAAGGTGTGCACTTACGCACCAAATCAGGTGTGCAAGTGTGAACCTTATTTCTCTTTCATATTTTATGTTCTATTATGGGTTTGGTGTGCACTTGTGCACCATGATAGGTGCATAGATACGCACCAAACATTGTGTTCAAGTTTTGTTTTTTAACATTTCTTTTAATGTGTAGAGTTGTGCACTAGTGCACTTATCTGGATGCGCAATCACCTTTTGAAGTTTTATGTATTCTTTTAGGGGTGCACAGTTGCACACCAATTAGGTGTGTGGGTACGCACCCTCATAGTTTATTGAGTGTTTTCCAAGTTTTACATTTTATTCAAAAATAAAGGTGTGAAATAGTGCACCTAATGAGGTGTGCTACTGTGCACCTACTTCTACATTTGTTTGTAGGTGGGAGTGGAATAGCACACCTATCGAGGTGTGGAAGTGCAAAGAAGTGCCTATAAAGTCATGAAAAGTGTTGCGACAAAGAGAATAGGAAGTGCTCAACAAGAATAAACACAAAGTGAGGAAAAGAGAAGGACCCCTCCCTCTTTTATAAGCAAGATTGTTAGGTGCTCTGCATAGCTACACAACTACACATCTATGTAGCACAACATATATTCACTTGGTGCACTAGCACACTTGATTAGGTGCACTTGTAAGCCTCATCTTGCAAAAAAAAAATTCTCCATCAAAAGTCTCTCTTTTCGCCAACTGGGTTTTTTTGTTAGGGCCTGAACATGAGCTAGGACACGAAATTAAAACTTGGATCCTCGATTAGGAGTCCATGAAGCCTAAAAATAGAAGTGTTGGGGGGTGAGGGGGGTGTGGGGGAGTCATTCCTACTAAGGAATGGGGCGTGTGTTATGGAACCACAACACATGGCAAGTGTGGACCTATGGGTGCCACATGGTTGGGAGGTGTAGCTACCTGTACCACTATAGGGACCGGTGTACAGAGATGGCCTATTGTTCTAGCATGACCGTTTCTTAATGTTTTCACTTAGTGCTTGTAGTTCTGGAGTATGCTTTCTTATGATTTATGCTTTCATTGGGATGCTTGTATATCATGTTTTGATGATGTTAGTTACTGACACATTTCCTTATTATGATGATTAGCATGTGATAGGTGATGTCATCTACTTGTAGGATTATCTTATTCTCATTCCTAGCATGTTAGATTTCCTTATACTTATGTTGTATCATGTTTAGTAGTGATGTCCCTATTACGATAGAACTGACGATTTGATTGGTGACTTGGGATGTTACGCGCAGGGGATGGCTAGAGCCCATGATGGTCTTATGATGCCATTGATGGCAAGGAGGAACCACATACCTAGTTTGTTTGTATTTCTCATTATGATGTCATTTCTATTTATTGAAATGTTGCTTTCAGTACACTATGATGTTTCTTTTGCACTTTTCCTTCTTCCTATTTCTTAGGTGGTTAATTTTTGTTTCTATCTTTTAAATATGGTTTGAGTGTTCTTGCCTCGAAATGTGGATCTAGTACTCCCTAGTGTGGAGGTTTTGAACTCAATTTTATCATGTTATTCATCTTTAGGAGTCCTTTTTACACTTCTTGGGAAACCATGTGTTAGCATGGTATGATACAATAAAGTGTCGTATGCCCATTGGAACTCTGTCGTGCATTCCTTGATTGTGTCGCATGCCTCTTGGAGTTTTGTCATGTGATGTTTTCCAGTATCACACTCCCTTTGAAGAAGTGTCAAACAATACTTGAAAAGTATCACATGCCCTTGACAGAAGTTCCAGTCAGTCCCTAAAAGTGTTGCCCTTCTTCTTTAGAAATGTCATGCGATACTAGAAAGTATCGCCCAGTGCTGATTTAAAGTATCATGTAGAAATTGCAAAAACCTATGTGGGCAGGTAGTGGGCACTTTTTGGTAAGACCTATGTGGGCAGGTAGTAGGCACTTTTCGGTAAGACCCAAACTTTTTGGGAAGTGTTTAGGGTACCCTCTTAGGTGTTCTTCAATCCCTTAGTATTGCATTTTGGAATTTGGTTGTGTGTCTTCTGTAGTTAGTCCTTTGGGGTTTAAAATATATCATTTCCTTATACTTAAGATATATTTTAATATATGTGATGATTCATTTGAGATAGGTTCCATACCTCTACGAGCTAAGATAAAGATTCTAGGAAATTTCAGGGCTTTAAGATTTCAGACTTGGCCACTTTTTAGGAGTCATCTTTTGTCTTTCAGCTCAGGTGATGTCTTTTGTTTTCTTGTTGTGTTTTGGTTAGTAGTGGCATTAGTAGATCCATTGGTGTTTGTATGAATGTTAGTCTTTCATTGTGATCTTTGTGATTCGTGTATGTTGTTGTCATGTGCTCATACACTTCTAAAAAAAAATTATCTTGGCTTATATTTAACCTTGTTCCAAGGATCTCTAGGCGAGGCATTACATTCTCTATTTCTAATATAGAAAACCCATTGGAAATACACACCTATTTATTAAATTCCTTTGAGCTATTGAAATAAATTGCAATAGCAATAAACTAACCAAAAGAAGAATGAAATAATCACTACTATTGCAAACTCTTCTAATTCCTTATGCTATGAGCTCTCTTCCCTTCTGTCTACCCAGTAGCTAACAAAGAACATCTATATATATCCCCAAAACAAAGGGGTTGTGGTGGCAACATTTTTTGATTAAAGCTACATCAACCTCTCCTTCCATACTGTTGGCCTTTCCTCTCAAATGCAATTGCCTCCAGTTTTGAACATGTAGGCAAGAGCATGGTTTCTTCATTTTCCCTAATGTCCTATGCATGTGCATGAAAATGCCCTTTTTTCTAGCATCATTTATTATATTATTTATTTATTTTACCTATGATAAGATACATGTGCTATATTTTATAGTCCTATATTTACCTCTTATTCCTATAGTTATAATTATTACTATTATTGATATTACTTTTATTTTTAGATTAAATAAGAATAAATTTTAACATATTCAAATAATTTCTTTATGCTTTATATATATATATATATATATATATATATATATATAATTATGATTTTGACAGTTCATTAAATAGATGTATACCCATTCATAATAATTCTATTATACTTACCATTATCCAAAGCCTACAATTTGGTTAAGTTTCATACAAGACACTTAGAATTAAGTAAAAATAATTAAATAACTGATTATGCAAATGTGTGGGTCCCAGGTTAGATGGTAGCTTTGTTAAAGTAACTGAGATCATTTCTGCAAATGTACTCTCATTGCCATTGTAATTGATGATTTCCAAATGCAGATTTGGATCTCACATATGTATAATATGAGAGGAGACATGTCTCTTCAAGAGACGTGAAGAGACATGTCTCTATAGTTAATCACCATTTAGATTATCAATAACTATATGCATAACTTATCTTTAATATATATATAATATTAATAAATTAACAATATATGTAATATAATATTATATTATTATATTATTATATTTATATATATATAATATTTATGATATATATAATGCATAATATATAATATATATATTACATATATAATATATATTATATATATAAGAATCACAAATAACAATTTAACTGAAAAGATAAACACATATTAGTATATCAAATAATCAATGTTTTACTTCTACTGACACTAAAACGTTAACACTCCCTATTTAGCTAGGGAGAAGTAAAACTTTAATTAAGTCAGAATCATCATACAAGCAACACAATATGAACAGTAAATGATCTCTACTTGCACTTAAGCAATGTCTAGAGATAGCACATATAATCTCTACTTGCACTTAAGCAATGTCTAAAGATAGCTCATATAATCTCTACTTGCACTTAAGCAATGTCTAGTGAATCCTAGAAATAATCTCTACTTGCACTTAAGAAATGTTTAGAGAAGCCTAGAAATAATCTTTACTTGCACTTAAGAAATGTCTAGAGAAGCCCAAAAATAATCTCTACTTGCACTTAAGCAATGTTTAGATAAGTTCATGATACACATATGATCTCTACTTTAACTTAAGCAATGTATAGAGATGCCCATAACACACTCATGATCTCTACTTGCACTTAAGCAATGTCTAGAGATGCCCATAATAACAGGACTATCATTTGTAAGATCGTCACCTTACAAAGATTACCTTTTGTTTATTATCATGATGTCCGGTAGATTTTGGCCCAAAGAACCATGATAACAAGCCTATCATATGTAAGATCATCAGCTTACAATGATTACTTTTTATTTATATATGCCAATGAAAGATCGTCAACTTTCATTACATATCTGAAACAACAATTATATAACCAAATATAGATTGAAATCAACATATCAAGTTTTACCTTTGAAATATTTCAATTTAACATTTCCCTTTAGAACTTCTCATAGAGAAGATGTCATCCATAAGGGATTGCATCTCAAAATTTCTCCCTCTGAATATTGATCCTGGGATGTCAGGTCCTCTTGTTACTTCCTTAGAAACTCTCTTTTCCCAAGGATGCTTTTCAAACTCATCACTCCCTCATGATATACGTAGGAGTAGGCCCATCAACATCATGCAGTCACCCACATGGATTTCTAGACTCTCTCTGAGTATCAATCTTCTAAGTTCCAGCATTGCCTTCGAAAAAGTGTCACACTCCCTCTTAATGTAGAAGAATCTCATAATCTCAATCATCAAAGATTCTTGCATCAAGAGCCACAATTTATCTTGATCATCAGGGTCTTTGGAACTACTATCATTAGATTTATTCTATATAATATTAGGTAGCATATTGCAGTACCAACCTTCTTTTCTTGTAAGAATATCCTCAAGCATAAAGGAAAAAATTAAAGCAAATGACCCTTATAGTATGTATAGAATTACAAATAAATGAATAGATAAATGTAAAATATATAAGAACTTATCTATCCATGAAGGTCATGAAATATCTCCTTTTCTAAGGATGGTTCAAATGGGAATGAAACATTATCTATTATTCCCCCCCACAATGTAAAGTTACCACTCTTATATTATTGAACACTTTCACATCATATCAAATTTGATGACTTCTTTCTAAGTTCCAGCTTGCTCTTTTTATCCATTGAAGCTCCAACCATTCATTAAGTTGAATAATACCATTCATTAAGTTGAATAATAGAAGCTAACATGAGCTCGTCCACAATATGCCAATATCTTGATTGAGTATGATTGTGTCACTTGAATAAATCTAGAATTCATACATCAAGTATCATTTATCATAGATGATTAAGATCACATAGTTGCATGAATTAAAGTCCTCTTGACAGTTACAATTTATCAATCATTGAAGATTCTATCACAACATAGTTTACTCCCTCTGAATCAAAATCTTCATTTTCTTGCAATAACATTCTCAGAAAAAAAATAAAAAATTGAAGAACATAGCTCTTACAATAAATATTGAAATGCAAGTACGAGAGAGACTAATATAATTCTCAAAATAAGCTCTTTCCAATTAAATATAGATAAATACTAGACTTGAAACATAGGTACATATATTCCATTCAAATAGATTATAAAAATCATCTTTTCAATAATAATTTTAAATTTTCCTTTTATTACATTAATTATCCTAAAAAAATGTGTAACCATAATGAGAAATAATCTTATTAATTGTTAATCATTGATCACTTTAAACTAGTATACCTAAAAATTTAATTCAATTTTTTTTGTAAAATAAGCCGAGAGGTATCTAATTTGAAAAGAATTAATATAAATTTAGTAGTTCTATGAATAAACTATTGTATTTGTTTTCATATATACTATGCCTTGCCTTGATATTAATACATGAGATTGAAAAATTCAGCAAATCAATTTTAGACAATGATTTATTTCACCATGTACAAATTTTAACAAATCATATTCCATAAAAACCATAGCAATAAAAAAATGCATATCTCTATTTATTTTTTTTGACATGTAAATGAACATCAAGTTTTTTCCAAAGTGAAAAATGTTTGCATTGAAGGTTGCTACCACTATAGAAAGCCTCTCAGCTTAATTAATCCCTATCTCAAAAATGTGTGTGTGTGTGTGTGTGTGTGTGTGTGTGTGTGTGTGTGTGTGTGTGTGTGTGTGTACACTACAATGAATAGAAAAAAAAAAATTAAATATATGTCATACCTTGTTTACCTTACCAATCTCATTTCCCAATATTCCAATCATTCATTAAGAGATGGCTTTATCGCCAATTTCTAAATGGTGGTGGGTGCTCATTCTCACTTTAATCGGGACCACGATCCAAACTTATTTTTGAAGGTAGAAATCAATATCTCATTCTTGGTAAATCATATTCATTCATAAATTTCACTGATTCATTCATCTAGTTATCTTAATTTGGATTGTGCAACATCCTCTATGCTTATCCTCAGTATTAGCATTTGAGGGTAGGTTTGTATGCATCCACAATTTCTTGAATATAGTTTCCAAATAAGTTTAAATGATCTTACATATATTTATTTCATCTCCACTTACATGAGGTTTAGTTTATGGTACAAACTTTAATCAATCTTTTAGTAGCATTCGCTAAACTCTAAAGTAATTCTAGATCATATCTATATTCCCTTCGTTCCTTCTATTCTGAGGGGTCATACCTTTGTCAAAAACTTTTCATTGGTCATTGTGATCATTATTATCTATTGTGTGTGACTTGTGCAATTAAAATCTCTACTTAATACTTTTGTGGTTATCATTCTCTTTATGCTTTGCTGCCAATATTGAATAACGACTTGGTATTCCAGGTTGTTCATGAAAGAGGAGATGATATATGCCTTTTCTATATATGTTTCTAATAGATTACCCAAATTTTTACACTTGGTCATTCTCTATCTTCTATTTAATAAGCTGCCATCAATAAGTGTATAAATCTTATACCCACTTTGGTTGAGGCCAGATGCCTTAATATACATACACCCATATATTATGAGATAAAGAGTAGAAATTATGTACACCTCTCAATCCAATTGTACATGTCACACATACCTTAAAATATTTTCTTCTATCTTGTTGGGATCACCCGTGATCACGACTTTGCTTTTGCACTTTGAAAGAGTGTTTCCTACTCAATCCTAGTAACTACTATCGATGCATGTACTAGCCATTATTCTTGTTGGTGGAAGATGTCCCATCAAGGCTCATGTACATTGAATATCTTGGTTTATATATGAAATCCAAAAATGGCTATATTTATGGGGAGCGGTTGATTTCATAAGATAGTTTAGTAACTATTGGCCACCTTTGATGCTAACTAATGAATAGCTTTGATGGATAGTTTAGTATTTGACTTGTGTATAAAGCCTTTCCATCTGAGTTGTGTATGTCAAATCATAACTTGTGTTGTAGGCATCTTCTCAAGATCCCTAGTCTTCCCTAAGAGGCACCTTCTGTGCAAATCATAGCATAAATCTTTGAAGATTATTAGTAGCACATCAATAGGCAAGACTTCTCTCTATAAACACTAGAGGTAGATGTAAGTCTGTGCATTTAGATGTACCTCCTAATATCCTCATCTCCTCTCTTTTGGATGTTGATTGTCCATGTCTTAATTTGGGCACTGGCTAGTTATTTGTTGTCTCTACTTCAACGTTTGATGAGTCTCCTTTCAATGTTTGAGTTCTTCTTTTTTTTTTATTGTGACACTATACAATAGTTTCATTCTTAGTCTCTCGCAATGCTAACTAGAGGACATATTGTTGAAAACATACTCTACGATATGTAGAATCATCGTTGAACAAACAAATGTTGCCTCAACACCCAACCACAAGGAATTGAAGAGTTGATCAGGTCAGCCCCAAATAATGGTGTTGATTCCATCTTCGAGTAAAAATATCTATCCTCTACGATATCCCCTTACTTCTGGCATTCAACATGGTTCTTTTCAACCACTACGGCTTTGTTTCACCAGTCCACCCAGGTTCCTTTCAACTTCATCCAGTGTGCTCATCATCTATGCCACATATCATATTTGCTACCTCCCCCAATATGGTGCAAATCATGGTTGGATCTTACATATGAAGTAAAGACATCAGATGTGAGAAGACATTGGTGACTCATCCATGACATCCATGATACACATGTGGGGACCTACATATTCTTTGTGATCTACTATTCCAAAAAAGAACTCATGTTCAGTGACATTAATAGTCCATTTCAGTATAAATTTATCCTTTTCAAACTCTAGATTTTATCTCATTTGAGATCTAAATTCTGCAATTTATAATTTCTCTTTATACCCTTATCACTTTAATACATTTGTAGGTGACTCTGATACCATGTTAAAGTAACTGAGATTGTTTCTACAAATGTACTCCCATTGCCATTGTAATTGATGATTTCCAAATGCAGGTTTGGATCTCATATATGTATAATATGAGAGGAGACATGTCTCTTCAAGAGACATGAAGAGACATGCCTCTATAGTAATCACCATTTAGATTATCAATAACTATATGCATAACTTATCTTTAACATATATATTATATTATAGTATTATTATATAATAATATATAATGCATAATATATATAATACATATTATATTACATATATCATATATATGTATGAGATATATAATGCATAATATATAATATATATTATATATATAAGAATCATAAATAACAATTTATCTGAAAAGATAAACACATATTAGTACATCAAATAATCAATGTTTTAATTCTACTAACGCTAAAACATTAACAAGCTTCAAACATTTTCAGATAGACTCGCTTATCCTGTTAGGGAAAATTATTAAATAAGTCAAATTCAAATGAATTATAAAAATACAAGTTATCAAAAATTTGTGCAAGGGACCTCAACACCATGGATGGTACTCAAATAACTCTAATTCACAAAATCCACTTCATATTGCACTCCAATACTTGCAACCAATGACAAATCTCACATGCAATCACCAACAAATTACTAGTCCATGTTGATCCAAACAATTTGAACGCATTAAATTAAAGAAAACATAATAAGATAACAAATACACAATCTTATACTAGCATCAAAGTTCCCAACTAGCACATTGACTTGCACATATACATCCATGGAGCAAAGTTAAGAACTCTATCACCAATCTAAATTGCGTAACTAGTAGATAAGCCCTAGGATGAGAAATCCCATGTAGATAACTTATTAAAATTTCCCTATAACAATTTGATTTCAAAAAATCTTTGCAACTTTCTCATGATTTCCCACTCACTTGGCATTTGAATTTTGATGGGCGGTGATGGCCCTTCAGAGATAGGCCAGATCCCAGGGATCTACCTAGATCTGCAGCTTATCTTGACTTCAACTAGGAGTTTCTAGGGAGGTGCAGATAGAGAACGTCCCCTTGGTGCGATCTCAATGGAGTCTACTATGTTTCCTACGGATGGTCTAGATAGTGTAGTGAGCCCTAGAGTGACTCAGAGTTGGAAGGATTTAGTCTTAGGTGAGAAGATGACTCACATACCTTTGTAAGCCCCCAAGGTGATTAGTCATGAGGAGGGTTGGAAATTGTTATACAGGATAGCTTGGTCGATAGTTTGTCGGCTAACCTGAAACTGTGCCTAGTTGGCAAGTTTGTGGCTTTCTACCCATTGATTAAGATGGTTAGGAAGTGGGTATGTCAAAAATGGAAGGTGAAAGGGAGTGTGACTATTTATGTGATGTCAAGGGGTCTCTTCTACTTTAAATTTATAGTAGTGGAAGACATGACAATGGTTCTAGTTGAGTTTTGGTACTATGGTAAACACAGTCTGACAGTGCCTAAATGGAATCCTATTGTGCACCCAATGAAAGAACTAAACAGGTTGGCTCCTAGCTGGGTCAGACTCCCAAGTCTACCCCTTGAGTTTTGGGATGAAAGAGTTCTTAGGTCTATTTGGAACTCCTTTGGACACTTTCTTGAGATAGACATGGTTACCCTCTAGAAATCCAGACTTGTTTTTGTAAGGTTTAGTGTGAACGATCTGATTGATGTTGCTTTACTTGAGTCCATTGTTCTGAGCTCTAAGTGGGGGAAGAAGGTGTAGCCCATTGCTTATGAGAATGCAGGGCTATTTTGCCAAAGTTTATCAACGTTTGAACATTTGATTGTTGACTACAAGAGGAATAACAAGCCTTCTGGAAAGGAAGTTGAGGAAGAGAGGGATAAGGATTCAAAGGGAGTTGGAAAAAAGGAGGGGGAAAATGGAGGGGTTTAGGAAGAGATTCCCCTAGAAGGGGTTAAGGAGGTGGAGGTGGTGACCTCTAATGTGTAGGGCATAATGATTTTCCCAGCCATGGCCTCTGAGAGGATTCTAGAACTAGGTGGTTATTCAAGTATGGTGGAGGAAGGTGAGATTGTTGATATTAAGGTTGGTGATCCTTCCCCTTTCCTAAAAGGAATTGAGGATCTCCTCAGAACCCCTATGAGAAATATGGTGTTTGAGGAGCTGTGTAGGGACTTGGAGAACAAAGAAATATTGCTAGACAAGGGGAAGGACTTGAAAGAAAATGAGGTGGCTCATGTCCAGCTGGTGCGAGGATGCTCCCCCTGTCACCAAGTTGATAGTTAAACCCACCAATCCTACTCCCCCTCTTGAAGAGGAGGAGGGGAAATGGAAAACGTAGAGGAGGAAGACCAGAGTCTCAAAGAATCCACAAGAGGAAAAGCAATTGAAGTTAGATGTGGGGAAATTAGGCAAACATAATAGGATAATGAAACAGATGGCAAGGGAGGTGGCTAGTGGTTGGAAACCTACCCTGAAATCTATGAAAAAAGGTGGAAAATGATCATTCTATCATGGAATATGAGGGGACTGAACAGCCCCTAGAAGCATTTTGCAATTCAGCAGCAGTTGTTTAATATAAGGATAGATATTTTACTGATTTAAGAAGTTAAAATGACCATGGCTAACCTTGAAAGAATTGTGGTTTTTATCTAGCTAGGGGCCAATTTTTGTTATAATGAGGCAGAGGGAGCATCAGGGGGTGTTACTACCTTTTGGAACCCTAGTACTGGTAAAGGAAAGTTCATACATTGTTCTAAAAAATACCTTATTACTGAGCATAGGAAAGATGATAAGATTTGGAATGTAAGTAATGTTTATGCACCAAACTCAAAACAAGGAAGAGGTTGGCTATGGGAGGAACTGTCTAATTTCTTGTCCCATTATAAGAATACTTTCTGCATGGGAGATTTTAATTCCCCATTGTATCCCTCTGAGAAGGTTGGACAAACGGTGGATTCTACTAATAGCAGGAAGGATTTGGCTGAGTTCATAAATAAGAATGACCTGATGGATATGAAGATGTGTGGTGTCAAGTTTACTTGGTCAAATAATAGGAAAGGGTTTGACTTTATCCAAGTCAAACTGGACAAACTCCTTGTCCCGTCAGGCTAGGATGGGTTGACCTCTTCTACTCTCATGGGTTTACCCAAAATGGTCTCAGATCACGCCTCTGTCATTTTTTATTGGAAGGAGATGTTGCAAGGGGGCCCAAGACCATTCAAATATGAGATTATGTGGCAATCTCATCCTAACTTCCATTCTCCGATGGAGGAGTGATGGGGTATAAGAGTTGAAGGAATTGCTACGTTTGGGCTATCTGCCAAACTTGATAATGTGAGAAGGAATGTTCGGCCATAGCAAAAGACTCAATTTGGAGATATTTTTACAACAAAGGAGGAGGTGGAAGGAAAGCTAGAGGAGCTCCAAAAGGTGATGGGGGAGGGTTCTACCTCAAAAGATATGATTCCAGAAGAGGAAAATTGTAGGAAGGTGTGTAAGGACACAATGATCAGAGAAGATATCTTCTAGAAGCAAAGATCAAGATTTTTATGGCTAAAGTTAAGAGATAGGAATATGGTATTTTTCCATAGATTGGCCTCTATCCATAAAAGGAGGAACATGATTGATGAGGTGACGGATGACAATAATACCAAACTAACAAAAACTGAGTTTGGAACCTGGGCTAGCAACTATTTTAAACATTCTTATAAGGAGGAGCATAGGGCCTACAACAAGGAGGATAGGCAATGGTTGATTGAATCCATGCCTAATGTTATCTCGGTGGAGGAAAATGAGGTGCTTACACAACAAGTCTCTAAGGAGGAAGTTAGAAGAGTCATTTTCTCTATGAAAGCCTATAAGTCTCTAGGCCCTAATGGCTTCCCCCCAACCTTCTTTCAACACTTCTGGGAGCTTATAAAGGTTGACCTCCTAAGAGTTGTGTGTGATTTCTTCATAACTAGGAAGTTACTCAAGAGATTGAATAAAATGCTTGTTATTCTAGTTCCAAAAATTAAGCACCCAGGGGCTATCTTGGATTTCAAACCTATTAGCCTATGCAGTGCCACTTATAAGATCTTCTCTAAGATTATGGTGAACTGCCTAAAGCCACTACTGCATAAATTTATTGGGAAAACTTAGAACGAGTTTGTCCTGGACCACTAGATTCTTGATGTTTCTATAACAGCACATGAAGTGTTGCACTCTATGGAGAAAAGTGGTAATCTAGGTATGGCTTTAAAGTTAGATATTTCCAAAGCTTATGATGGGATTAATTGGACTTTTATGTATGAGGTGATGGCAAATTTTGGTTTTAGTCAGGAGGTCATAAAATTAGTTAGATCAATGGTTAATATTGTTAATTAATCAGTGTTGGTGAATGGGTCACCCTAGGGAAACTTCAACAGGGAGAAAGGTCTAAGACAAGGGGGCCCTATCTCTCATTACTTATTCATCATGGTGGCAAAAGTGTTGGGAAGAGCATTCCTGAGAAAGGTGGAGGAAGGGGAGATCAAAGGCATTAAACCTACTACCTTGCTTCCAGCAGAGGTTATACAGTAGTTCATTGATGATACGTTCCTAAGCAGGGTCCCTTCTGTGGCGGAAGCTAAAGCTTGGAAACATGTATTAGAGATTATGTTGTTAATTTGGGACAAAAAATTAACTTGGATAAAAGTATGGTTTTCTTCTTCAACACTGAGTTGGATATCCATAGGAGAGTGTTAAATATCCTAGGGTGCAATACTACTACTCTCCCAAACACATATCTTAGGCTTTCTTTGACCAAAGAAGTTAGCAATCACTTTTGGAATAAAATTCTAGAGAAAATGAAGAAAATTTTGATTTGGTGGAAAGGTAAAACCTTGAGTAGTGTTGGTAAGATTCAACTCCTGACTTCTTTCTTCCAAGGGATCCCAGTCTATTTTCTGTCATTGTTCAAAATCACTCAATTTATGGCTGAGAAGTTGGAGAAGATCCAAAGACACTTCCTTTGGTCGGGGGAGAAGAGAAGAACAAACTAAACTTGGTAAGTTAAGATACTGTGTGTAAACCAAAAGATAGAGAGGAGGTTAGGTATTAGAAAGATCATTGACTTGAACAATGCTCTCCTTGCTAAGGTTGGATGAAAACTACTAAAGGATGAGAATAATTGGTGTAAGATCTTGAGAGAAAAGTATCTAGGAAAATTGAATTTTATACAATGTATTTGGAGAAATGACCTTCCTATGGGATCCAGGGTTTGGGTTAGTATAGTAAAAAGAAAAAAATTTCTTAGGGAAGGTGTTAGATGGTTGACAAGAGATGGTAATCAGATTAATTTTTGGGAGGACACTTGGCTTCTTGAGAAACCTCTTATTAGAATGAAGTATGGTCATCTCAGAAACTACCTCCAACTACAAGAGGGAAATAAGGTGGGGAATTTTATGGAACTAGGTAGGAGATGGAAAAGGTTACAATTACAGCATGATTACTTAGAGAGTGGTCATTTGGTGGAGGAGCTGGAAGACCTCCTTGAAGGGTATAGAATCTAGAGGTGGTTCAAACTAACTCCTTTATTTTGGAAGGCGGCCACGTTTGGGGGTTTTTCTATTGGTTCTACCTATAAGATGATTTTTGAGAAAGATATGGAGCCTAAACGCTAGTGGAGAATATGACTTAGCCATCTAATCCCAAAGGTCAATATTTTTTGTTGGGTCTCTGATGCAGGAGCATCCTAAGCTTTCTTACAATCCTTCATGTTGGAACCGAGTGCCAGTGATTTTGGATCTTATGTTGTTGTCGAACTATCTAGTGGGTGCTAAGTTACTGTAGCACTTAGTGGATGTCGAGTTACTATAGCACTTAATGGGTGCCAAGTTTTCCTATTTATGCCAAGTGTCAACATTTTGGACATGATTTCTACATTTTTGGTGCAAGCCAACTTGTGGGATTTATTTTGACTGCAACGTTTATAATGAGATCTCGCCTTGGGATGTGTCCTGACCATTGTTAGGTTAGCCTTCCTATTTTGTATGTTCTAGAATGTTTTGTAAGCCATTTTGGCAAGTATAAACAAGGGTCTTGTTGAGTCTTTTAGTAGTTTAGTTTTTGGTGAGGAAGTGTAGATGTGAATTTTGAAGAGCTAGGGTTGGAGCTTGAGAACCAGAGGATCGCTTGGTGGACCTGAGGGTACAAGTGTGGATTCTCTTGGTGTTCTTATCCACTTGTGTATCTGGGCTAGCTAGGATTGGATTTGTAAGTTGGATCTTGTGGATCTTGCAGAACTGATTTTATAGTTGTTGTTTGTAGTTGGCCCTAACCCGGAAGGCCTTATAGTTAGGCATATTGCATGTCATCAATTATATCTATGAATAGAGAGTTATGATTTGGTATCAAATCTTGCATTACTATTATTTTGTGTTGTGTTTCCACCATTTGGTTTTATTGCTGGGGGCTAGGACATCTTTAGAGATTCTCTTGCCTTGCACTACATTAGTCTCCATTTATGGGAAGGTCCTTACCATTGATAATTTAAGGAAAAGGGGATTCCAATTACCCAATAGATGCTACCTTTGCAAAAGCAAGGAAGAAAGTAGTCCCCCATCTTTTCTTAGATTGTAGCTATGTTAGAAATATATGGAGTAGGTTATTATAGAAATTGGAATTTTTTTGGGTGTTTGATAAGGGAATTGAGAAATTTGTTGTCAATTGACATTGCACATTCCTCCACCTCTTCCTTATCCAGTTGTGGAAGGTGATTCCCCCTCATGTATGTTGGGGCATCTGGAAGGACAGAAACAACAGGGCTTTTAGAATTGAAGAGAGAAGTAGGGAGATTGTAATAGGAATTATTTTCAACTTGATTGTGGAAAATATGAAGATTTCTAAATGGAAGAACCCAATGTTCCAACCCAATACAACTGAACAAAGGATTGCCAGGAACTGGAACATTAAGGAAGGCTTCATGGACATCAAAAATTCAAAACATCTTGCTAGGAAATTGACTAGATGGAGACCCCCTAAGGAGAACTGGGTTAAACTTAATGTTTGCTGGTGGAGAGATGGTTAGAGATAATGAGGGCAGAATGCTTTTGGCCTATGTTGGTAATCTTGGGAAAGTCTTGAAAAATGTTGCAAAAGTCATGGCGCTCCTGTGGGGGTTTGAAATTGGTAATAAATGTGGGTTGGGAGAACATGGAGATTGAAGGAGATTCAAAAATGATTATAGAAATTGTTAAAGGCAATATGAAAGAGGGACGGGAGATCAAAGGAGTGATAGAAGACATAAAGCCTTTATCAATCATCCTGAAAAGGTTTGAGCTGCAGCATATTTTTTTGGAAGGTAATGGGGTGGCAAACAAGATGGTGGCGTTAGGGCTAAGAGTGCATGGCTTATGTTGCTGGAGAGAATTTAGAGTATTACCAAATTTGGTAAGACTTTTGGTGAATAAAGAAACTATCTTATGATTATACATTGTTGGAAAGATCTTTTGGATCCTAGTGACAACTCAACTCTGAGTGATTTGACAGAACTAGGCCACCATGGACAGATGGTAAGGAAGGATTTAATGTGTACTTTCAATAATAAATTTGCTTGTTTCAAAAGAGAAAGTACATCAAAGTACGATATGGGCATATTCTTGTACATTTCTTTGTACTTAGTGATGAGTAGAAATTCAAATTTTAAAAGGGTTCGGATCATAGGGAACGATGGAAAGGAAAGGATTTGGGGTAAAGGCAATTAGCACATGATATCTAAGCCAAGATGTGACATGGGGAGTCATGACAGTAAAGGCCTTTATGAACACTTAAGGCAACCCTTTTTTCGCATAAGTGTGACTATTTTCTGAATTTCCATCTCTAGGGTAGAGGTCTAAAAGTAGCAAAAATTTAGGTGAATATTGTTGATATGGGGGGGGTAGGCAATTTTCTTCATATTGAGCCTTTGATGATTGAGGATAGAGCCCATAAACCCTTTGTCTAGTATATGCTTAAGGAAGGGGTTTGATCCTGCTCATGGAGACTCTTAATGGCTTTGATGAGAGCTTCTCTCAACAATTTGTTAACTCCTAGGAGAATAGAAAGGTTACTTTAAATGTTATTACTTTTTAGATATCTAAGGAGATTATCTCAGACGCTAGCTTAAGTCATTTTTTTCAAGAGGGCGAGGAACCCATTAGGCATCATGGGGGGGTTTTGCGGGAGAAACTTTCAAAACCCTGGAATGAAGTTCTCTTGGTGTTGATGAAGTATTTAACACCGGAAGGGAGGTATGGTGTTTGTTACTCCTATCATTTTCCTCTCTTGAATCACTTCCATCATTGTGACTATATCTCTATCCCTTTTATCCTACTTAATGAATTAGTTGATACAGTTTTTTATGTTAAGGAGAAAATGAGAAAGGGAATCAATTATACTATCCTCCATCAATGATTGATGTTCCATCTCAAATAGTTTCACCTAGCCCTGTCACCCCCTAGAATCATGGAGGTTGACATCCCAACTATCCATAACCCCCGCCTCCACCATATCCCACTTAGAATTACTGGCCCTAGAGCCTCCACCCCCCAACCTTCACCAAGTGGGTTCCATGAAAAAAGGAAGATCCCCCCATGGTAAAATTATGAAAATAGAGAAAGGGAAGGAGAAGGAGATGGAGGACTCGGATGATGAGATGAGAAGGGGAAGGAGGAGATGACCCATGACGGTGTTTTCGTCTATCAAGGTTTCACCTAAGGAAATGTTTACTTCTAACCCCCCAGTTTTGTAGGTAATTGACAAGGGCATGGTGGATGGTAATCCGAGTGGTAAGTAGGAGGTCCCCGAGGAGACTAGTAAGCTAGCTAACAGTGAGCTAAGGGAGAGAGTGCATGCCTTGGAGGAAAGAGTGAGACTCCTGGCTAAATTCACAATCAAAGTGACACACGTTGCAACCACTACTTTGCACCTATTGAAAGAGAACTAGGAGGGGGACCTGACTCGTGAGGACTCCAGGATGTTGCTCAATTTTTTGGCTGAGTATAGGCTAACATTCTCCTAAGGGGAAGGATGACAAGAATCCCAATTAGGGCCTGTCCCTCTTGGTTTTCTTTGTTTTATGTTTTGCTAGTTATGGAACTTAGTTTGGTTTAAGGCATTTCTACACTTGTTGATAAACTTTTTTAGTTTAAGTAACATTGTTACAGACAATATTAGTATGATTCCTATGAAGACTTTTAGTATGTTACTTCATTTGTTGTTTTTTGGATTGACAGTTGTGGGAGGTAATTTTGTGTGGTGCTAAAGGTAGTTACCAATTTGTTTGTAAGGGCCAGCCCCCTTGTTTGGCTACTTTTTAATTCAAAAACTTATTTAAATTTCCCTGTCATGATTGATTGATTCAATGGCAGATAAATTTGAAAAGACAAGTTAGGACATTGCGCCACCTATTCTTTATATGATCTTGCAATAGAATCAATCTGTAAGATCCTTTGATTCAATAGTTTTTGTATGTTGAGATAGCATTTCAACTATAGAAGTCCATGGACTCATTTTAATAAGCTTGTTTCAATTGAAAGATCACCTTTCAGCATAATGCCTATAATGCTTACCCTATAAAGGGGGTAATTTAGTTTTACCTACATTAAAAGGAGGAATGTTTATTTTGATCCCAAGAGAGGTGGTGAGAAGTGATTGGATCCAAACTGTTACTTACAATCAACAGTCAACTATAGAAGTTCATGGACTCATTTTAATAAGCTTGTTTCAATTGAAAGACCACCTTTTAGCATAATGCTGATAATGCTTACCCTGTAAAGGGGGTAATTTAGTTTTACCAACATTAAAAGGAAGAATGTTTATTTTTAGCCCAAAGGGAGGTCGTCAGAAGTGAGTGGATCCAAAATGTTACCCTCAATCAGCAGCAAAGACCGATCATAGCAATAGCAAGGTTTATCTATAAAAGCAATAGAAAGATGGAAAATGTAGGGACAAAAGTACGTTAATAAAATGTTCAAGTCATATTACAGAAATAAGTTAAAATTTCCTATGGTAGGTACCAAGCTCTCATAAGAACTTAAAATGTTCATATTATTATGCATTGCAGAAATTAGAGGTTAATAGCTGTTCTAATATACAATCCAAACATTACTCCTACGGAAAAGGGGTGTGCCAATGTAATAGAAAATTTATAATTACATACCCAGTCAATACCAATATTGATTACCTTATACAAAATTATAAGACAATTAAAACTTGCATTTAAGATATTCGCATAAATGGGACTGCTCTATAATCTCTATAGCATTTTTCTTGGCAAAGATTCAAAAATGACAATAAAATGGCTGACAGTGGAAAGTAATGCCAAATTTGAATAAATACTACTTGAGACGAAAATGGTTGTAATGTACAATCAGTGGGTGTTATGGATATTTTCCTGACAAGCATCTCAGATTATTGCACTTAGCAAGAATACAAAATGAAAATACAAATGCAAAAACAAATGCTGTAAGCTTAAACCATTCTCAATTTTTGGAAGGCTCCACACTTAAGATGTCATGCCACTCTTAGTAGGATAGTACATCCATTATCCATGTTTATCATTATCCATGTTTATCCATCATTTAGATTGTTGCAAGTGAGTAGGATAGTACATCCATTATCCATGTTTATCATTACCTTTTTGTTTTTCTTGAATTTAACGCAAAAATTTGATGAGTGGGTATAGTTTCTAGAATGAATTTAGAGGCACTATGAATTTATGCATTTGGTTCATCTTTTTTGCTTTTATAAGTGCGAATAATAAAACTAAAGATGGGTTCATTGATTTACGCAGCAGTTTCGCAATTTGTAATCAATGCATTGAAATTTAGAATGTAAATCTTTTTCCTTTTCAGAAGAAATTTATAGTGGGATATAGTAGGTGTATACAATTTCAGGCAAAGACATAGGATGTATAGGGTCCAATATTTGATACATTTATAGAATTTATTTAGTTAGGTAATTTTTAGTTAGAAAAGCATATAGTTTCCTAAATTATTGGTTGACTTCAAATTTTTTTTCATCAATACTCAAAGCTTCGTACATTACAATATTCTTGGGCTTTTGTAAGAGTTTATTTTTGATAACTCACAAGCATATATAATTTCTATAGGAAAAGAAAGATAGGCTTATTATTAATGCATTGGTTTCAAACCTTGGCAGTAACCGACTTCAGTATACATGGCACTAAACATGTTCCTTGTAAAAATTAAGATTCCCACTAATGATTTTGATTTCTTTCTCATTAACATTTTATATGATTATTTGTATTGGAGCATGTGAATTCTTGACACATTAAATCTCTTTCAATATTAAAATATAGTAACATGCCACACAAATATGTATTAGTTCTACCAATCATAGCCAGTGAAAAGTGGTATGTTAAATTTGGTTTTAGGATATGAATTAGGGGATTTATCCAGTAGACTAAGAAATGTATATCAAGTAGTAGAGAATTACAATGGATAAGGAAATGATAATCTCAACATAAGAAGGAAAAGTATAGTAACCAAAGAATGCATGATAATTGAGTGGAAGTGAAACAATAAAGATAGATACAAATGAAGCTATAGGTCAAACTTAAGACAAAAGTGTACCATTCGTTAATATTAGTTAAATTTAGAACATTGTACCAAAATCAATGCAAAGCAAATAAAAAATATTAACAATACTATAAATTTCATCAATACAAAATTATAAAACTATTCCACATCTAAACCCCTATAGCTACCAATTCACTCTAAGCATATATATATATATATATATCATTTTTTCGAACATTTCTAAACATTCGTTAATCGATAATGTCAAACCACAAGAATAATATTTATAAACTTACAATTCAATCTCCCCGTGAAAACAAATAATAAAGAAAATCCCATAATATTTATTAACTACTGATTACCTTGCAACTTCTCGAAACATCTCTTGACATGGACTTAGTGTACATGGAAAGGCATGGAGATATTTGAACAAGCATGATAAATTGAGACTGAAAAATGTGTTTTGACGTTTTCTAATAATAATAAAATGATAACAATCATACCCTCTTTTATGTCATGATCGTGACAAATCATCTACAAACAAAGGATGGCTGTAATTATTCAATATATATTTATATGAACAATTTTACATATTACTCTACAGACCAAAGATTTAAGAGATCGGAGCAAATGGACAATTCGGATTAGAAGTACAGAACGACGAATCTAATGGAGAAATAAATAGAATAGAAGTTCCAATGGAACTTCAAAGTTGGAATAAAGAATTCAAAATATTTGCACTCACATTTAAGAATAAAGAATCAATGAAATTTAATGTTTTAATAGGTTTGCACTGACAGTTCAGAAACGCATAGAATTCAAAATATTTGCACACTTCCACGACCGCGAATTATGAAATGAAAGAAATTTAATATATTCATATCAAAATTGGCATGTCCTGTTTTCCTGGACTTGCTATTCTTAATATCTGCTTTCTGCCTTCATTAATGGCGGTGATACCCCCACCGGTAACGGTTTTATCTCCCAGAATAAGCCGCAGAAGAGCAAAGAGTTGACACAGTTTGGCACACGATATACGAACTTTTATCCGATGCTTGCCTATAATTGCTCGATTTTATCTCGCCCGTCATATTCCGAGTTCGATGGGAGAGCTGTTTCTAAATATTTACTTGTCGCAGAAGGTGTTCTGTTTCTGCATGATTCGTTGCCATAAAAGCTGTTTCTAAATATTTACTTGTCGCAGAAGGTTTTCTATTTCTGCATGATTCGTTGCCATAGTCGTTTATTTATGCCTCTTTCTATATTTTTTTGGTATTGATTCGTTGCCATAGTCGTTTTAGTATGAAAAGTCTACGAAAGGTCGGTGTAGAGGGGGGTGTTGTCAATGATGAATCTGCAGATGCAAACAGTTTCATTAGTTTTGATCTTGATTTGCAGAGTAATAATATTTCTGTACCTGTTGGTGGCCAACAAGAGGATAGACCTGCTATCCTCTTGTTGGCCACCAACAGGTACAGAAATATTATTACTTGTATTCTTGAAAGAGAGGTCACAAGTTCAAATCCCATTGGCGGTTAGGGTATGTACGCTTAGAGTACGAAGTAGTCCCATATCACTGTCACCATATGTAAATCCAAAAACTATGGCACAGTGTTGTGGACTATAAAACCCCCTTTCCTTTCCTTTCCTTTCCTTTCATTTTCCATCCGCTCAACTAAAAAGTAGGGGCTCCTAGTTAATAGGAAAAGATACCAAATTAAGCTTCAGCCCGCACCCCCCAAAAATATTATCATGGGACCTACAGCTCCTTAAATATAGAACCCAAGCCCCCTCCATGGGACCTCAGGGTTACTTTAGTAACTAAATTAATTTTAGTTTGTTTCGTAATTTATTCCAATAAATGAATCAGTTAGTTCATTATTATCCAAGAAAATATTATTATTTTTATTTCTGTATGGAAATTAGTTAGTTATAGTCAAAGAATGTTTTTATTTTTATTATTATTATTATTTCTATATGAGAATGTAAGAAGTAAAAAAATGTCTATGCATATCTAACTCATTTAGTAATTCACTGAAATAGTAATTTATTAATTTTTTGTAAAATTTCTTAAGTCTACTTTTCTTTAATTTAAAAAAATATCTTTAGATAATAAATTAATCAACTTGACTTTATTTAGGATTTGGTCATATGAACCTTTTTTCATAGTTGTAGCATGGAATTATTTATTTATTTGAAAAAGTCATGAAATATAAGAAAGTAGTTCTTTGATGAAGCTTTTTCATTATCTATGTTCTTTTTAAATAAAAGCACTAGCAATATCAAGCTAGTGTCCTATAGTACAATTCGAAAATAACATAGTAATAAAAGGAATCTAAAGCATAAGAGTTCCAAACCATAACAATAATAAACATTTTCACACAGGGAAAGTCCACATAAGTTATTTAAAGTATAGATAGTATAACTATAACTAAACAAACTAATGCCCCAAAAGCCAACCAATAAACAAAAAATAGAAAATCAAATAGTCCTCATTGGGGTATCTTCTCAGACGGCTTCTTTGATAGTAGCACCATGACCCATTCCTTCAAAATGAACATAAATAGATCCTTATAGTCATCATCTTCTATCAACTTGTCACCCTTACATTTGTTCTTGCAGCAAGCGCAAGGTCATTGTAGAGCTACAAATCACCCTAAGCATAAATTGACAAATGTCTTGCAATCTCTTCTCCAAACCCAAAACTTCAGTAATGAGGCTTTGGAGGGCACCATCAACACCTACATGTTAGGAATAACAATTCACACAATTGTGTGTTATAAATTTATAAACTTTATACTTTTTAACCAAATCACCAATGCAAAATATAGTAGTACAAAACTAAATGAACAATATATAAACCAACACCATAACACACAAGATTTTTGTTCTCAAAGAAAATGTTGTTAAGGGAAAAACATTAGTGAGGATGATACCTACAAGATCATGCGAAAATTTCCATGTTAGGATTTTATACAATACGTCTAGCACATAAGTCCATCTTAAAGGACTGAGTCCCTGTTAAAAGGGTGTCCTTCAACCCTGTTAAGAGTTAATGAGAACAAAATGCTCATTGCATGTAATGCATTTCTCAATGGAGAAGGTTAAAGCCACCTTCAATGGACTCATTGTCGAAACAAATAAAAGAGCACTCACTATCCAAAACATGAATTTGCTAATAACAACTCATTTGCCTTTACAATACCATTGAAGTGCATAAGGAATAATCACAAATTCCACTCATACCTCGGTGAAAGCATCAAATCTACCTTCTCCTCTGATCTAACCTTATTCACATCAATTCACAACCTCACATCTATCCACATATTCCATACATTACAACAAAGAAATCATTGTCCTTTATACAAGTTATTGTTGTCTCAAAAGTTTGCACCCTTGCCTAAAGTTTGACCTAAAGGCAACCTTGTGAAACATGGAAACAAAAACAACCTCCAAGTTGTGGGACTTGAACAATGAGATTGAGTCTCCAGAGAAGGTCGACTTTCTTACTATCAAGATGCACCTAATTGCTTCTTGAGAGGAAAAGGGAGAAGGAAATGCATGAAAATCAACTATCTAATCTAATCTAAAGGGGTGATGCACCAAATAGTATGTTAACTCTTGTCTCTACCTAGAAATGCATAGTTCATCAACATAATCTCAAAATACACAGATTCAATCCTTGCTTAACTCAACAACCATACATAGATCAAAAACCAAAGGAATGCTATAAGGAAGGGGCTTCACTCTATATCATTCAAGGCCAAGTAGATACAATTATACAGTTGAAAAATGGAGGAAATACATCAACATAAGGCAAGAAGATATTGCACAATATATTAATGAATAAAGAGGTACAGTAGAGAAGTATATTCATTCAAAGGCAAAAGAAAATTACAATAGTAGAGCATGTAACAAAACTTCTATAGAATCAGAGAAAAGACTGATCTTTGGAAGGGTTACAAGCATAACTGAGAAAACTTCTATCGAAAGCCAAAACTCAACTACTGTCTTTAAGTCACAGAGAACAATCACTGCAAATCTAGGGAAGATTGGATCGGGTGTACATCCATATGTAGGAAATCTTATCTTTACGTGCAACTTGGGCCTTCAAGAGATAGAAACGGCGGCCACAACTTCTCTAATTTGGTACATGGATAACCATGGTAGTGGTAGGAGGAAATTTGCATTCATTAGGCATGGAGAACACTCAAAATAGTAGTTGCAAGCGATCAAGGACTTGTTTTCCATTAAAGAACTATTGTTTTCATGTTCACGACCACACCAAATTAGTTGTGTCATTATTCAATAGAAAACATCAGTCAACTCACCATGTGGCCCTATAATCTTTAAGCATTATGCTACCCTACCTAGCTTTGCTTATGTTAGGTTGACCTATGCATGTTCTTGTTCGCAACTTTGGAACTTATTGCCCTCGCTAACTATTCGGTCTTGCAAGAACATGATCGCTTCATCTCGTACCTTTATCGCTACTTCACAGCTTGAAAACACTTTAGTCCTCTAACTATTGTGACCCTGCAAACATCATAAAAATGGACTATTCCGCACCTTCACAATGGTTAGGACCTAACACTTCCTTAACTGTGTGATGTATCAATGACCCTAATTGTTCCAATATTCTTTGTTTGCAGCTTCGTGACTTGAGATTTTTGTTCATGACTTAACCATACGAAGCTACGATGACTGTCAACCTGACCATTCTCTCATTTATCCTAGCCTCACAATCTTGAAGATCTCTAATGCTTACTAACCTGCGACATTGCGATAACTGCTAAACTAATTGCTTCATGTCATGGCAACCTTGCAATTGTATTCCTCCATTAACCATGTTGCCCTGCAAAGCAATGAAGACATCTTTAATTGTTTGATCGCTTTGTTGCAACCCTGACTCTTAACCCATCTTCTAACCTTGCGAGAGTGCAACAAGGGAAATTGCCACTTCACTACCCAAACCTTGGTTTATTCTTAATTGAGTACGATGGTGCAAAAGCATTGAATTTGATTGCAGTTGTTTGACTTGGCATCTTGAAGCTTTGAAGCTTTTGATGGAATGATATTGATTGAATTTATCTACTTTTATTTGATGAACAACTCCTTCAAAACTGATCATATTAGTTGTCTCCTGACCCCTATGACAATGCGATGAGGATCTCATAAGAATTAGGCCCACCAAGACACGTGTCATCTCGTCATCTCCTCACAACCTAAAAGTAGAGTTTAGAATTTAAACTTGCAAAAGCGTGATCAAAGCATTTTTCTACCTTGGAGCCTTAACTTTGGGTTAAACCTAACCACATGTGAAGGTGTAAAAACCATTAAACTTTATTATTGCCCTCCATTGCAACTTCAAAGCTTAAGACTCCATATTGCATAAATGATCTACGACCATGCGATCCATAGCTTTCACTTCTTTGCAACCAGCATTTGAATGTTAGCCCAGCAATTGTGAAATTGTGTTAACAATGAACTTGATTGTTTTGCATGGTTGCAACCCTTCTAATAGTTTGACCTTAAACCAGAGTGACAAGGCGATGAAAGGATTCACACCGTTGCAACTTGAAATACTTATAAGATATAACATACAATATGAAGAATATAAGACTTAGGGATATAAGGAAAAGAATGAAGTTTTTTGCGTATCCCCCTTGTTTGCATGGAAAATATGAATAATTCAATGAATGTGGACATGGCCATCACCCTGGGTGCTTCTTAAGACTGACAACATTGAAAATTTAGGAAGGGCTAAAAATGCTAACATTTCTGGTGACTTAGAGGGGATGCTTGTCTACTAAGCATGGACCAATGGCCTTAAGCAATCCATTGGGATGGAGTCACAAAAAAAATTGGGTCCTACTAAGCAACAAACTGTAACCTCTTCAATTGCAAAAACTTCAAAACCTACTTTCTCACAGAGAAAAAGCATGTCCTCGTGCAATTCTTTGAAAATAGGAAAACTACTCTATTATGTACAGAAACTCTCAACTTTCTCTAGAAGCAATGCTTAATGTAAATTCCATTGACTGGAATTGGCAAAATATCATGATTAGGGTTGGATAACTGAAAAACATTGGCCTCTTTGTAGCTAGTGATAACATATGGACCAATCCACATAGCATCAAACTTGGGAGTGTCTACCTAGCTTAGCTTTTTTTGCTTCCCACTTGAGAACAAGGTCTCCTTCTTTGAAAACCCTAGTCTTATCTTTTCTATCAAAACTCCTTTTGACCTATTGTTGATGTGCCTCAAGTATCTACATAGTCTATTATAGTTTTTCTTCTAGTTCCATCAATTTTGCCATCCTGACTACCATAGCATTATCTTCAATTAGTTCCAATTAATGAGCTAATTCAAGGGAGGGGAATTCAAGTGAAATAGGAAGCCTTGCTTCCCTTCCATAAACTAGCATGAAGGGTGAGTTCCCAATTTTTCTCTTAGGTGTAATCCTATTAGCCCAAAGGGTTGTTCTTAGCTTTGAATGCCAACACCTCTGATTGTCCTCAATTATCCTCTTGATTATCCTGATTAGGTTCTTGTTGGAGGACTTGGCCAAGCCATTCCCTTGGGGATAGTAATTTGAGGAAGTGCTCAAATAGATACCATGGTCAATTTCCCAAGAGCAAATTTGAGTCCTAACAAAGGACTTTGCATTATCTGATATTTTTGTTGGAGGGACACCAAACCTGGTAATAGTTGCATCAAGGAATTCCACCACTGAAGTCTTTGTGGCATCCTTCAGAGTTGTTGCTTTTGTCCACCTTGTGAAGTAGTCTATTGTAGCTAATATCCACTTGTGACTAGAGTTAGAAGGTTGATTGATTGGACCAATAAAATCTAGCCTCCTCTGGGAAAATTGTTGATCAACCTAAATAGGATGAAGGGGAAAAGTTGCTAACCTTTGTCTACCTAAAAAATAATGCACACTTCTCAAATTTTCCCACATGTTTATGATAGTCATTGACTAGAGTTGTCCAGTAATAACCAGCTCTCATTATCTTCATGGTTGTTGTTCTAGATAAGAAGTGGCCACCATCAAGGCCATCATGAAACTCTTTGATCATTCTATCTGTTTGATCGGAGTTAATGCATCTTAATAGGGCTCCATTAAGAACCCTCCTAAAAAGGATCCCATCCACTAGGATAAAGCAATAGACTGCAATCTAAGTTATCTTCTTTTAGCTCTTGCCTAAACCTCTTCCCGCTAAGATCTTTCCTGATGAGGATCTCACTAGAGAAGCTCTTTCCTCTTCCCACTAAGATCTTTCTTGATGAGGATCTCACTACATCACAAGTGACCGAGTTAAGGCATTCGCAAGGCCTAGTGGTAGAGGCTAGGTGCAATGAGAAGTGGACCATTATCAGGGACCTCATTGCTATTATTTTTTATTCTATTCCTCCTAGGTGGCAATCGAGTTTAAATGACAAGACCAAATGATGATCCCAATGATAGTTAGAGAATGAGAGGCCTCCCTCTTGCTCTCTTCTTGTCAACAGCTAGAATGACAACAAAACCTTTGGTCATCATGATGTCTTACTCAGGATATCATCGACTTTGTCAATATCTTTATTGTCACCAAGACTCATAAGAGTCCTTCTACTCCTTTTCTTGACTTCGTTGGGTACCAGTGGCTCTCTGTTTATAAAGACAAGGTCATGTTTTCTAGTGGGGTTAGGGGCTCTGGTGGTGTTGCCTTCCTAATTCATGACTACCTTTTTAGCTCTATCTCAGTTGTCCTCTCTGATTCTCTAGCTAGATCTGTGTGGATTTGTATTGATCACTTCACCTCTCATCTCAGAGACATCTTTATTGTTGTTTGTTATTTTTCATCGATTGCCTCACACTATGCAATATACACTGTGGATGATGGGGACCCTTTTATAAATTTATATGAGTGCATTTATAGGTTCTCTATCATGGGTGACATCTTCATCTTAGGGGACTTTAATGCACATACCTAAGATAATGAGAGCCCTCTACATGACCATGGGTCCAATTGGGTCTGTACTCCTGAGCTAGATCCCTCCATCTTGGGTCTTCAATGCTCCTCTAAGAACAATCAAGGGCCTCTCATGTGCTATGGGCATCATCTCCTATTCTACAAGGCTGCTAAGTCAATGATCTTGAATGGGATCCCTATTTACCTGGCTCTAGGATTTTCACCTCTTGGACTCACTATGGTAGTGTGAATGTAGTGGATTATGTTCTCTCAAGTGCCTCCTTCATCTCTTCCATGACCCACTTCACTATCTCTTGGCTCCCCCTTTCCAACCATGCCCTTCTCAACCTCTCCCTCTATGCATCTCTGCTTGCCCTCCCCCCATTCCTCCCCCTCCCCCTATTGTATCGTCCCTAACCTGTACTTCCTTTCACTTTTTTGAGTGTGAATGCGAGCTCTTCACACTACATCTTAGGTGACTTCCACCCTAGGCCTCTTTCTCTAAGTCCACTGATGCTTCCTCCATGTTTGACCTTCTGGTATTCATGCTTTGGGAGTCTGCCATTCTCTCCATCCCTCACAAAACCAACCCTTTCTCTTGCAACTCCATATGGAGGAACACTTGTCCTTTGAACCAATGGTTCGGTGATGACTGCAAATATTTCCATCATCTTGTTTGTTTGGCCTTCACCTCCCATTACTCATCCTTCAACTAGTTGTGCCTCTCCTACCACTACCTTCTTTGTCACATGAAGCAATTGTTCATTTTATTGTAGTGTCAGACTCTTTGTACCTCCCTCTTGCATTCCCCCAAGATCTTTTGGCTCTTGGTGTATATTTGTCACCCCCCTCCCTCCACCTTGGAACATAGCTCCTTAGTCTCCCACAACTCTACTTTCTAAGATGTCCTAGGCCAACCCTCCCTCTACCTCACTCCTTCAAACCCTTTTCACCTATTCACCTTTTTCCATATTAGTGAGGCTATTCAATCCATGATTTGCAATAGGATGATGGATGAGGAAGGGTTGCAGGAGAAACTCTTCAATTTTGGTTGCACAATCTTGGGTTCTTTCCTCATTGTACTCTTTAATAGAGTGGTCTACTTGGGCTCCCCCATCTCCTAGTTGAGAAACATTATTTGCCCCATCTGCAAGACCGAGCCAACTTCTAACCCTAGAAACTATAGGACTATCATGATTGGGCACACTTTTTCCAAACTCTATGCTACTATGTTGAACACTAATCTCTCTAGAGAGCTTGATGGGAGAGGTTTTTGTATGAGGGGGTGGGATGGCTTTTAGACTTCTTGTCATACTAAAACTCATATCTTGATTCTTTGGGCTATTAATGAGGAAGCTAATCACCACCCGGTGAATGTTTACTGCTTCTTTGTGGACTTTCACAAAGCTTTCAACTCTATTCCCCTAAGGCTATTTTTTAGCAACTCAAAGACATTAGGATCTCTAACACTCTTTTGGCAGCCATTATGAGATTATACTAGTCTATGGTGGGTAGGTTAAGGACTCCCCATGGGTTCTCCAACCCAATTTTCAGCACCATTTTTTATGACATGTAGATAGCTAAGAAGTTTTATTTCTCCTTGTGTTCCAAAATAGATATCATTTTAAATTCCAAACCGAAGCTCCCCAATTATTTATTTATTATCGAGTGGGAATGCTTTTGGTTGATTTATCCTACACAATATGAATGAGATTTATGTCATTTTATATACAAGTCATTTTTAAGCATACGTAGTGCTTTGAAACAGAATGATTGTAGGGTTCGAGATAAATTGACACATTTATATTTACACAAAACATCTTCTATTACTATAATAAGACAAAGTTGAACCAAATAAAATGCCCAAACCTTGCCTCTAAGCTTAACAGAGCATAGAAGACGATAAAACCTAAGTTGTGTGGAAGCAAAAAAATCATAGTAATGAGAGCACCAAAAGAAAAGAAAAAGAAGACAACATAGTAGCATTTGTCAAATAATATATATCTCTCTCTATCTATCTATCCATCCATCTATCTATCTATCTCTACTTCTCTCTCATCCTCTCACTCTATTTGTTTCTCTATGTTTATCTTCCTCCACCTTCCATATCCCTTCTTTTGTCAATCTCCATCTCCATCTCTATACCTCCCTCTATCTCCTTAATCTCATACTCTTTCTTATACACCTCTCCCTCTTTATATCCTCATGTCTCCCTACCTCTCCCCCTGCCCCCTCCATATTTGTCTTTCTCTACTCATCTAGCTCCAATTCTCTATCTCCATATTTATCTCATTATCTATCCTCTCTATATATATATCTGCTCCTCTTCATTATCTAATGTCCCCTAATTCTTCGTTGCATTTAAAATTATTTAACTTGTACAAAAACAAGTGTTTTATTTTTGTTTGGAAGGGAAAGCCATTATTGCCAGCTCTTTTTCTTCTATCTCTTATCCTTGTTATGAAAAATCCTTACTAAGACTATGTGAAAAGTGCAAAATGGATTGTTGATGAGACAAATGGAGCATGCTAGTGGTAGCCACCATAAATTAAGATTTTATTAAAGTAACTTGTGCAATTTCATACCGATGAGCAATTGCAATTGATGACTTGCCCAAATCTGGACATCTTATTGGGTTATAAATTGTGCCACCTACTATAGGTCCTAGGGTTTTCTTTTACATACTGTGTGTTGAATATAATAGGACTACATTTTTAGTAGGATTCTTATTTGAATCATTGCTCCTAGCACTTTGATCCACCAATAAGAAGAATTGCTCTCATAATTCAAGATGATTGTTATTTCCAAGGATATTACTTTATCAAGTGAACTCCACAAATTCAACTGGACTGGTCTTATTTGTCACTCCAAATCCCACTTTGTCTATTTTATCAGTTTAACTCAAATAAGTTTATAAAACGTTATTTATTATGTGTTGGGGAATCTCTCCTCTTTGTGATCCGTTGATCTCTTCTGAAATTAGCTCACTAGTGATATTCCACCTCAATTCTACCAACTCTCAAATCTCTTGATATTCATCTTGAATGACAATTATAAAAGGGAACCACTATGTCTACTCTATCCACTTGTTGAAATTTTATGTCACGTACTATTTGAAAATTTGGGCCAATTTTAGAGATTTACAATTCCTAGCATTTATTATACTTTTCAAAGAAACTATCTATAAAATTAATTTTATTTATTTATTAAAGTCAAAACCTAATTCTATTTTCCATGTTGTGTTTAAGCTAATTTATATTTTATTTTTAAAATCATGTTTGATTTTTTTAAGTATTTTATTAAAATCAAAATTTATTTCCAATTTTTTATATCCCTTATCACCACTATAAAGGCAATGACACTTTTGATGTTTATTGAGCTGATTCCCCACTATACATGGACTAAATCTCTTAAAATCTTGGCAATTAATATTGATTTCTTAAAATCTAAGACAGGTGACCTCCAAGGAAGTCCCACTACTTCACCTATGTCAGCATCACCTAGATCCAACAAGTGCTAAGTGTTCCATTTATTCTTATGAAAGATGGATTCATGTGTGAATCACTATTTGTGGTATGTGGGTCAATGAGTTTGACTCAAAAGCTACACAATTTTTTCCTGATAACATTATCACAAATTGATTTCCTTTTTAATTAACTCTTGAGATCTTATTAACATATCCATTTTCATTTATCTCTACAACATTAACATGATCCTCCACGATCTCTTGCAAATCATATAAACTTTATGTTTAAATGTGAAACCTGATATGAATGTTGAAATATAGATTAAATTAAAAAAATAAAAAAATAAAAATATATTAGCTTTTGATTGTCAGATTTTATCAATGGAAGATTGGACAGTAGAAAATATTTGGAACACAAAGTTTCCTCAGTTTATTTTACTGAAATTTGATCATGTTAGATGAGCCTAGCAGGGTTTGACACAGGGACGGTCATTTCTCAAAGCATTTTCATCATAGTCGATTGAAGATTGAGCCTCTTTTCTCCAAATGTACGTAATGTAAGGAAAGATAGGCCAATTTAGTATTTTCCTATCGGCTCTTTCCACTTTATAATCAACTAATATAAAGTGTGGGCCCCATAGGTTGGTTTTCACCAAGGCTATACAATTCTTGAAAATATCTTTGAAAAATAGAGAGTAAAGAAAATTCCAACAAACATCACAATTTCCATGATAATGCATGTCTAAAATCAATGTGAATAACTTGGATTATAAGATATATGTAGATTCAAACTATCTAAATCCTTTCAAATACCCCATTCCTTATCAAATCAATTGCCCTTTAAGGGAAAGATATAAAAGTGGGAGTCAAAGGTGTTGTCTACACTAGATAATGCTCAAATGCAATCCTATCATTTCCAAGCAATCTTAATTGTAGCATGGTATTTTTTATAGACAAATATGATATATTTCGCATTGCCCTAGTTTCCAATTTATTGCAAAGACTCTACTTACAAATCTATTGCTTTCTTTCCTCAAAGTGATGGCTACCTGAATCTACCTCACTAATATGACCCTATTTATCTATTATTTAGCAAGAAGAGGCCAAGTGATCATTGAAACTCTCTGAAAGACACTCTTTGGGGTAGAATTCCACCCGCACTATGAAAGTTGGAAGCCTCATGTAGATGGGTAAGAATTAAGAAAGAACAAGGGTCTTAGTGTTGATATATGATTGAAAAGATCATTTGAATAGAAAGATTGTTGAAGAAGACTATGTGTTTCAATCATTGTTTTGTCACTGATGTCAAACTTGCTACATGCTAGTAAAACAATTGCTTATATGTTTCAAGCACTATCTCTTAGTTGATTGATGAGGAGGATTTGATCAACAAGATGTAACAAAAGTACCTAGAGGAAAGGTTGAGTTATGATAATGTATTGAAGTGCAAGAATCAGTTAAGATAGTGATAACATAATGTATGGATGATCTACTTGAGTAACAAAATGATTGGCTACACTTAGAAAGTTTAGAAGAATAAAGTTAAACAAAGTTCATTTACCAAGCTTGACCAAGTTGATAGTAGGTGCCAAGCAAAGTTAGTGCAAGTCGAGCAAAAAGTCAGTTGGAGCCAACTGAAAGTAAATTAGAGGGGATGTCGAGTAAGTTAGTAGATGTCGAGCAAGTTAGTTGATGTTGAGTGCTAGTAAAATCTAGTTGATGCTGCGTAATTTTTAGTTGATTTTGAGCACCAGTAAAATCCACTTAATGTCGAGTGATTTTATAGTAGATGCCAAGTAACACAATATGTGTCAAGCATCAGAAGATTGATAATATCGAGCTACTAAATTATGACAAAGATTGAAGATTCAAGAAATAAAAGTCAACAAGTTTGTTTTCTTGAAACTTGTGAATCAAGAGGAAGATAAGATTGATGAGATGGTGGCACAAAATCTTATGTAAACCATTTTGGAGGTGAATTCAAATAAATTCAAAGAGAAGTTTCTAGGGAAGACAAGATATGGGGTAGATACATTGTATCCTACCTAATCCATCGAAATCCCTAATTTTGGTGATGAATAATGAGCAGGAAAAGTGTTCTAATTTCCTATGTGTAGGGATGTTTGGTCATGAAGCAAAGAGTTGGAGAGTTTTGATGTGAAAATCTGACAAGGAAAAGGAAAGGGGTTTGCTTCATCAAGTGACCCAAGAGAAGAAGTCTACAATGGTGTACTAAGTAAGAAGGCTTAAGGAGGATGAATGCTTGAAGGGTGAACAAGCTGTCAGAGCTGCAAAAATTGGAAGCCAAGCAATGTTGAGGATTGAATAGTGATCTGAAATCTACATGTAAGGTTGTAAGTTGTATCAAATCAAAGCTCTACTATTACTTTTTAACAATTGTATCAGCCTAGGGTAAATCCTTTGGAGTAAGGTTGACTTAGTAGTCATTGGAAAACCCTTTAACAAGGTGGCATTCTAAGTGAATGGCCTAAAGTCCTCTAACAAGGTGTTAGGATAAAACCACAGACAAAAATAAAAACTACATGCAAATATAACCAATAACAGAAAATAATAGACCACATAGAAATGAACACAGGGCACCAAGATTTAATGTGGTTCATCCAATCCCTGGGCTACGTCCACCAAACTGCAAGTCCAATATTATTACAATCTAGTGATTACAACCTAATTACAATCTGTAATCCCTTACAGCTCAATACCGCCACCAGATTTCACATCACAACATAATAATAAAATACCTAACCTAAACCCTTTTATACAAGTTTTTTATGCCATTTAAGGGTTATAATTAATAATTACATGTCGTCTCAAAATCTCGATAAAATAGGGCCAAAAAAATTTGACCCCAAAAAATTATGGAGTATGTACAATACTTTCCTGATCAGTCACCACAATCTAACAATCTCCCACTTGGGGACTAATCAAGCTCCACACTAAACAACAATCTCGCATGTGGAGACTTATCCTATACCAATACCACTACCACATGGGGCTCCCACTGGATCAAACCACCTTAGACTCTACGGTTCTTTTATTCATGTTCAGTCTAGAAGACCAACCGAAGCTAAAGAGGAGTTTAGCTTCTCCCTTGTTACAACCTTTGTCAACATATTTTTTGGATTTTCATTTGTATGTATCTTCACCAGCTTTAACTGTCCATCCTCCAAAACTAACCGAATGAAATGGTACCGCAACTGTATGTGTTTGGTCTTAGAATGCAGAGCTGAATTCTTGGCAAGATGAATGGCACTCTGACTATCTGTGAACAAATAATTATCCTTCTAAGGATGTCCCAATTCTTCCAAGAAGAACTGAAGCCATATCATCTCCTTGGCTGCCTCTATAGCAGTGACATGCTCTGCCTCTATAGTGGATAGAGCGTTAATCTTTTGTAACCTAGAAACCCAGTTCACGGCTGCCCCACCAATAGTAAAGACATAACCTATAGTACTCTGCCTAGTGTCAATATTCCTTGCCAAATCTGAGTCAACATAGCCTTGTAAATCAATAGTAGAGCCCCCAAAGTGTAAACACTTATTGGATGTTCATCTCAAATATCTGAGAATTCACTTGATAGGATTCCAATGCTCAAATCTTGGATGACTCATATACCTGCTAACGACTCCCACTACATGGGCAATATCTGGCCTAGTGCATACCATAGCATAATCAAACTTCCTAAAGCTGAAGCATAGGGTACCTTGGACATCTTATCCTCCTCTTCTTGTGTCTTAGGACACATCGCCTTAGTTAATTTCAAATGACCAAGTAAAGGTGTGTTGACAGCTTTAGCATTCTCCATAGAGAAATGTTGCAACACCTTCTCAACATAATCAGCCTGAGATAGCGTCAATGTTCTATTTTCCCTATCTCTGAAAATCTTCATACCAAGGATTTATTTTACTACCCCCAAATCCTTCATAGAAAATGCATGTGCTAATTGGCATTTCAGCCCCTTAATATGATCCATGTTAGATCCAGCTACAAGCATATCATCAACATATAAACATAAAATAATGTAGCTATCATCATCCAACCTCTTAAAATAAATACAATAATCTGAATGACACCTATTATAACCATGCTCATGCATAAACCTGTCAAATTTTAGATACCATTGCCGAGGTGTTGCTTCAAGCCATATAAACTTTTCTTCAATTTGCACACTAAGTTCTCCTTACCTTTGACCTCAAAACCCTATGGTTGAGATATATATATTTCTTCATCCAAATCACCATGAAGAAAGGTTGTTTTAACATCAAGCTACTCTAAATACAAATCTTCAGTAGCCACAAGACTTAAAATAGTCCAGATAGAAGTCATTTTAACAACAAGAGAAAATATCTCATCAAAATCAATTCCCTTTTTCTGTGCAAATCCTTTTACAACTAACCTGGCTTTAAATCTTTTCTTACCTCCTTCCTCTTCTTTCAACCTGTAAACCCACTTATTTTGTAAAGCCTTTTTACCTGCAAGCAACTTGCATAAATCCCATGTCTTATTATTTAGCAAAGAATCCATTTCATCTTTCATTGCAGACTCCCACTGAATCTTAGTATCCACCTACATAGCTTCATCATAACTTTCAGGTTCACCAGCATCAGTAAGTAAAATAGAATAAAAAGAGGGAGAAAATCTTTGTGGACATCTAATTTGCCTTGTTGACTGTCTAACATTCACCAGTGTGTGTGGTATTTGTTGTTGCAGTTGTTGCACATCATGAGGAATGGCTGGAACATCAACTTTTGGAGTATCATCCAGCACTACATAATCATCTTCTATCTTCTCATGTTGCTACAACAAATCTTTGTACAACATTTTCTCATTGAATATGACATCCCTACTTCTTACAATTTTTTTATTTTCAAAATCCTAAAGCCTATAATCAAATTCATTAATGCCATATCCAACAAATACACATTTCTTTGACTTAGCTTCTAGCTTGGTTCTATTTTCAGAATCTATGTGAGCAAATGCTTCACAACCAAAGGTCTTGAGAAAAGAATAACTCACCTTCTTACCAGTCCATGTCTCCTCTGGAATACCACAGCCCAAAAGAGTAGAGTGACCTCTATTAATCAAATATACTACAGTACTGGCAGCCTCTGCCCACACATGTAAGGGCAACCCAGCATGCAACCTCATGCTCCTTGCGCGCTCTGTTATAGTCCTGCTCATGCGTTCAGCCACTCCATTTTCTTGTAGAGTCCTTGGAATAGTTTTTTGTCTAGGAATACCATTAGTGGAGCAATAATCTTCAAATTCATGACTGCAATACTCACCACTATTATCAGATCTGAGACATTTCAATTTCTTACCAGTCTCATTTTCAACCAAGCATTTCCATTTCTTAAAAGTTTGAAATACATCAGATTTCTGTTTAAGGAAATAAACCCATACTTTTCTAGTTGCGTCATCAATAAATGTAACATAATAATGAGATCCACCAAGGGAAGATACCTAAGCCGGTCCCCATACATCTATATGCACAAGCTCTAATTTCTCCTTTTTGTTTTCCTTCCCAGTCTTTACAAAACTCACTCTCTTTTGTTTTCCATACACACAACTTTCATAGAAATCCATATTAATGCATTTCAGACCTGGTAAAACTTTCTTTGAATGAAGTACTTTCATACCTTTCTCACTCATGTGCCCAAGTCTGTTGTGCCACATCGATGTATAAGAAACTACAGCAGCTATTTGTTCTGCTTGCTCAACTGTAGCAATTGTTCCTGAACATTCATTTTTCTCTGAAATAATCAAAGTAGAAGGAACAATATGACCTGTACAAAGATATAAGGTGCCTACTTTCACACCTTTTGCTACTACAAGGGAACCTCTTGAAACCTTCCAATTTTTATCATTAAAAATAACTACACAACCCTCATCACCGAGTTGCCCTGCTGAAATTAAATTCCTACTCAGCCTTGGAACATGTCTTACCTCATGTAGTAGCCAATGATTCCCATTCTGCAACTTAATCCTAATTTTACCCTTTCCAACAATCTGATAGGGTTCATTATCCCCCAAATAAACAAGCGCAAAATCCCCTTGGACATAATCAATGAAATAACCTTTATGAGGTGTAGCATGAAATGAAGCACCAGAATCTAATACCCATGAATCATCAACACTTTCTAAAGACAGAAGCAAAGCATCCTCTTTAGATTTTTTATTTACTACATTTGCCTCCTTGTCTCCATTTGATTTATCTCCTTCATTTTTCTTTCGATTCCAGCAATCTTTCTTTTTGTGCCTTGGTTTCCCATAGTACTAGCAATCATTCCATCCTCTCGATTGAAACCTCTTCCCCTTTGACTTTCCTCTTAATTTCCCATGATATATATATATATATATATATATACATACATATATATATACATACATATATTTATATACATACATACATATATATATATATATATATATATGTATGTATGTATGTATGTATGTATGTATGTATATATATATGTATGTATATATATATGTATGTATATATATATATGTATATATATATATATGTATGTATGTATATATATATACATATGTATATATATAGATATATACATATGTATATATATGTATATATATACATATATATATACATATACACATATATATATACATATATATAATATATATATATATACATACATATGTATATATATATATACATACATATGTATATATATATATACATACATATATATATACATACATATACATATATATATATAGGGCATAAGGGTAAGCTTCGAAATAAAAGTATTTTTACCACTGACATCAAGGTATGATTTGTGCAATTGAGAAAGAAACAATAATGAAATCAATATTCATTGACTATAAGGCTCAAAAATAAAAGGAAAAAATACAAATATTATAAAATGGTTAGATATATACAAAATGATGATTGAAGACTATGAGAGAAAGGAAATTTATGAATCTAAGCATAAGAGATTAGGAATGGGACTAAGGGTGTAATTTCATGAGGGGGCCTTCCTAAATCAACTTAGTGATTGTTTCTGAATTTATTTAGGATTATTTTAGAGTGGGTGATTCCATAAATTTTGTATTACAATTCATTTTTAAATGTTTAAGCTCTACAATTAATGAAAGTCAATTGTCTCATAAATTTTCATTATGTAATAGATTCCATTTCCATGACTACATAAAACAAAATATTACAAAAGAAGTGTTTATAAGAATTGGAAATTTTTATATGATTTATATGTGGTAGGAAAAAAACATAAAATGGTTGAGCAAATTCTAGCCCCTTCATCCTCGAATTTGGACCCCAAAAAGTAGTGGTTGCTACTTTTAAGAAAAGTATTTAAATTAATCATGTAGAAAACTTGTAAGACCTAAACTCCATAAAAATAGATCTTTGAGTCCCTGTTATGAACAATAGAAAACAAATAGTCAAGAGAAAAGATATTTTTAAAAGTTGTAGGTGAATTTTATATAAAATTCTAATTTTTTTTTTTTTAAAGTTAAGTCTAATATTGAATAGAATTAAACAATACAATATTATTGTCATTTTAGTTATATTTTATTTAGTTGAATTAAACAATGCAATATTATTGTCATTCTATTTATATTTTATTTAATTGTTCTAATCTATAGATAAGTTTCTATTTTTAAGAACTATAAAAAGAAAAAGAAAAAATTAGAAATCTCTCTCAACAAAATTATATTTGAATTCTATAAAAGATAAGTTTGAAGATTAAAAATATTTACATAGAAGAAATAATATAAGAAAATATATGAAATTACTAATCAATTTGAGGTTAAAATTTTGTGGACTATTTTCAATAGTGTTATATGTAAATAACACATAACATAGGTTGACTAAATAATGCCCTTGGACAAACAAATCCCTTGCTTCACGCTAAAACTCCCCTTGTAGTGCCTGCCCTCGTTCACATCTTTCTGGACACATTGTTGCTATTATTATCGGACTATGTTAGACTAGTTTTATGTTGATGGATTAGTGGTATTATTTTGAGACTATCAGACATTATGTTATGGATTCAATTGATATATGATGAGATCATTTAGACTTTACATTTCATGTATGCATGATGATTATTACATTGCTTTCAGTTATTGATGATGATTAGTTAGATGGTTTATTATCTCATGTGTTTTATTATGGATACTTACCCCATACTTGCATGTGTATGGTGTGCGTGTTTGTTCCTGTTGTATGGCGTTTCTGATGTGGTTAAGGAAGGGAGTCGTAGTCACCTTCTAGTCGGGATCTACACGATGCACCACTTCCTGCCATTGTCTATTTAGTTTAGTATTATATATACTGTATGTACATGCATGGTTTTTATGCAGGTTGTAGGTACCGAGTATCGACTTCTCTGAATTGCCAGGATGAGCGTACCCTATTATATTATCTCAATGATAAGAGAAGGGAGATAAATTCTCAAGTCCAAATCCCAAACCCTTAAAACCATTGTCCTAAAGAGATAGGACAAGTATCTTGATATTTTACCTTTCGAATGTGTCGAATGACATAATTCGTGATTTTTAACCCTTTAGACTGATTTTGTATGAATTGTTCTATGATGAGTTTTTATATTTTATCTTGGAGGTCTATGGTGAATTTTCTATTAATTAAGTCTTAATAGATAGATTTAATTAATAAATTAATTATTTGGAGAAAATTAATATAATATCATGATCTTTGATATTTTCTCTATAATTAACTAAGCGATAATTAATTGAGAAAAAAAGAATTAAATAAAAGAAAATTAGAAATTAAAATTAATAATAATTATAAAATAATAATAAAGTAATAAATAAATAATAATAATAAAAGTTATAAAAATTAAAATGAAAGTTATAAAAAAATTAAATAAGAGTTATAAGCTTGCCTAGGAGTAAATGCACCTTTTTATTTCTCATATGTCAACAACACGGGGTTTAGTGCACCAATTAAGCACATGGTGTCTACAACCTTATGACTCATCTAGAAGGTTGGAAAAAGCTCGTGCTTAGTTGTCTACACCTTCTAGTCGTTTCTAGAGACATTCTAGGTGCTTCTTGAGAGTCCTTTATATTCGGGCACTCCTAGAGGCTTAGGGAGAGCATTTTTGGAGCATTGGAGGACTCGAGAATGTGGGAGAAGGAAGGAGCTTGCTCTACAGTTTCTGAGGAGAAGCGAATTAGCATCAGAATTCGGGTAGACTCTTGTGATTTTGTTTATGTTATTTCCGCATCCCGCACTTCCTATCTTCTTCATGTCTTCCATATGTTTTCTGAGGATTTCCATATTTTGATTGTATGCATTATTGCCATGGTTAGTTAAAATCTTTTATGAGAAACTTTATATGCATAGATTTGAAGAGATTACGGGGCTAGGGTTTAAATTATAGCCAAATCCATTAGAAAATTTATTGAGTAAATTTGGAGAACAAACATTTTATAGATTTCTTAAAATTGAAAGTCTTTAAAAATTGTGTTGATATGGACATGCTAATTCAGATCGGCACACACACACACACACACACACACACACACACACACACACACACACACACACACACACACACACACATAAACACATACATATGTATATATATTTTATTTTTTTATTGGCAGATCGAATGTTATATCACATCGCAATTTATGTTTTTTGTAAAACATTTATATAAAAAAAATTAATTAAACCCGAATCATATTTGGGCCAAGTTAAAACCGAATCGTATATGATACGATTGGTTTTAAAAAAGAGAAACGCAAATTAAAGTGGGTGGGGAGGGACGAGCCCGTACCCCCACCCCACTCTATACCCATGGCAGTGGCGCGTCAGCAGGCCCACACGGTACCCCTCCTTTACGATGACGTTTTTTTATATATATATGTTATCGACTTCAATAACGTGGGTAAAAGTTATAAAGCGATTTGTGATTCGATTTTTATATTTCAATTTTTATAAAATATTATTATTGTTTATATATATATATATACATACATACATATATATACATATATATTATATATACATATATATATATATATATATATATATGTATATATGTATATATATATATATGTATATATACATATATATGTATATATACACATATACATATATATGTATACATACATATATATACATATATATGTATATATACATACATATGTATACATATATATATGTATATATACGTATATATGTATATATACGTATATATGTACATATACGTATATATGTATATATACGTATATATGTACATATACATATATATGTATACATGTACATATACATATATATTTATACATGTATATATATATATATACATACATATATATATACATACATATATATGTATACATACATACATATATATATATATATACATACATATATATATATATACATACATATATATATATATACATATATATATATATATACATATATATATATATATATACATATATATATATATATGTATGTATATATATATATATGTATGTATATATATATATATATATATATATATAAGTATATAAGTATATATGTATATATATTATTAGTTATAAATAATTATTATATATAAAAGATAAATGATCTAAAGTATTAGTAATAGCTTGTCAAATATTATTAAAAGTGGAAAGATATTAATAATTAACTGAATTAAACTTAGTTTAATTAAGGTTAATCATTAGAATGTGTTATAAATCAAAGTTTTGAATTATGCAATTATTGGGTTCATTAGAATTGTTAATTGATTAGTGGAACTCGATAGGGGTCTTTTTTAAACAACGTTTATATAAACAATATAATGTTAGAACAATTAGAAAATTGAGTCTAATGGTTTTGGGAGAGAAAATTTTGTCTATCAAACAAATACATGGGTTGGAAAAAATGTACAAAATGTTCCTCCATTCATTATCCAAAATTGGGAACGAAAACTAAAAACCTTCACATTTAATTCAATGATGTAATTTTAGCAAAATCAAAACATGTGCTTGCATTGTGTTTTCTCTATGCTATTTGTTTTGGGTTTTGGGTTGACTAGTGTTGACCAGTTATAGAACGTCTACCAGAGGCTCGGAGGTTATGATTGTGATGTCTTGATGATGTCTTAATTCTAATCTTTATAAACCCAACCATTGTATGTGATGGTATGCTCTATGAGATGTTGTATTTATTGTTTGTTATTGCTCATCAGTCTTCATGTGTGAAGCTGAGATGTATGTGTATCTAAGACACTTAACTTAGCCATTTTTGAGTCATCGATCAGTTATCCTTGGTTTATTTTCCAGTCGCCATGATGGGACTAAAATGTTGATTTATGATGTCATGATGTGACATGTTTTGACTCAACCATTTTGGAGTCTTCGATCAATATGATTTTGAGATATATTTTGGTTATTGAGAACCAATGGATACTTTTGATTATCAAGGATACCTTCAGTTGCCAATAGAGAGAACTGTTGTGGTCATGATTATCTATGATGTTTTTCAGTTCCTTGTGGAGATTTGATGTTTATATTGTGGATTATCTTTTGTGATTTTGAGATTTATGATTCCATGAGCTTAGGGTAGGTTACCTGCTTGTAGTGTCAGCAAGTGGCTTGCAATGGGGGTCGGGGCCCTAAGAGGTTGCCAGGGTAACTCATTGTAAGTTGTTTTAATAAGTGAAAACATTCACGCCTAATACTAACTAAATGAGCCTAAAAAGAGAATTGTTTTGTTCTCGCCCATGCCACGAGTGCTTGTACAGACTAGGATGGGAGTAGAGAGAACGCTTGGTTGTGACCTTGCATTCCATAGTATGCCTTGTCAGTATGAGAGGATACTAGTGGCCGCATGAGGATTAGTAGGGACCTGTGGAGTATTAGCTAACTTCCAGGGTAACTTCTACATGATATATGCGATGACACTTTCCCGCCTGCATAGTAGGTTTCCTACTTAGAGAGTATTTATGCTATGTGATTTGGATAGCCTGTTTGGGACTTGAGTTTATCTCCTCAACAAGGTGGGAGTGGACCACTTAGGTTCCACATGGTCGGGTGGTAGTGCTTTATCACTCTTATCATTTGAGATCTGTCTGAGACACCGTGGTTGATGCATTCTTTGTTGGCTTCTATATTCATGGATTCTGATGGTGGACATGTATCCTCACATTGATGATTTGCATATGTTAGATGATGTTATCTTATGCTTTACTTTGCATGTTAGTAGGATGTTTTAGGAGTGACATTCCTACTATGTTAATAGTCGATGATCTCTTCGGTGACTTGGGATGTTACACACGGAGGGATGACTAGGATCCATGATGGTCTAATGATGCTATTTACGGTTGGGAGGAATTGTGCACTTAGTTTATTATGTTTGATCTTTTATGATGATGTATCATGTATGATGTATGGATTCTTTTATGTTATTGCATCATGGATGAGAACTAGAATGATGACATACTTTATTTCACATATGTATATTCTTTTAAGCCTATCATACCCTATGACATGTACAGTGGATGATTGAGCATTCAGAAATGTAATTTATGAACATTGGACTTTTCATTATTATTTCATGAGGATGTGTTGATAGATGAATAGATAAATTAGATGTGATTCAACGTTAAGGGATCCATGGAGAATGTAACCTGTTATGTTTACTTTTAAATAGTTATTGTTATTGCTTCCGTTATTGTGTATAAGTTATATGTGGTATTTACTTTCATGTATTTTTTTTTAAAAAATGCTACCAAACTTAGTGAAATTCTAGGTTAATTCTTTGTATCCCTTGGTGGGGCATTACATCCATTGGCTCAAAAATAAATAAACTCCATCAGTTTAAATATTTAAAAAGAACATTAAGAAATATAAGCCTGATGAAAAGATAGGAAATTGCTCAAAATCAACTAAGAACAATATTAATGGTAATGATAAAGGTATCTATGCCACCTCTATTTGTATGTACACATGCATACATGTGCATAAATTTAATCATTTGCTAGAAAGTCAAATGGTTGTCATTTGCTAGAAAGTTAACATTGGTAAAATCAATTCTTGCGTTGATACCAAACTATTTCTTTGCTATTTTAAAGGCACCTAAATCCATCGTTAAACAGATTGAAAAAGTTATCAATAACTTCCTGTGGAATAATAATCTAAATGAAAAAAAGGATCCCATTGATATCACTTGATGGGATGACATTTAATAAACAATGTGGGGGTTCAGGATTACATGACATTGCAAGAAGAAATATGGCTTTAATTTGGTGCCAAATTGGTTTGGCAATTATACTCTAAACCAAATATGCCATGGTGTAGAAGGATGCACACTAAATATTTAGATTCCATGAATCCCATAAGAGTGTTTACAATTGCTAAGTCATGAAAAGTCTCATAAATGTGGGATTTTATGATATCATCTCATCATCTAATTATAGAATACATTTCTTGGGAAGTTCATAATGAAGAGGATGTTTTGTTCTAGTTGGATTCTTGGAATGGGTTTGTTCCTCTAATTCATCATGCTCACTTCCTTCAAATATATGAGATGATTTCTAAACTTTGGGGTACACAATTGGTTCACTGTGTTGATTATGTGGATATTATTTTGGGAAAGGTTGCGTAGAAGGATCCTAATCTTCTTCCTATTGACCAAGTGAGTAAGTTCTTGTTCAAAAGTATGTTGGATAATAGAGTTGTTTACCCCTCTGCACAACCTAATAAGGTAATTTGGCTTCCATCTAATACTAGACAATATTAAATTAAGGTCGGTTCTCTAGCCCTTCAAGCTCAAGATTGTCAAATTGGTTCACAAAGTGCTTATAAGTTTTGTTGGAATAATGATATTCCTCCAAGGGTGGACACATTTACTTGGATGGTATTGAAACATCGTGTTCTAACTGGAGATAGATTACATAAATTAAAGATTATTGATTCTATGAAGTGTGTCATGTTTGGTATGGCTTCTGAAGATGTAGATCATTTGTTTATGCTTTGTCCTTTTTCTTACGAGTGTCGGTGCTTCATATTTGGAAAATTATGTTATATGTCTCTCATTCCTTCTAATCTTTGGGATATATTACAATCTTTCTTGACCCTATACTCAAACTCATTATTTTCCAAATTGTGGGAAATCATTTCTGCCACAGTCATAGGCTCTATTTGGTGGGAGAGGACTAAGAGAATATTTCGCAAGGTGTCTTCTCCTATTGAGATTGTTTAGGCTTGAATGGTTTCTTCTATAGCTGAATCCTTAAATGCATTCACAATCAATAATGTTGCAAGTAACAAACAATTTTCTTCATGGGATAGCGAAATTCTCAAGATTTGGTCGGGTGTTAGGATTCCTATGTTTTATTATATTCCTCCTAAGATGAAAGTGAATAGAAAAGAGATTTGATGGCGTAGTCCTCTATTCCCTATGGTTAAGCTTATGTTTTATGGGGCCTCGAGAGGTAATCTAAGGTTATCAGGGGTAGGATTACATTTAAGATATTTTTAGGGGAGGTTAATTTGGTTGAAGGCTATACCACTTTTGTCAAGAATCAATAATCAAGCTGAAGAATTTGCTCTTTTTTATGGTATTTGAAATGCTTTTTAATTGGGTATTTCAGAATAACATATTGAGGGTGATTCTCAACTCATTATGCATGTTATCCAAAAAAGATCTTGCCAGAACTAGAAATTACACTATATACTTAATCAATATTGGTCACTTTTGTATAAGTTTAGTTCTTATGTAATTTCTCACACATACATGGAAGCGAATTCATTAGGTGATCATTTGGAAAATTTTGCAATCAATTATGCATCAGTAATTGTGGTTAATAATTCAAATTGACCCCAAGTTGTTTCCTTCAATATTTCAAATTACAGATATTAAGGTTCCTTTCTCTACTCAACTTTCTCCTTCCTATTTTCTGATTATTCCTCTCAAAATCATACCGGCATAGTCCAGATATTTTCTTGGGTGGCCCGATTTTCATTCAAGTGCTTGAAGACTGTATTCCTTTGGTCGAGCCAGAGTTTGGGTTTCATCTTTTTATGATTCACAATTCTAATGTTTTTGTCCCTCATTTGTATTTTCGACATCTACACTTGGGTGTCCACATTGGTTATATGCTCATGTCAACCAATCATTATTCTTGTCCATGGCATTGATGTTTCATGCTGATGTGTCATTTCCTTTTTATGATCCTCTTATTGCATTTGTGTGCCATTTGATATTCATTCAATTTTGTCCTTGTTTGAAGTGGTATAATGCCACATTTAGTGGAAGTAGTACAAATCATTCTTAGAGAAAAACATGGAAAAGGCAACAATAATGAGTGATAAGATTGTTTGGGGTACTTTTTCTATTTTTTTATAGTAATCTCACCTGATTCCATAGGCAATCCCATGAGAAATCTGTAGGCTATTTTTAATGTGGGAGATTATGTTTTAAGTAAGGGATATTTTCAACTTGCATATGCCTTAGCCAAAATTGAAGTGGGTTTTATTGCATATCAATAAATTTTCTCTCTTCAATATTTGAACGTGTTCATCTACAATTTTAAGATGAGTTTTGTCGACTCTTCATTTGTTTAGGTAACAAGGAATGATAGGGTTTTCATGCAAAATTGTAGGAGTTGTTGTGTCTTCATTAGAAACCAAATGGAATATATTCTGCAAGATTGTGATCTAGTGTTTGAAAATATGTCTGATGAAGAGATGGGGAATTATTTTAATACATCTTGTTTTATTTGTAGAATGGTTGTTCGTGACATTATAGATGAAGAAGTGTTGTCTCCTATTTCCTGACATGATTATTTCCTTGGCAAATGTTTTCTATATTTGTCTCTAACGCTTATGATATCACCCAAAATCATCACTTCTTCATGATTGCTTATAAGAGATGTTTTTTACCAGGTTTTAGATGAGGTGTTCAGAGCTGAATTGTTGAAATACAATCTTTGGAAAGATATTGGCTTCGTGGTGGGAATCTTTTCACAGAAGTTGCTACTAAAGAAGCCATTGTCTATCTTGGTGTTTGACAACATTAAACTTACTTTTCAAAATTGGGATATGGAGCATACACTGGGTTTTATTGCCAGAAATTGAAGGGTTCTTATGTTGGACTAACTGCCAACATTACTCATCAAGATTTGTGACATGGCTTAACTGCCTCCTATGTTCTATAAGTTTAATGGTTGTATCGAGCATTAACAGGTCAATTTTTTGGTGTAACGACAACCCTAGTTTGTAACAAGTGGTATCAGAGCTTGGTCACAGGTTTGAATCTCCTCAGGTAATGTCGAGGGGGGGATTGTTGGACTAACTGCCAACGTTCCCCTTCGAGATTTGTGACATGGTTTAAACACCTCCTATGTTCTATAAGTCCAGTGGTTGTATTGAGCATTGACAAGTCAATCTTTTGTTGCAACGACAACCCTAGTTTGTAACATCTTAGTGCTCCATTGATTAGGTGGCTTCGTTCATAGGTTTCATAGATTTTTAGTGTGATCTTCGAACATGGTGATGAGCATCTTTTTCTCTTGTTGTTTGTGATTTGGACACCGATATTGGTGTGGCCATGTTGTGGGGAATGGATTTGGAGGATGTTTATGAACCTGATCTTCAAGATTTGATGGTGCCTCCAGTGGTTTCCAATCAAATCGTCTCATCTTCTTGGGTTCATAATCTTCCAAATCTAGATCTGAATGATGATGTGTATTTAACTATGATGGAAGAATAGTCTTTGTTTTGGGTATCGTATCCAGTAGTTTTTTTCTTCTTCCAAGATTAGGGTGTTGTTGTATTTTGGCCTAACTACTGGCTTAGTGGTATTCAAATGCGATTATGTGTTTCGAAGGTGGGCATTTTTTTTGTTTCTTGGTTGGTTGCATGGTCTAGGTTGGGGTGTTTTCTCAAGATTTAGCTACTTCATTGGGGTTTGTGTTTGAGTTGAAGATTGACACTGGTGATAGCTCCAACTTCATCATTTCCACCACATTGATAACTTCACTCCAACTCCATCATCACCGTATTTTTCTATTCAAGCTCCAATTTCATCTTTTTTTAATGCAGTCATTGTTCCCTATTCCATCGTAGCTTTTTTTTTTTTCTATTAGCATGCAATAAAGAGTAGTTTATTAGAATGTAAATTGTTGTTATTAGCACTCTAGTTAAGTTCATCCACCGTATAAAATCCTTTCTTGGTTTTATATTTTATTGGAATTCATTCAATTTTTGTGATGAATGTTGCAATAAAAAATATTTTCTACAGAGCTTACTTTGTTATGAAACAATGTTCTTGTTTATTTTTATTTTTTATATTGTTTGGGTTTTGTTGTTGTATTTATGGTTTTTGTAGGTGTTTTTAGTTTTAGCATTTGGTATCAGAGCTGAAGATTTTGGATAGGTAGTAGCATGGAAAACAATTTGCATATCTCAAAGTTTGATGGAGTTGATTACCAATATTGGTCAATCAAGATGAAGACCTTTTTGATTAGGGAAGATTTTTGGGAGATCGTTGAATCCGGATATGAAGAGTGTGAAAGTAGGATCTCTAACAGAGACACAAACTATTATTGTAGATTCAACTAGTTTAGATTTACTTACCAATGGTTGTATATATAATGTGTAGTTCTAATGCAGATCTTTCGAACTTGACCAGTGATGTAGAATGGATAAGCACAGCTTGATAAATATTCTTTTTTGCAGGAGAGTGATCATTGAGTTTGAGTATTCTTTTTTATTGATATCAAACTCCATCAATCGCTCCATGTTAAATATGTACAAAGTCATGTCCCTACGAGGACATAACTGATCACCATTTAGTGTATAAACAAATACATTTAGTTTGCTTCTCAACCAATGATCAATTAGTGGTAATAAGAAATACATTTAGGAACCCCAATAACATAATAGTATCTTCTTATGATAAGAGTCTGATTAATTAAGTAAAGTCATTTATGAATAAATAGAATGTGTGTGTGTGTGTGTGTGTGTGTGTGTGTGTGTGTGTGTGTGTGTGTGTGTGTGTGTTGTTCTTATCAATAATATAAGACATAAAAAAATGTTCATGTAAATCATGAATATAAGTACTCAATATAATGAGTACATCACTTCGACTGATGCTATACTTCAACACTCCCACTTAGAAAGAGAGAAGTGACAAAAAAATTTATGAGATATCAGTATTAAGGATATCTATATACAACACATTATCTGACTTTAACACACTGAAATAGTGACTTGTCAAATAACTAGAATCACAATGTTATGAACACTATCAAAACATATATTATGATCTCTTATTGTTCAAGATAATATATAGAGTAATCATAATACATTTGTTATCAATGATTTTTGACATATCTAGAACAAAATTGTCATAATAACAACCCTATCATTTGTAAGATCGTCACCTTACAAAGATTACCTTCTGAATATATAAATGTCCATGAAAGATCCTCACCTTTCATTTTATATCAGATGCAACTAAACAACTATAGAAGAATAAACACATAAATTTGAATTTTAAATTCAATATACAACATTACAATTTAATCATACCAAGTTTTCCTTTGAAGTATTCCAATTTTACTTTGGCAAGAGGCCTGGTAAAAACATCCAAAGTTCGTTCATTTGTACTAATGTAATCTAGTTTGATAACACCTTGATCTACCATATCCCTAATGTAATGATAAGGTATTTCAATATTCTTAGATCGATTGTGAAAAACTAGATTAGATGAAAGCTTGATATAACTCTAATTATCGCAGTGAATGATAGTTGGCTTCAACAACTTCTTAAAGAAATCAACTAACAATTTTTGTAACCATACAGCTTATTTGGCTCCCATGCAAGAGGCTATATATTCTACTTCAGTAGAGCTTAATGCAACCAAGGATTATTTTCTATTGAACCAATAAATCATCTCAGATCTAAGACTGAAGCAACATCATGCAGTACTTTTATATTCAGTACAGTTGTTTGCCTAATCAAAATCTGAATATCCATGAAGATTGATTTTGACTTGATCATATCTAAGTCCCATACCAATTTTACCTCTTAGATATCTTAAGATATATTTGGTTGCCATTAGATTTATTTCTTTGGTTCACACATGGACTAGCTTAAGGTATTAGTAGCGTAACATATATGAGGACGAGTATTCACCAAATACATTAAGGATCCAATTATCTGCCTATAGTAAGATGGATCGGCAGATTTAGATTCAATCATATCATCCTTCAGCTTATGTAAGTTGACTTCTGTAGGAGTAGTAACAAGTTTATAATCCATCATTCCAAATTTTGTCAAAATATTAATAGTGTATTTTCCCTAATTTACAAAAATGTAGTTCCCCTTTTTCTAGACTTCTAGTCCTAGGAAGTAGTGGAGAAGACCTAGATCTTTCATATCAAACTTTGTTGTTAGTTCGTGTTTGCACTTGCTTATAAGATGCTCTTCACCTATAAATAAAAAATCATCAACATATAACACAAGAATAATCATGTCATTACCATTTATTTTGGAATATATGTTTGGATCAACTTCGTTCTTAGAATATCCTAACTTTTTTAGATAGTTGTCTATTTTTTCATACCATACCTTGGGTGCATGCTTAAGACTGTATAGTGCTTTCTTTAATTTATAAATCTGCCCTAGGTGAACCCTTCTGGTTGCTCAATATAAACTTCTTCTTCAATTTCACCATTAAAGAATGTTGTCTTAACATTCATTTGATGAATTTTCCATCCTTTGGATGCTGCAATTGTTGAGATAGTTATAACTGATGTGTACCTAGAAATTGGACCAAAAGTTTCTTCATAATCGATTCCATCCTTCTGTGAGATCCCTCGTGCCACAAATCTAGCTTTGTATTTTTCAATGTTGTCATTAGGTGCATGCTTGATTTTATAAAGCCACTTAGAAGAAACAACTAATTTGTTCTTAGGTCTGGGTACAACATCCTATGCATCATTCTTTAGTATTGAATTATATTCTTCAATCATTTATTCTTTCCAAGGTTCTCTTGATAAGGCTTCTTCAATATTTGAAGGTTTTTTTTTTATAAGTTCAGTTAATAGTGCCACATAATATGATTGATTTTGTGTTCTCTTGTTTGTTAGGATAAAACCACGGACAAAAATAAAAACTACATGAAAATATAACCAATAACAAAAAATAATAGATCACACAGAAATGAACACAAGGCACCAAGATTTAGCATGGTTCACCCAATCCCTAGGCTACATCCACCAAACTGCAAGTCCAATATTATTACAATCCAATGATTACAACCTGATTACAATCTGTAATCCCTTACAACTCAATATTGCCGCAAGAAGCAATTTTGCATCACAACATAATAATAAAATACCTAACCCTAAACTCTTTTATACAAGTATTTTATGTCATTTTAGGGTTATAATTAATAATTACATGTTGGCCCAAAATCTCGGTAAAATAGGGCCCAAATTTTTTTCCCGAACCCCAAAAAATTATGGAGTATGTACAATACTTTCCTAATCAATCACCACAATCTAACAATCTCCCACTTGGGGACTGATCAGGCTCCACACTAAACAACACAAGACTCACTTTTAACAGGGTGATTGAAATCCCTTAACCAGGTCACATTGAATAGTGTGTATTGTAACCTTTAATAGGGTTGGCTTTTAACAAGGCATGACTTCAGAAGAGTGAAAAAGGAGTAGCATATTACTAGTGGTTTTTCCCAAATTCAGTTTCCACGTTAAATCATTATGTCAAATGTGTTGATAGATATGTTGTGTTTCATACTTTACATTTCTGCATGTTGATTTGACAGTAACATATTAGTTTTAGTTAACAAACAATGAATGCATGCACGGTTAAGAACATTTTATGGGTTCACTGAATTGTGAAAAGTTTTATTTGTACATCTGGACCTTGAGTAACTGATTCAACCCCCCCCCCCCCCCCCGACCCCCCCCACCAGTTATTTTAAAAGAATTCGAACAATTGGTATCAAAGCCATCTGCTTAAGAGGATTAGTTTTAATGTACTAGAAGCACAAAGATCAAGATGTCAAAAAGAGAGGTACCCAAGCTCAACAAAGATAACTTTCCTACATGGCAAAGTTTGATGAAGCTAAACCTTAGAGGACTTGGAGATTATGCACAATCTTGCATTGTAGTAGAACATGTTGATCCAGCAGGAGCCCTAATTGATGAAGATTTGAAGAAAAAGAAAGAACACAATTAGGTAATGTTGGAGATTGCCTCTGCCCTAAGCTATGCTGAATTTGATGATATCAAAGGCGTTAAAAATGCAAAGCAAATGTGGGATGCCCTAGAAACCATCTATGGAGGAGACAAAAATGTTCAAAGAGCCAAATCAAAGAGCCTTAGAGGTAAGTTTGACGACATGAGAATGGAAGAAGGTGAGAATATTGCTCAATATGTTGCTAGAATAAAAGAAGTTGTTAGTGCAATAAAAGGTGCTACTAGTAAAATAGATGATGATACTATGCAAAATAAAGTCTTGAGAACATTGTTGCCTATGTATGCTAGCAGAGTGTCTACAATTCAAGAGTTAAGATGTGTTAGTAACTAGTTTTTCTCCAATGATTTGATATTCAAAATAGAGAAAAATGCATACCAACAAATTGAATCCCTACAGAATGTTAAGGAATTCTTCGCTTAAAATTTTTCTTCAGTAAAATAGGTGCAACTACCTTTATTGAAAAAGAATAATTATTCGATGTTTTACCCCAAAGAAAAAGATCTTTTCAAAGCACAATTTGCTAAAAATACTAAATCAACTTATTCTATTTCATCAATATAAAGTAGATATAAATGCTAAAGAACCACTTGATCTTAACCATCAATATTATCCACATGAAAGTTAAGCAAACAAGCAGGCAGATCAAATGAAATTCACTTCTCACAGCTCCTTAAATTTTTTGAATAGGCAATCTCAAAATGAACGATAATTTTTGATATAAATAGTATTCTCAAGAACACTGATTCAAAGAAGTAGACAATAATATCTACCTCCAAAAAGCCTTTAGCAAAATCAAACTATAGAGTTCTATTTATGTTTGTTGATAATCTGAAATGCTATCTTCAAAAACTTAAGATTAAACCTAAAACAAAAATACTTTTATTTTTCAATCTGTTGGAGATTAACCCTATGCCATACTAATTATTACATTTCTATAAGGCATGAGGTTGGACAGTTGCCAAAATTACCCCGCTAGGAGTAAAATAGTCTTTTAGTTAACACAATTGTGTTAACTAAAATGCATGAAAGTAAAAACTAGAAAGAACAACTAAGCAACTATCTATAACTATGCATCTCGATCAAGTAGCACCATCCATGCCAGCCACATTCCTCAACACTTTCCATGCTTCATAGGTGGTTGAAAATGCAGAGATTAGAGACTGATGAGGCAAGCCAATGTAAGCGAGCCATTGTTTCCAAATTTCTTTCTCCTTTTTCATTTCCATTATCTTTTCCTCATGCATTTCCAATTGTTTCAAGTTAATTATCAGCATGGCTTCAGTGTGGGATACATTCAAAAAGTCCTGCTTAGTTGGTATCTTCTTATCTTAGAGCTCCTGGAATTTCTTCTGGACTTCTTTAATCACTTCCTCTACTTGGGTAATGGATTCATCCTCTTTACCTATGAAGTGTTTGCCAAACCATTTGAGGTCCCCTTGAATTATTTCATGTATAACTTTGAGTTCTTGTAGAGTTTCTTTGATTTTAGTCATACCTTATACCAATGCTTCGTTCCTTCACTCAATATAATCTTTGATTACAGACAAGGTTTTCTCATCCAAACTAGCTATAGGACACTCGGCTTAAAATTTCTAAAGTCCAAATTCTTGGATATCTTCTAACCATATTATCACCTTTGCTCAATTATTCCTTTATTTCTCGTACCCTTCATTGATTAGCTCTACCTTTTTGGTGATGGCAGAGATTTCCTTCAAAGCCTTATCCAAGAGGTTTACCTATTTCACAGTGTCATCTGAGACACGCTGCACCCACTATCCTACTGTCTTTGCAACCGCTTTGCACTTCTACAAATTACCAAAAGATTGTTGGTTGGTTGCAAAAGTCACATCTACAATTGCTAAAATTTCATTGATGGGCTTTGCTTCTAGGTGAAGGATGGCATTGATATACTGTGCCACGTTATTTATTGCCTCCTTCATCTCTTTTTTATCCTGTGCATCCTTCCATACCCTATTTGCAATTTTCTTATTAGAGGCTTCAAAAAACTCCATATCCACTTCACGGTTTCCTTTTCCCAAGTCAACCTTTGTTATTTGATAATCCTGAGAGGTTAGAGATTCCTACGAGCTTCCATCTAGTGGCATGGCTATTTCAGTCGACCAATGCCCTGAGTTTTTATCAAACTTGATTCTTGACTCTATTCTGGCTTTCTTTACCTTAGATGTTTTCCCCAAACATTTACTAACCAAATCATCAATTGGCATTGAAAGAGGCCTCCGCTTCCTTTCAATAGAGGTCTCTAATCACTTGGGTTTAACTGGTTCCTTATCATCTGCAGGGGAGAACCTAGCCAAGATGAGGTTACCCTCTTGACTATCAGTGTTTACTGGTGACTTCTAGGGTTTTGGTACATTGTTTGCCATTGGTGATTATTCTGTAGCCTCAAGATCAACTGTCACCGTATCTTTGCCTTTGTTTGATGATGTTTTCTTTATACTTGAATGAGTCACTTGATGCAGGAGCATCCTGGGTTGCCTTATTATCCTGTTCATTTTGTTCATTTTGTAGTTCCTTCATGTGCCTAGTAGTCCTTCACGTGCCTAGTAGTTCCTTCATGTGCCTAGTAATCCAATTTTCTTCATGTGCCTAGTAATCCACCTTTCTTCATGTGCCTAGTAACCCAATTTTCTTCATGTGCCTAGCAATCCAATTTTCTTCATTTGCCTAGCAATCCAGTTTCCTTCATGTGCCGAGTTACTATAGCAATTCCTTCATGTACCGAGTTACCTAGTGTATGCCGAGTGACTCTTCATGTGTCGAGTTACCTAGTGTATGCCGAGTGTTTCTTCATGTGCCAAGTTACTTAGTGTATGCCAAGTGTTCCTTCATGTGTCGAGTTATCCAGTGTATGCTAAGTGCCAGTAATTGGACGTGATTTCTGCGGGCCGACTTGTGGGATTTATTTTGTTTGAGACATTTATGTTAAGATCTTTTCTTGGGATGAGTCCAAATTTTTGTTGGGTCGGCCTTCCTCTTATGTAATGTTCTAGAATGATCTGTAAGCCATTTCGGCAAGTATAAATAGAGTGTTTAGGCTTAGAGTTAGGAAAGTTTTTGGTGAAGAAGATTAGAGAGCAGAACTGAAGGTACAAATTTACTATTGGATCTTCGTATATGAATGTATTGTGATTGGCCATAACCTAGAAGGCCTTACAGCTGGGCATGATGAAGATATTTTGATGAATCAATAAAAGTATTCTCTCTTCTTCCTCCTTTGGTTGTTGTTCCTTGTGTTTTCTTTTGTTGTGTTAACTCTTGCAGGGTGGTTTGGATAGTTGGGTGAGTGTTTGGCCCTAGTTATTCTTACTCTTGCCTACATCAGTTGGTATTAGAGCTTGAGGTTCATCCTTGTGGAGATTGGATCATGTAGAACCCTGATTTGAATTTGGTTGTAGGGTGGTAGATCTGTGGATTTGACCTATAACTTGCAGAGGGTTACGATCTTGTAGGAACCTGATTTGTAAAGATGGTTCGTGGTAGAAGAAATGCTGATGATGCTATATTGGATCAGTTGAGACAAATTGCAACCAAATTAGATGTTGTGGAAACAGCCCAGAGGAGAGGAGCACATCTTGATGATTTAAGTGATGATGAAGCAACAGCACCAAACCATAATCCAGAACCTGAAGAAGATCAAGATGAGGAAAGATTGTTACAAGTATTGTCTAAGGAAAATTCAAAGCCTACTATAGAAGTTGTTCCCTATGATGGAAAATTGGACACCAATGTTGTGTTGGATTGGATCTCTGATATGGAGAAGTTCTTTGAGTATGAAAACACTCCTAATAATAGAAAGGTGAAGATTGTAGTTACTAGGCTGAAAGGTCATGCATCACTATATTGGGAGCACTTGCAAACTGATAGAAAAAGGAGAGGAAAGGAGAAGATCATGACTTGGCCAAAGATGGTGAAGAAGGTAAAGAACAAATTCCTTCCTACTAATTACCAAGTTAACTTGTTGAGAAAGATGCAAAATTTGAACCAAAAAGACATGACTATGAAAGAGTACACTGAGGAATTCTATAGACTGGACATCAGATCTGGACATGTGGATGATGATGTTGAGAAAATTGCAAGGTACATAAATGGATTGAGATTTGGAATACAAGATGAAATAAGTTTTGTGAAGTTGGAGACTGTGGAAGAAGCATACCAATATGTCTTGAAGGCTGAGGAGATCTTGACAAAGAAGCATGAACAAAGGTAAAGAGGTAGATGTGGCAGATTCTAGAGAGGTAGAGGTAGATTTTATGGTGAAGGTGGTAGATCTGAAAATTTTGTGCAAGATAAAAGCAAATCTAAATGGAAGAATGATGAAAAAGGCAATACTGAATGGAAAAGTGGTAATTCTTATCGAGGAGGCACTAGTTCTTATAGAGGAAGAGGTAATTCTTATTCTAGAGGTGGATTTCATGATAATTATTTTAAATGTGGCAAAGAAGGGCATAGATCTTTTGAATGTTGATCCTCTGAAAGTGGGCAAGTTAGTAGAAATGCTATGATTCAAGGAGATGATGAGGGTTCACCAAGTGGACCTGAGGCTAGAGAAAATCTGATGGTGAGAAGAACTTTATGTAATAAAGGAAGTGATGAGGAACCTGTTTTAAGGAGGACTCTTTTAAAATGCTACAAAGTGATCATTAACAGTGGAAGTTCTACAAATCTGGCATCAAAGGAGTTGGTTACAAAGTTGTAGTTGTAGAGGTTGAAAAATCCAAAACCCTATCATGTTTCATGGATCAAAGATGAGCATAAGATATTGGTAAGTGAGCAATGCCTTGTAAAGTTCAAAATTGGACATTACTTTGATGAAGTTTTGTGTGATATTATGCCCATGGATTGTTGTCATATTTTGTTGGGTAGACCTTGGCAATATGATAGATATGTTGTACATGATGGAGATTGAATCAATATACTCTTTGGGTAAATGGAAAGAAACAAACATTGCTGCCTTTGATTGAAAGTCCAGATGAGGTTAATTGTACCACTATAAAAATTTGCATGGTTAGTGGGAAACAATTTGAAAAGGAAATGAAAAAGAATCAAGTATGTTTTTCCATAGTTCCTAGAGGACCGAGTGTTGGTAGTAATGGCCAAGTAGCAGAAGCTAGTAATGACTGAGTGACAGCAGATAGTGATAGCCAAGTACCAGTAGAAATTACAGAATTGTTGAATGAGTATAAAGACATTATTGCTGATGATATTCCTGATGGTTTACCTCTAGTAAGAAGTATAAGTCATTGTATAGATCTGATTCCTGGAGCTAGTTTGCTAAACAAAGCACCATATAGATTGACACCTGCAAAGAATGAAGAACTTAATAGACAAGTGCATGAGTTTTTGCAGAAAGGTTTGATCAAAGAAAGCTTGAGTCCATGTGTTGTACCTACTGTATTAGCATCCAAAAAGAATGGAGAATGGAGAATGTGTACTGATTCCATAGCCATTAACAAGATAACAGTGAAATATAGATTTCCTATGACGAGGATGGATGACATAATAGATTGTTTGAGTGGAGCAAAGTATTTTACCAAGATTGATTTGAAGACTGGCTATCATCAAATCAAAATCAGAGAAGGTGATGAATGGAAGACTACTTTCAAGACAAAAGATAGTTTGTATGAATGGTTGGTTATGCCTTTTGGTTTGACTAATGCACCTAGTACTTTCATGAAGTTGATGAATGAAGTTTTGAAAAGATTCTTGGAGGAGATTGTGTATCTAGGATTTGTGATTTCAACTAATGGTTTGAAGATGGATCCTAAGAAGGTTAAAGCAATTTTGGAATGGCCTACATCTAAGAATGTGAGCAAGGTAAGATCATTTCATGGTTTAGCTAGTTTCTATAGAAAGTTTGTAGAGAATTTCAGTGTTGTTTGCAATGCTATGACTGAGACAATGAGGGGAGATAAAAAGGAATTCAAGTGGACACATCGAGCTGATAAGAGTTTTGAGACTTTGAAACAAAAGGTTGCTGAATTACCTGTATTGGCTTTGCCTGATTTCAACAAAGTATTTCAAGTTGAATGTGATGCAAGTGGTAATGCAATAGGAGCTGTATTAAGTCAAGAAGGTAAGCCTGTTGCTTTCTTTAGTGAAAAGTTGAATTATGCTAAAAGGAAATATTTTGTGTATGATTAAGGGTTTTATGCTATTGTTCAAGCATTGAAGAAGTGACGACATTATTTGATGCCTAAGGAGTTTGTGTTGTATATTGATCATAAAGCTTTACAATACTTGGGAAGTCAACATAAATTGAATCAAAGACATATGAAGTGGGTTGAGTATTTGCAGAGTTTTACATTTGTCATTAAGCATAAGAGTGGAGTTACTAACAAAGTTGTTGATGCATTGAGTAGAAGACATTCTTTGTTGACTAAAATGAAGGTTGAAGTTCTTGGTTTTGATGAGATGAAAGAGTTATATGATGTTGATCCTAATTTTTCTGAGGTGTGGAGAGAGTGCAGAGCACCAAATCTAATAGACCACATAAGTAAGTATGATGAATATTTCATTCAGGAAGGTATGATGTTTAAAGGCATTCAGTTATGTATTCCTAGAAGTCCTATGAGGTTGAATCTGATTAAGGAAAAGCATAGTGGTGGATTAGCTAGACATTTTGGAATTGATAAGACATTGAGTTTGTTGAAAGAGAAATATTATTGGCCACAAATGTATAAGGATGTTCAAAAATTTGTAAAGAGTTATGGAGTTTGTTAAGATGCAAAGGGAGTGAGTCAAAATACTAGTTTTTATATACCTATTACTGTTCCTGAGAAACCATGGACTAACATTAGTATGGATTTTGTTCTTGGATTACCTAAGATAGTGAAGGGGTATTATTCCATATTTGTTGTAGTGGACAAATTTTCTAAGATGGCTCATTTCATACCATATAAGAAGGCATGAGATGCTGAGCATGTTGCTGAAATTTTATTTAAAGAGATTGTGAGATTGCATGGATTACCAAGAAGTATTATTTCTGATAGAGACAGTAAGTTTTTTGGCTACTTTTGGAAGACTTTGTGGAAGAAAATGGTTACTTAATTGAAGTTTAGTTCTACATTCTATCCACAAACAGATGGTCAAACAGAGGTTGTGAATAGAAGCTTGGGTAATTTGGTAAGATGTTTAGTTGGGAATAAGCCAAGTAATTGGGAGATGGTATTAGCACAAGCTGAATTTGCATATAATAATTCTATGAATAGGAGTACAGGGAAGAAACCTTTTGAGATTGTTATTGGAATGCATCTTAGAGGTATATCAGATTTGAGAGATGTTGCTAGTGAAGAAAAGAGAAGCACTGCAGGAGAAGAATTTGCTGATTTTATGGAGTCTTTGCATAAGGAAGTGAAGTTGAGGTTGGAACAAAGTAATCAGAAGTATAAGGAGAATGTTGATTAGTCTGGAAGATACCATGATTTTCAAGTTGGTGATGAGGTGGTGGTTCATCTAAAGAAAGGAATATTCCCAGTTGGAACATACAGTAAGCTGAAGATGAAGAAATTTGGACCTTGTAAGATCTTAAAGAAGTTTGACAGTGGTAATGCTTATGAAGTTGAGTTACCTGATGACATGGATATATCTCCTATATTCAATATTACTAAGTTGTATAAGTATCATGAGTCAGAGGATGAAGTTGTTGTATCAAATGATTATTCTAAGAAGTAGATTGAAGAAGTTGAACAGATATTGGATCAGAGAGTTGGCAAGAGCACAAGGGAAAAATATTGCTCTGAATATTTGGTGAAGTGGAAGAACAGACCTATTGAAGATGCTTCATGGATTTCTCAATTTGATTTGGATTTAGCTCAGGTTGGGACATCTCAATGATTCAAGAGAATCATTCCTCTCAACCCTGGTTGTTTGATGCAGGAGCATCCTGGGTTGCCTTGTTATCCTGCTCATTTTGTTCTTTTTGCAGTTCCTTCATGTGCCTAGCAGTCTTTCATGTGCCTAGCAGTCCTTCATGTGCCTAGCAATTTCTTCATGTACCTAGTAGTTCTTTCATGTGCCTAGCAGTTTCGTCATGTGCCTAGTAATCCAGTTTTCTTCATGTGCCTAGTAATCCAATTTTCTTCATGTGCCTAGTAACCTAGTTTTCTTCATGTGTCTAGCAATCCAGTTTTCTTCATGTACCTAGCAATCTAGTTTTCTTCATGTGCCTAGCAATCTAGTTTCCTTCACGTGTTGAGTTACTATAGCAATTCCTTCACGTGTTGAGTTACTGTAGCAATTCCTTCATGTGTCGAGTTACCTAGTGTATACCAAATTACCCAGTGTATGCCGAGTGTTTCTTCATGTGCCGAGTTACTCAGTGTATGCTGAGTGTTCCTTCATGTGCCAAGTTATCTAATGTATGCCAAGTGCCAGTAATTGGATGTGATTTCTGCAAGATGACTTGCAGGATTTATTTTGTTTCAGACATTTATGTTAAGATCTTTTCTTGGGATGAGTCCAAACCATTGTTGGGTCGGCCTTCCTCTTATGTAATGTTCTAGAATGATCTGTAAGCCATTTTGGCAAGTATAAATAGAGTGTTTAGGCTTAGAGTTAGGCAAATTTTTGGTGAAGAAGATTAGAGAGCAGAACTAAAGGTACAAATTTATTGTTGGATCTTTGTATATGAATGTATTGTAATTGGTCATAACCAGAAGGCCTTATAGCTGGGCATGTATCAAGATATTTTAATGAATCAATAAAAGTATTCTCTCTTCTTCCTCCTTTGGTTGTCATTCCTTGCGTTTTCTTCCATTGTGTTAACTCTTGCAGGGTGGTTTAGATAGTTAGGTGAGCATTTGGCCCTATTTATTCTTACTCTTGCCTGCATCATCACCCTTTTAGCCTTAAGATTTTCTGCTTGAACTTGAAGTTGAAGTGATTGTGGGATTGCTTTAGCTTTAGCTTCAACTTCAATTGAACCTACAATGGGACCATGAACACCTTGGTTAGTGGTAGCTTTGTACTTTTCAGAGGCCTTTCTACTTTTGGTTTTTGAAGATTTTCCTGACAGATTAGGGGTAACAACATTTTTTTATTTTAGCCAATTTTCAATCCTAGTCAGCACATCCTTAGTGCGAGAAAACAAATCATCTTCTTCTCTTCTTTCCCAATCAATCTTAGCAATAGGCATGCGTTCAATTTGGTCAATATAAATGGGATCAATTACTTCTTCTAAATCCTCCTCTTTTAACCCATATGTGTCATGATCAACATTAAACATATTAATTTGCTTAACCATTAACCTTGACCATAACCTTTTTCTTACTTCAAACTTATCAGGACAATTTTCCCAGTAGTTCTCTAAATGTGGAATGTGAACAAAAGAAACTGCATTTTAAAAATTGTTCCTAACAAATCTTGTGTAATCAAAGTTTTCTTGAGGGAAAAAAAGGCTTGAAACATAGATAGGTCAATGCAATGGAAAAGAAAATAGAAAAAGACCTCTTGGTAATTTCAAAAGACTCCACCACTAAGACAAATTGTCTACAAATTTCAGATAAAATAACAGGGTCTAAGCAATAATGAAGCAGCTTTAATGGTTCGCCTGAATAACCACCCATTCTGAGGTATGTGAACTTAGGGAACTTGTATAGCCTATATTACTTCCTCGGATAGTCTATTATTTTCATGACCCTGAAGCTCAAAAACTAGCTTTCCCAAAAAGACATCATTTACTTTTATGAACTCTTTACACAAAGCAGTCTCTTAGAGATCACCATAGTATTGGTAAATAAGCATTTCATCTATCCATGGTGAATGTGGAAGGCTTTCCCATTCTTTAGATGCTACCAAGACATAGACTATAAAAGAGGATAGGAAAAATGGACCAAAATGTTTAACAGTCACTAAACCCTTGTGTAGATTTTCAGCAATTAGGTCAGCCCAATCGATGAACTTATCCCCCTCAACAATCTTTTGGATGAAAAAATACATCCATGTTTCCCAATGAAATGCATGCTCATTTCCTTTGACCCTATTCAAAAAAAGCACAATATCTGCAATTTCTTTGATGAAATGTTCAATGGTTAAAGGTTTGGGCAACCTTGAACCTCCTTCTGCTGGTTTTAGGAGCCAAGACTAGGCTACTTTGTTGTCATAACTATTTTTCCTCTCAGCATATAGGGATTCTACCTCCTCAAATGTCCATGGTTAATAGGGTTCCTTATGAGGGATCCTAAGGGCTGAGAAAACACTGGTCTTGTTGAGTTTGACTACTACTCCTCGTGAAATTTTCTCAACACGCCTCGTGCTAGGATCATAGTGGTTTGCGCATTCAATGATTAACTCTAGGCATGTAATAGCTGCAAGAAATGTGACAACTTCAAGTAATCCACTATTAACCAGTTTTTGATATATAGGACCTAACCGGGCATTTCTAGCTCTTTCAATTACATCGGTCAAGCTTTTGTTAACTAGGAATGTGTCACAAATCTCGGGTAAAGAGCTAAGGAGACATGGTTTTTTCAATTTGGGCATTTTGGGGCAAAACAATTTCATGGCTTGCTATGGGGTGATAGGGTCTAGAAGATGCAAATTAAAACCTTTCAAAAAAAAATCAAGCATAAGTAAAATTACAGAGGGAAATGGCAATGCACTTGCAGTTTGACAAAGCTTATCCTACAACACATTCTCCCTACTAGATGACACTGAGATTTTCCTTTTGCAAATGGCAGAATAACCAGTAAAATGGCTAAGCAATGCATTTAAGGGATAACTTATGGAGAAAATCTCAATATAGATATGGCAAGTAAATATAATAATTACTATTCGTGTGTCGTGCACGTGTAAAGACTCTCTGAGTGATTTTCTATTAATGCCTACCAAATCCACACGCCTATTAATGCTCCATGTCATCATGAAATAACAAATTTACCTTTTCCCCAAATCTTTCTGTATCAAGACACATGCCTCCTTAACATCCTTATTTATTATTTTGCGTGTCTTGGAAAATGTCATCATTGGGGCCCAATTTCGCCTTTTTTCACTTCAAAGATTGAATGCTTGCATGAAAACATAAGGTTAGTACACAAAGATGATGTCAAAGTTGAAGTTGAAGTTTGAGTTATTCCAACTTCAACTTCATAAGGACTGACTCATGGTAGTGAATGTAGGTTTTGATACATTAAAGACAATGGGAGGATGCAAACTTGAACTTGAAGTTAATTGAAGCTTCAAGTTCAACTTCACAATCAAGAAATGACTTATGCATGAGACATTTTATTTCATAAGAAAAATATGAGTGTGGTAACAAGATGTATACTATGAAATGATCTAACCCTTGAAGGTCTAGTAGGAAGACTCACTACTTTTGAGCTATCTAATTTTGACAAGTATAGACCAGAGAGTTTTGAATCAGCTTTCAAAGCAAAGTTGTTACTAAAGGATTCTGAGGAGGTAAAGCAAAAGAAGAAGAAGAAGAAAGATAAAGTATGCATCTAGTGACAGTAACACAAATGAGGAAGACATTGAACAATTGGAAGCATTGCTAGCCAGAAGATTTCACAAAGGAAAAGGCAAGTTCAAAGGTAAGTTACCTATCAGTTGTTTTAATTGCAATGAAGTTGGTCATATTGCAACAAGATGTACTCAGAAGAAGAACTTCAAAGAAGGGAACAAGCACAAAAATAGAAGAGAAGATGATGGAAGAGACTACAAAGAAAAAGGCAAGAAGTCATGCTACATTGCTGATGACCACGACTTTAATGAAAATGATGATGAAGTGGTATATGTTGCAATGTAGGATGAATCTAATGAGGATGAGGCAACTGCGCTTATGACTTGTGTGAACAAGAATGATAAATAGATCATTGATAGTGGATGCTCACATCACATGGCTGGAGACAAAAGTAAATTCATTACCTTAACTTGTTATGATGGAAATAGTGTAAGATTTGGTTATGATGCACCATGTTTGATAAAAGGAAAAGGGTCTATCAAACTCATAGACAAGATTTCATGTGACAATGCTTATTATATTGAAGGATTGAATTATAACTTGTTAAGTGTGTCACAATTGAATAATTTGGGATGTAAAGTTGAATTTAAAAATAAATCAACCAAGATATATGATACAAATGGAAACTTGATTGGAAAAGGTGATCAAACTAGAAGTAATCTATTTCGTTTGGATATAGAAGGTGCTACTTTTCTTATTGCAAAATTTGATGATGTATGGATTTGGCACAAGAGATTATGTCATGTAAATTTTTATAATCTGATAAGTATCAGTAACATGAAAAGAGTTAGAGTTTTGCCTAAGCTAAAGAAACCAAAAAATATAATGTGCAAACAATGTCAGAAAGGCAAGATGGCAAAGTGAATCTTTAAAAGTAAAGCTTATACTTGTAAGGAAACACTTGAAATTGTTCATACTGACTTGTGTGGACCTATTGAAGTGCAAAGCTACAAAGGAGATACATATATAATGTTGTTTGTTGATGATTACAGTCATGTTTCTAAAACAAAAATCAGATGCTTTTCAAATATTTAAATGGTACTTGGCAAGAGTGGAAAATAAATAGGTAAGAGTTTGAAATGCTTGAGATCAAATAGAGGAGGAGAATTCACTTCAAATGAGTTTGAGATGTTCTGTAATGATAGAGAAATCAAAAGACAAACATCTACACCTAGGACCCCTCAACAAAATGGAATTGTTGAAAGAAGAAATAGGTCTATAATGGATTGTGCCAGAACACTCATGATGGAGAAGAATGTTGCTCTAAAATATTCGAGAGAAGCTATAAGTACTACTATATACACCTTGAACAATGTGCAAGTCAAGAAAGGTACTCACTCAACACCTTTTGAACTATGGTATGGACATCCACCTAATGTGAAATACTTTAAGGTATTTGGAAGAAAATGTTATATTCTTAAAGGTGTTAGGAGTGGAAAATTTGATGCAAAAAGCGAAAAAGGTATATTCCTTGGTTACTTTGCGAGAAGTTAAGCTTATAAGTGTTTAAATACTAACACTAACAAAATTGTGGAAACTACAAATGTGAATTTTGATGAGTTTACAGAAGCACATGAGGTTGAATCTACAAAAGAACCAAAAGATTACAAATCATTTGTCTATTATTATAAAGGAATGCCTACTAAAGAAGATGCTACAAATCATGTTGCAAACCAATAGCAAGTCTCAACAACTGCTAAGTCACATGTTGTGAATGTCAAGTTGCATTCAAATGCCAAGTTGCAGAATAAGAAAAATGCACAATCTAACTCTAATATTAGCACACATGAAAGAGATGTTGAAACACCTGACAGAGATGCACACAGTGATATTGAAGTTGAGAGACAAAATGTGGCTACAAGAACTGAACCTAGACTGTCCAAATATGTCAAAAGACACCACCTTGTAGATCAAATCATTGGAGACAAAGAAGCAAAGACAATGACAAGAAATAGGTTGAGAAGTGAATCATGTTTGTTAAGCATGAAGGAATCCAAGATAGTGAGAGATGCATTGGAAGATGATGACTGGTACAATGCTATGCAAAAAGAAATTCAGCAGATAGAAAAGAACAAGACTTGGAGTCTAGTTCCTAGACCAGAAGATAAGAATGTGATTGGCACAAAATGGGTATTCAAAAAGAAGTTGGATGAGAATGGTGAAGTGACAAGAAACAAAGCAAGACTAGTTTGCAAAGGGTATGCACAATAAGAAGGAATTGACTATGGTGAAACATTTGCCCCTGTTGCAAGAATGGAAGGAGTGAGAATTTTGCTTGCTTATGTTGCATGCAAAGGTTTCAAAGTTTATCAAATGGATGTAAAGTCTACATTTCTAAATGGTATATTGGAAGAAGAAGTCTACATAGAATAGCCAAAAAGTTTTGTTGATAAAAATAATAAGAACATGGTATGTAGACTTTATAAAGCCCTATATGGATAGAAACAAGCACCAAGAGCATGGTATGAGAGACTTCATACTTATGGATTTGAAAGGACAGATGATAACAACAATTTATACATGAAGATAGATAAAGAAAAAAGTATACTGGTATCTGAAATATTTGTTGATAATATCATATTTGGAGGACAAGATGCTTTGTGTAAAGACTTTGCAAATCAAATGAAACAAGAATTTGAAATGTCAATGTTTGGTTGGATCAAATTCTTTGTGGGATTACAAGTTTATGAGATAAAATATGGTGTATATATCACTCAGTCAAAATATGTCGAAGAGGTATTGAAGACATTTGGACTAGAGGATTCAAAACTAGTAAGTACATCTATGGTGACAACACTCAAGCTATCAAAGAATGATGATTCAGCTAAGCTAAATCAAACATTATACAAATCCATGATTGGAAAATTGCAATATGTAGTACATAGTGGATCTAATATTGCATTAGCTATGGGGATAGTTGCAAGATTCTCTGCTAATCCTAGAGAGAATCACTTGATGGTTGTGAAAAGGATAATGAGATACTTGAAAGGAACAGAAGAGTATGATTTATACTATAAGAAGAATGAAAAGTTTGAACTGAAAGCCTACACTGATGTTGATTGGGCTAGAAATATTACTGATAGAAAGAGCACCAATGGAGGAGCATTCTTCTTAGGTAGAAGACTTGTTACATGGACTAGCAAGAAGCAGAGTTGTACTTCCCAATCTATTGTTGAAGTTGAGTATGTTGTTACTGCTATCAATTGCACAAATATTGTATGGATCAAGCAGCTAGTTAAGGGAATGAAGGAAGAAATCACAGAACCAGTGACACTTTATTGTGATAATAGAAGTGCTATCAATATATCAAAGAATCTTGTAATGTATACAAAGATTAAGCACATTGCAATCAAGTATCATTATGTAAGGGAGTTGGTTCAAGACAAAGAGGTGAAGATGGAATATATTAACACAAAGGAGCAAATTTTTGATATCTTCACAAATGAATTACCTAAGGATGCTTGTGAGTATCTGAGAGGTAAAATAGGGGTGATACCCCTATCAAAGGCTATGTAAAAGATAGAGGGAGTACCCTGCATCAAACAAGCTGACAATCATTTCATACAATTGATGCAATGGATCTTACTTTAGGAATTGCCTAAAGTAATCACAGAACTGGAATTACAAATCAGCCACAAGCAAGGTGATAAAGGGAGAAAAATGAAGAACCTGCAAAGCCCATATCTACATATATCAAAGATGCCAAGTGTTGAGTATATGTCTTTGGCATTATTTTCAAAGAGGTAAAAAGTACATTAAATTGATCAAGTGCAAAAGGAATGATGGAGAGCACACCATCAAAAGATCAAAAGACAAAAAGAAAGAAAGATGGAGAAAGTAGAAAGCAATCAAAGGAAGGATCAGAATAAAAAAAGGGAGATATTTTTGATATTTTGTTGATCCATGGAAGAAGAGAATCAGATAAAGAAGGAACTTAGAGGGAGTTATATTTTGTAACCTAGTCAGAAGAGGGAGCTATTGATAGAGGGAGAAGTTTCAATCACAAATTTTCTTTTTGGTATTGCCTTACTGTTTTAACCTAGTTACTTTGATGGAACAAGATGTTCATCATTTGTTTGACTGGTTGATCAATTTGGTTTGCTATCAATGCCAAAGAGGGAGATTGTTGATATATGATTGAAAAGACATTTGAATAGAAAGATTGTTGATGAAGACTATGTGTTTCAATCATTATTTTGTCATTGATGTCAAACTTGCTACATGTTGGTAAGATAATTGCTTATATGTTTCAAGCACTATCACTTAGCTGATTGATGAGGATGATTTGATCAACAAGATGTAACAAAAGTACCTAGACGAAAGGTTGAGTTATGATTATGTATTGAAGTGCAAGAATCAGTCAAGACAGTGATAACATAATGTATTGATGATCTACTTGAGGTAACAAAATGACTGGCGACACTTAGAAAGTTCAAAAGAATAAAGTTAAACAAAGTTCATTTGCCAAGCTTGACCAAGTTGATAGTAGGTGCCAAGCAAAGTTAGTGCAAGCTGAGCAAAAAGTCAGTTGGAATCAAGTGAAAAATAAATCTAGTGGATGCCGAGTAAGTTAGTAGATGTCGAGAAAGTTAGTAGATGTTTTCATTTTTGGAACCCCTGCTACTACTCAAACCCTCACAACTCAACTTCACTTGTCTTTAACATTTTTAATTTTTCCCTCCATGATGTTTGGTGTCTCATAAATTATTTTAGTACACTTTATTGTTATAATTTTTATTTTATGTCTTCATTTATATAAATGATTTCCCCCTCTAACAACAACTTATACTTCCATAACTTGGGGGAAAAGTGACATGACATTTTATTATATTTTATTATAGGAAAATCATATATTTTTTATTTATTTAAATCATTTACAAAATCATTTAACTAATTTTTATGTATTCATAAATTTCTCATATGGACTCTTAATTGTAATATGATTAATTCCCATGGATGATATTTGAATGGAGGAGGCTTCCCTAACAAATAGATATCCTTGTTAAAAATAGGATTTAAACTTATCACCTATAAGATTTAAACTTGTGACTTCACTTTCATGAGTATGAGTTGCTTCCTTCTCGTTTCTCTTATGTTTATGTTTACAATGACTAAGTTGTCTTAATAAATTAGCTATTGTATCTAATATGTTTTTTCACAAGTAAGGTAGAAAAATAACATTATTGTAATCATATTTTATCTCTATATACATTCCATGAGTCCCAGAGTGACTTGCCAAATCTATTATTTAGCAATTTAGTTTTGGGAGTGAAAGAAATACATATATTACAAATAAAATATATAAAGAACTATTTCTTAATTTTAATTTTAATTTTTTTAGAATTCCTTTTTATTCTTATTATAATATATCTAAATGATGTTTATCAATATTTGATTTTAAAATAACCTAAAATCCAAATTTCTAGCATGAGTCAAGTATAAGCGAACAAGCATTTCTAGTGAAATGGAATATATATTAGTCTATGATTATTTCATCAAATGTTATTATAAATGAGTAATAACATTTTATTCATTCATTTTTAGTTGAGTGACTATCTATTTAGTCATTTATTTAGTAGTTTTGGTTTAGGTGACTAATTATAAGTGACCAATTTGTCAGTTATCTATTTAGTCATTTATTTCATAGTTTATGTAGTCACTCTTGTTTGGTTGGTCTTGTGATTTTACCCAGTGACTAAATTAGTCACTTATTTAGTCACCTATAGTTGTAAATTACAAAGAAATGGTAGAATGTGATTAGTTTTAGTCATGTGACTAAAATTTTATGTGGTGCAACCAAAAGTTTTAGTCACATAGTCACCCATTTGCCAAAATTTACTAGCGGTTACACTAGCTTTTTCTAAATTTCAAACAGAGAAATTTCCGAAAGATGGATTTGATTTTTATAAAGATTGTTATCAATTTTTAGTAACTTGCATATGGGCAGTGGATTGTTGGAAATCTTAATGGGAAACAAGATACTAAGAAGGGAAGGGGAGGTGTAAATCAGGATCTAGAATAATTTTCACTAATAAAACAATTCACACCTAATCCATCTCATATCTTAGATCTCATTCCATATAAACATAAACATGTAATGCTGAAATGAAATCTATCTAAGCATAACATCCATGTAAAATATCAACACATAGCACAATGATTTTGGTTACCCAGAAACAGTTCAAGTTGAAGGTAAATTTGGGGTGGGGATGAAACCCACATATCTTTACTCCTACAAAAACAAAGTTAACCTATTAGGGTGACATTTTGATCATATTAGATTATCTTTACTCCAAAAATCTTTACTCCTACAAAACAAAGTTAGCCTATTGGGGTGACATTTTGATCTACCTTGAGGTGTCTGTTGGAATACAAACACCACTGAGATGGGGGTGAATCAGTGGTTTAAAAGACTTTTCAAAAACTTGAAACAATCACAAGTAATAAAATTTAACACACGAGCAAGATAGGTAATGCATAACAAAGTGACACAATATTTTAACATGGAAAACCCCTTAGGGTAAAAACCCACTTTGAATTTAAAACTTTATTGGCCTCTTGGGCAAATCTTTTAGAGCTACAACTCTAGGAAGCACCAACACCTTGTTTTAGAAACACCAATTTCAAGGAACGCCAATCCCTTACACCTAAAGCACCAACTTCATGAATAAAAGAAGCACCAAATTCCAAAATGGAAAATGAGATACAAAATTAGAGGATCATCTTTGTTACAACACAAATCATGAATCACTAGTTTCAACTTCTTGTTGAAAATATAATGTAGGATATACTTTTGTTCTCCTCAAAACATCCAGTATCCAAATATGTTTTCTTTTTCCATTAAAAGATCTAATCAAATACTGATATGAATGAATGAAGAAAACATATATAACCCTTCTTCTACCTTTGATAAAATTCTACAATGAAAATCAAATCACAAATAGGAAAATAGAAACATAAAGCACTACCCTCTTCTTTGTTGTTAAATATCTGCCTGCAAATTGTTCGGTCTACAAAGAATTTCACACAAATCCTGCAACTTTTGTCAAAACCACATGTTAGAAATTTTAGAGGACTGTATCATCTAATTATAAAATAGAAAATTTAACATTTTGAAGGAAGGTACATACCCCAAACTTCAATTAGACCAAAACTTCTCAAAACTGCTAAAACTATCATAACAATTTGGTAACTACTTCTAATAAACAAACTTTTTATCTTTTTCGTACATGTGTTGTGCAAAAACTAACAAAGACCCATTTTAGATAACTCAAAGAACATTCCAAAATGGGTATGATGGGGGGAGTCTAATTGATTAAAAAAATTGTCGACTTTCTAATAGACCAAAACTATTTTTTATAATTATTTTCTTAGCCAATGTGAACACTAAGTGTTAATTGTAATACACTTAAGTGTTTGTCTTGAATATGTTTTGAACAATATGAATGACATCAAATAATATAATTACATGATGTTAACCATGCCATATTCTCATTATAATTGCATTATTGATATAAATGACAACAATCAAAGACCAAATACCAAGGGTTCAACATACTCCCCCTTTGGCATTGATCTCAATACCAACTTCCACCTGTATATCTATGTGTACTTGTATATCTTGTATCTTTACATGTATATCCATGTATTTGTACCTATATATAAATGTGTTCCTGTACCTATATATCCATCATGTAGATGTTTTCATTTTCATTTTTCTCCCCCTTTGACAATAATGACAAAGAAGATATACCAAGGTTTCATTGTAACAAAAAGATAAGAAAAATATGCTCTCCTTGAAACCTATGACTCATTTATGAACTTATGTAAGATAAGAGAGGGATAAAACCCCCAATCTTGTTCTTAACCCTTCAAATTTGGCTCTTGAGAGAGGTTTTCTAAATATGTTAGCAGTTGATCTAAAGAAAGAACAAATTCTAAGTCAACCTTATCATTCAAGACACGTTCCCATATGAAATTATAACGAACATCAATTTGCTTGGTGTGTGAATTCATAACTAGATTCTTAGAAATACTAGTTGCACTTTGATTATCACAATAGATAGGAACTAGTTTAGACACTATTACTTTCATATCTACTAATGTTTGAACCATCCAAAGAACCTATTGACAACAAGAACATGTGGCTATATATTCAACCTTTGTGGTAGAAAGTGTAGTAGATTCTTGCTTTTTTTATTGATAATATTTGTTTGTATTGATATTAATAAAGATAGTACATTGTAGTAATATGGCTTCAAGCCTTACATTTTAAGCTACCCTTGCCCTATCATATACCATTAGATAAACAAAACAAAAAATGGAGTATTAACACTCTGATAGCACTAACACCCACCCATATATTATCCTATCTTTATAACAAAAAGAAGTGCCACCACCTCTATTGTTAGCTACTCCTTGAACTAGGCTGCCACTTCCTCACAAGTAAAGGTCAGGGTTGCATGATCATCCTCCACCAATAATCCCTGACCCATCCTGCAACACTTTCTACTACCTTTTGCCTCCACTGAAAGCAGAGAAGCATCGATCCACATTCCCTCTGTTGTGGATGCCCCTTCCTTCAACTAATATTTCTTCACAATATGATGGCGAAGTTGTTGTCCAAGGGCCAAAGTGCTCTTCCTCGACGTGGCCTTCATAAACCCTCACCCCTTCTCCTTCGTCACCCAAATGTTCTCAGCCAGGTATTCCTTGATCATTTTCCATCCTTTTTCTTCTTTGGGTATGTGAACTCCCTGAGGATTTGAAGATGTCCACACCACCAATGATTGAATAGAGGATTCCCCACCGCCAATCAGCCACCAGGGTTCAATACCCATTTCAATTCGCTCCCTAAGAACAACTCACTCAATAATTTCATCCAATCCTAGGAGCCATTTCTTGTTGATGCTTATAACCACAACTTGTCAAACCTCGTCTTTTAATCACCCCACCATCAAAGTAAGCACCACAAAGATGCCACATCCAAATTTGACCTTCTCTTCTAGAAATGATGTACATACTCTAGCTTGAATAATTATTGAACTCCTTTCAGAAATCTTGGGTCATCAATAATGAAAATATGCTTTAGGCACCGCATAGGTATCCAACCTTCATAAGTATGTATTTGCACATCCAAACCAAGAGCAAAATTCACCTCCATTTCTATCTCAAAGAAAAATAATGGCCTTTCCCTAACTTCCACCTGAATTTAACATCCACGAAACTCTCTGGAACATGGTACCAAAGCACACCAAACACTCCTTTGACACATGCAAGGGATACCTTGATATCATGGAAATCTTTGCTTACCCTATGATGATTAATGTCCTCATGAGTCAAAATCATTATGCCATTCCTTTCGGACTTCAAATTGAGGTACCATGAGAGGATTATGAAATCTAATGACCATCAAATTTCCTCTCTTTATTTACTCTCCAAGGTGACGAAAGTCCTCAAAATTTTCATATTGAGGACCCAATGTTGAATTGGCTCCTAATTGGCTAGCCAATCCACCACTCTATTCACTTTCCTGAAGCAATGTGAAACTTTAAAATCCTCGAAGTCCAGAAGCAACTCCTTGATTTGTTGTATACTTTGATCCAAATGCCACACCTCCACCTTTCCTTTCTTAATGCCATTGATAATGATTTTTGAGTCTCCTTCCAAATGCATACATTGACATCCAATAGATTCTTGCTTCTTACTATGCCAACACACTAGGTTGTTACCCAAGAAAAATGTTGCTCCTAAAGTACTTTTTCTTTCATCTAGACAACTTGCCCAATTTGAGTCAATATAAGCCATAAATCTAAAATCACCATGTTTAGGATACCAAATTCTATAATCCAAAGTACCCTAAATATATCTAAAAATTCTTTTAACTGCCATAACATGAGATTCTCTGGGTGAAGATTGAAATCTTGCAACCAAACATACATCATGCATGATATCAGACCTTGAAGTTGTGAGATATAGTAAACTACCAATCATGGATCTATATGTAGTTTGATAAACATTAGGAGAATCATCATTTTTATTAAGTCTACATCTTGTTATCATTGGTGCTCCCATAGGCTTACAATCTTCCATATGAAATTTCTTCAACATTTCTTTTGCATACTTAGTTTGGGATAAGAATATACTATTTTCCAACAGAGATATTTGCAACCCAAGAAAATATGATAGTTCCCCAAGCATGGACATTTCAAATTCAAATTGCATAAGCTTTGTAAAACTTTGACTTAAAGCATCATCATTGGACCCAAATACTCTATCATCAACATAAACAAGAACAATGAGAATATCATCATGTGTACCATAGATATACAAGTTACTATCAACAACGCCTCTTTTGAAGCCATTTTTAATAATATATTGATCCAACCTAGAATACCAAGCCCTCAGAGCTTGTTTCAAATCATAAAGATTTTTTTTTTAGCCTATAAACATGATTAGGATAGTCTTTATTTTCAAATCCTCCAGGTTGATCCATATAAACCTCTTCAACAATATAACCATTAAGAAATGTTGTTTTAACATCCATTTGGTAGATTTTAAAGCCCTTTGAAAGTTGAAAATGCAAGAAAGATTCTAATTGCTTTAATTATAGCAATTGTTGCAAAAGTTTCATCAAAGTCCACACCTTCTATTTGTGCATAACCCTTACAAACCAATCTAGCCTTGTTCCTTGATATCTTTCCATTTTCATCAAGTTTACTTCTAAAGACCCATTTAGCACCTATTACATTTTTATCTTCAAGCCTAGGCACTAATTCCCAAGTTTTATTTTTTTCAATTTGACTTAGTTCCTCTTTCATGGCATTAACCCAAAACTCATCCATACTAGCTTCTTTATGTGATTTAGGTTCAATTTGAGATAACAAACAAAGATTAACACATTCACTAGATGTAGTTCTTGTTCTTGTTTGAATTCCTACAAGTTTATCCCCTATAATCTATTCTTGAGGATGGTACTTCTTAAATCTTATTCACCTAGCCTTGGTACCTATGGGTTATGGTGTTTCTATTTGATCTTTTATCTCTTCTTCACTTTTATCAACTTTATTATCTAATTCTTTCAAGTCTTTATCACTATCTTGTAGGAAAGTATTATCCATTCTTATTTCCTTTTTATCCTACACAACTTCATCCACTTTCATATGTACACTTTCAACAAGTTTATTCAACCTTTTGTTAAAACATTTGTAAGCTTTACTTTGAGAAGAATGTCCTAAAAATATTCCTTCATCACATTTTGAATCAAAGCTTCTTATTTTATCATCAAATTTTTTAATGAAACATCTACTTCCAAAAATTCTAAAATGCTCAACAGAAGTAGGATGTCCATACATAACTCATAACGAGTGTACTTAGTTTTTACCCTTAGTTGTGTCATGTTTGAAATGTATACTGTTGTGTGAACTACTTCTTTCCAATACCGGTTTGGTACTTCAGATTCATCTAGCATAAACTAAGTCACTTGGTTAACATTCAGTGGCTCAGTCAACACTAGATTAACATCACTGTAATTGCAAGCTCAGTAAGCACTACACAACTCGATTTGACCTAAGGAACTCGATAAACCTTATGAAGCTCGGTTTACACTGTTGATCATCATCATGGTAGAAATTGCACAGTACAAACTAAATACTATTTCTTGGATTCAGTAGCAATTTTAGGACTCGATAGAGACTAAAATGCTTGGTTAACTTTGTTAACTATTCAATATGCTTGGTAGATACTTACAATCTAAATAAGTGTATGTCACTAATAACAAACATGATTGTAATGTCAATAATCTCCCCCTTTGGCATTAGTGAAAAAAACACTTATCAGTCAAAATTGAATTCAAAATAAATGTTCAAGAATACCTTTTATTCATCACCTTGTGTCTCCAACTCAGTAGAGTACTTTGTTTTTGACATTTTTCCAAATTGTTTTTGTAAGAGATGTATCTATGAATATTTGTACATATATAATGCTCCCCATACATATATACAATATACTTTTCATGTTTTCATATTTGATATATATATATATATATATATATATATATATATATATAAATTCTCCCCCTTTATGTATACTTCCTCTTATAATATACATCTTCTTTACAATATACAATCTTCTCCCCCTTTTTGACATTAATGCCAAAGATGTATGCTATATATTATACAGTAATGCCAAAATGTGACAAGAAATTTGCATGTACCTTTAGGATTAGTGCCATTGTCTTGTCCCAATTTTCTTGCAATACCTTGCATGTGTGCAATGTAATCTGCACTTCTGCTGATAGTTATATCATGTGGTTTACAATTGAGAAGTTTTTGTCATGGATGAGTGCTTTGGCATGTGCAATATGTTTCTATAATGCATCCATGCGTGGGAGAATCATGCTCTGAATATCTATCAATGTAGCTCTTATTCAAGGTTCTTCTCTTATCGATTATGCCTGCATATCAATTAAGAATCTGACCTATATGTAGTGGGAAGAGCTGTAACTTGGGTCAAGTTGCAACTATTGTGCACTTGCATTTAGATCTTTATCAATTTTTGACAGTTTATCTTTTATTTCCTTAGTTAAAATTGAAATATCATAGAGTTTACCGAATAGTGAAGATACATTGTTGCAAGAGGTCTCTAATGAGCCTAGAATAGTAGATAATTTTACTTGATGAAAAGGAATCTCTTGAGCAATAAGTTTCAAAACTTTATTCTCAAATTTCTTCTCAACTCTCTGCAATAATTTCTCTTGTCCATTCAAATCTTTATTGAATTTCTAGACTACCTATGCTAACTGATTCAAAATTGGTTGAGAAGTATCAATCTCTATGTTTAATGCCTCTACTAGGATATTCTTTACATCTTCAATTATTTGGAATTCCTTATTTCTTTCATTTCTAAGCCTATGTTGCTTAGCTTTCTTTTGAAGAAGTTCTCCAAATAAATTCATTTGATCAGGGTTAAGATTTGAGATGTCAAAATTTGGAATTACAATCTCCTCATCAAGATCAAATTCTTCTTCCTTCTCTTTGCCTTTACCCAAAAAAAATTATACTCGATTGAGACTTGGTCTCAACTGTCTTTGCACTTATTATCTGCATGCTAGGAATAGAAACAATGGTAGATATAGTAGAACTAGCTAAAAAAGTAGATACTGCACTTATTGCCGAAATATCAATTGTTGAAATACCTAGTGTTACCAAAATTGATGTAGAGGGAAGTGCTAGCTACTCAGTAGATGAAGTGCTTGTCACTTCTGTCAATGAAGTGCTAAGCTAGATAGGTGCAAAAATTGATTGAGTGCTTGTATTTACAGTGTTTGACACAATCAATCCTATTGTAGCTTTCTTGGGGCTTAATGTTTTCATTGCTTCGCTTGGAGAATGAGGAAGTGAGGCTATGACCGCTATAGAAATTTTCTCTAGGCCAATCTCCTCAATTTTCTAAGCCTCAGGTAAATCTTTCTTGGTAGCTTCTTGTCCCTATTCCTCTTCCTCATCATCTACATTGTCATAAAATGTAACTTCTTCATCATCAATTTCCTCATTTTTTTCATGTCCATCATCATCCTTGTTACTAACATTGACAAAAATATCACTTGGCTTGTGAAGAACATAAATGTCCTTCCATGTATTGGTGGCATTCCTTACCACATGTTCAATGTCATTCAACAATATAAGACAAGTGTTGAATCTCAAGGTAAGTTTTTCTTCATTCTTCTTTAGAGATTCCTTTACCTCCTTGTCATTCAAACTCGGCATGAGTTGCCTTAGGGTCTACTCATATATGTCTTTTTTAGTTTTCATGGCATTCTCCCATCTTGGCTTGATCTTCTCCATTAGATCACTCAAAATCTACTGAGAAAGCTGGTCTGGGGAATACTTCTACTTACCCATTTTAGACATTATCACATCTTCTATTTGCTTTTGCTCCTCTATAGTCATAGTCTCATACTTTAGTGTTTTGAAGTTTGGTATGCTTGGTCCTGACTCTATAACTTTCAACCTTTCCTAGAAGGTGGGTGGAGGCTTTTCAAAGATTGCATCTCCTCCTTCTTTGTCTTGTTTCTTCCTAGATGATCTCCTTGTAAACACAACAATAAATGGTTTAGTAGGCTTGGTTATAATAAATTTTCCTTTCTTCTTTAATGGCTCTTCATCCTTTGATTTCTCTTCATCTTCTACTTCTTCATTCTCCTCAATATCATCTCCTTTTCCTTCAATCAATAGAGGAGTGGTGTCGGTTTTCAATTTTGCAATTCTCTTCTTTCCTTTGTTGACCGCCTGAGGGAGTTTAATTTAAAGTTCAATTCTAGCCTTTGCTTCATCATAGGTGCCAAAGTATGCAACTTTAGGGTCAACAGGCTCATTAATCAGTGCCTCAATAATGTCCTTGGTTTCATCTATGTTTACCTCATAACCTAAAGGTTTGACGCATACAATCCTCGGTCTAACTACCTAAATATATACTTTGTCACTATCAAACATGAAATAAACATCATATTTGTAATCATCAACAAGTTTCTTTGGTATCCAAAATCCATTATTCATCTTACCTTTGGATGCTTCAAAGTAATTGTCCATAATACTCACATAGTTTTCTCCCATTTTAGCTCTATATTCATTAATCTAATAAAGAACAAGTACATCCTTTCTCCATGCAACTATACCTTTAGATGGGAAGAACTTTTTCACATAGAAAAATAGACAAGTTAAAATTGAATCGAACTTACAAGGATTGTTCTTTGAGGTCCTTATACTTTCCATATTCTTGTTGAATTGGTTCAGCATCAACTTCGCAAGGTCAAGTGACAAGTTATTCTTGACCACTTTGTATGTGAGATCCACTACTTCACATGACACGTTGTTGAGTCTTCTTGAACTATATATTTTGTGTGCAATGACATGTATCTTGAACTTTAGTTCCATGTCTGTAACACAGTTGATTTTCATTCCCCTTCCATCACACTCTGCAAGGGTTTTCTTCTCTAGCTCGACCCAACTTAGGGTTTCGGTCATTTTTTGCTTTTGCCAACATAGGAAGACCAGTGATCCTATGGATCATCTTCTTTTTAATAAAAATAGGTTGTTCTAACCATAGTTGACCATTATGCACATGATTGAGAATGAATCTTATCCATTTGATTTGAAAATCTCGTGGCATATGCAAAATGTGAGTTAAACCCTTAACTTCAAGATGTTGATGCTTCAGTTTCAACACACCATTCACACATAATTCTCTCAATGATTCATCCATTTCCAAAGTTCCAATATCTTGAATAGCACACTTAAAATGTAGACATATATCATTGACTAATAGTACCTTTAGTGGAATTTGTGATTGAGCTCCATTTAGATCTAGGGTTTCCGTGATGATAGAGCTCGGCTTAAAATCTGGTGCCTTCCATTCCACACCTAAAACTAACATATCTAAGCCTTTCTTAGATTTTCTACTAGTGTTTTGGGACTCAAAATTGAAGCCCTGATTTTGAGTACCATTCAAAAAATCAAGCCCTATAAGCACTTTTTGATGCATGTGTACTCGACTATCTATTTGAGGCCTAAGAGGTGTTTAATGCTTCTAACACCTTGCATTCAATATATCCACTTGTCCCATGGAGATAAATTACCATTCTGAGTCATTTCGTGAAGTCTCATTTTGAGCAATGTCCAAATCTACATTTTTGCCTGTGTTAAATAGCGATAGAAGGCCTTGTTTGCATTTGAATATCTCACACACAATAATGTTTCATGACTCACTATTTTGGGAGTGTTTAGAATCTATACTAGAGAACCTATGTCTTATATTTTGAGTCATTTCAATATGTTTTGAATAGGTTTTGAATCTCTCAAAGTTGGTCATTTATTGTTGTCATGTTGATGCAAATTGTTCAAAATTCTGGGAGGCCCTGTTTGACTAGTTATGAATTTGACCCAATTGACCATATAGAGAAAATTCATTTTGCATTTCATTTTAGAGGTCAAAGACTTGCCATGTTTCAGTTTTGAGCTTATAACAAATCCATTTGATCAATTTTCAAATGCAATTTTGAATGCAATTTATAACTTTTTTATTGGTGTCATAAAATGCAGATTGGTTAGTATCCCTGTTCATGATGTCATAACTTTGAATTCATGATAGGTGAGGTAAAATGGATTATACCATTGTGTTCTACTCTAAAAATTCTTTAAGTGTGCCAGTTTGCAAGTCTTGAAAAATTCATCTGCATTCTTTCCTAGGTCCATTCTGCTTGTGAAAACCACTTTTCTACCAGTGTTTCTAGTCTTGCAAATCTGAGTAGCCTACTTTGATCGTTTTCCAAATGCACCCAGATATTCATCATGAGCCCTAATCACAAATTTATACTCTCCTCATGACAATGAACCAATGCCCCAGTTTTTATTTCCCCAAGTGTCAGGTTACCCTGCTTTCAAAGTCGAATTCAAATGCGATTTGTTGTTTTCAAACATGTTTTCTTGTAGGCAGTTCTAAGAGGGCAACTTTGACAGTCAATATCTTTTGACTAAAAAATTTCCATGAGATGAGATTTGACAAGGTAGGAGTATTTGGAACAAAGGATCAATTTGTTTTATTTTTGAGCTCGATTAGGTGTTTTTGTTAGTTTTTAAGGCCAATCAAAGGACCCCTTGGCGCTAAAATTGATAGTTTGCAGAAAATGATAAAATGAGTTTTTAATGATAGAGTAGTGCACAAATTTGAATCCAAAAAATTCAGGATGTTTAGTAGATCAATTTTACAATTTAGTTGTTTGGAAAAAAAAATGTTTTTAGCCAAACCCACTTTGGGGCCCAACTATTTTCGCCAAATTGATAAGGTGTTTTGAAGAATGAAGTATTGAAAGGGATTCCTAAAAGTATGCAATGCAATTGTTTAAATTAATTTTGTCAAACAACATAAGTTGCAAAAATTGTTCAGACTACTCACCAAGTCTTCAAAATACCATTCAAAGTCAACGATGCAAGTGTATCGATTGATAGGCCTATCGTATAGAGTGGAGTTGACCGAGTAGGAATTGTTGACTGCCAACTCCTAAGCAAAGATAAGATGAAGTTTTACTTTTAGGAGATGTCATTATGAGGGAATGAAAGGAGAAACATTTATAAAGGAAATAAAAGATTACATGCAAGTGAATGACACCTCCAAACCCTAAGAATGACTTATTCTTTTAGAAGTTGTCCGCTACATTCCCTGAAGTAAATAGAAGAAAAACCTCTATTTTTAGAAGCAAAGTTGGTTCATAGGTAAAAGAAATAAAATATCCATCTAAATGGGACACTAGGAAGATATATCCTATATATTGAGCAAAGCAACTTTTCTTTTAAGAGCTTTGAGTGAAAGCAATGTTGCAAATAGATTTCCTCCTCAAGAAAAATCGGTAGGTAAAGCTAATTGATTCACAAGGAAAAGTGATACTACTTTTCCTCATTGTTTTATTTTTGTAGGAAAGGCATCACCAAGTCGAAGGGAATCAACATTAGGAAAGACAGGGACTCCTGTAGCACTAAGCTTATCACAGATGTCAATGGTGAGGGTTAATTTGACATTAGTTCCCTAATGGTTAATGAAAACATCAAAATAATTAGTGTAAGGGGTAGCAGTAGATATAGAAGTAGGCACAATCTCCTCAAATGGATTCAAAGTTGCCATAGAATTCATTTGACAGAGCAATGAAGAAACAATAGTAGGAAAATGTTGAATAGGAGTGATATGGATATCAGGATATATACAATGTATACCATGTACCTGTGAGTATGCATATGAATATATATAAAGCTAATGGGTTCTGCATTATTGTGTAGCACAACTGGACAAGTTTTAGAGAGTTGTTGTAGATGCTCCATGGCCAATGGTCGAAAATCCATGGTTGATTCAACAGTCATCGTCGCAAATTTTTACTTCAATACAAGTCCAAAATAATTTAAATGAATGGGAAAGGGAGTTACCAACTATTATGGGTGACATTGGAATAATCCACAAGCTAAAGAGTAGGCCCTAGCTAGAGATGCCATCATAGCCATAGTTCACTACATGGAGGGAGCAATCCATGACATTTATAGCTCCACGTGAAGTGAAGAGCCGCGGAGAGAGATATTTATTCTCAGGCCTAGGAGCATTAGTTTTGGTTAAAACAATAAATTTTTTTATCGCACGTCTATTGTGAGAGGTCATTTCTACTTTTTTAAATACAATAGCATACAATAGACCAAATATCTTAAAGACATAAAGGCTTTTGAAGCCTCAACCATGCACATGGGTCCCAGCCAGCCAGAGGAAGGAAGAGTTAATTTTGACCAAACACACATGCCAAAGAGATGACATCAACAACACATGGCACTTGACTGGACCCTTTAGATGAATCATGAAATGACACCTGGCAGTTGACTAGACTTGATGGAGGCACAAGATGGTGACACGTGGCAAATCGAATGGTGGTCACCATGTTGCCAAAGGAAAGATGGAAGGAAGATAACCATGTGACATAATGACTAGTTGAGGTGACACAATGACATGGAAATCGATTGATGTGGTGGTGATGTGGCAAGTTGAGGTGGCACGATGACATGGATTGATGAATGGATGCTGAGGTGGAGGAAGATTTGACACGTGTCACGTGGTCGCTATGTCACGATGACATGGTCTGATGCTATCTCATCATGCGACATGGTGACTAGTGATGTAGCAGACATGTGGTGATCATGTGGCATATGTTAGAATACTATGTAGGAATCAACAAATTACATGTCAACATGTGCTAGGGTCGGTCAACTAGGTTTGACCCGAATGGAGAAAATGGAGAGAAAATCAAACATGGATAGAAAAAAAAATTTATAATGTTTTCTCCCTTCTGATCATGTAGAATCAATTTTAAATAAAATTTGATTTAAACCTATAGTTGAAACTTTGAAGAATATTTAATATTTGCAACCAAGTGCAATTTCAAAGCCATAGAAGGAGCTTGATTTTCAATGCAAGACTCTAGGAGTTTCTAATAAGCCCATATAGGAGTATTATATATTGCCAGAATTAAGAGAAAATGAACTTTCCATTTTTGGAATTTTGTTTTGCACAGGAGGTTGCTGGTTCTAGGTATACAAGGATTTGTCTCAGGTACCCAATCTACAGTTTCATTCAATTGGGGTAGTTCAGATTTGATTTCCAGTGAAATGATGAACAAAATGAACATAAAAGGCAGCATGAATGTAGTTCTGGGTGAGTTTTGTCACCTCCAAATCAATTGAATCAAGATTTTATCAGCATTTTCTGATGCATTTCAGATATTTTAATAGCAAAAGGGTTTTCATTGTTGAGGGAGAGATATTTCGAGTTTGTTACAAAATAATGATGAAAACCAAATCACATCTCATGGGTAGAAAGATGAGAGAGGTTTTAAAATAGAAAGGAATAGATATTCAAGTGGAGACATGTCACTTTTAGATCAGATCCAAGATTCCATTCTTCTTCTATATCTTTCTCTTTCTCATCCATTGTAACAGTTGGCAGTTTTCACTATGAAACTAGTAGGATTCCATTTTCTACTATGAGACTAGGTTGTTGGTTGGTTTCACTTCATGTCTATTGAGTAGAGCTCTAGTTGTGAAGGCCACACATCCATTCTTGTGCAGGTTTCTAGTTTCATTTCATGTCTTGTTTTTCTAAGATAATGAAAATTGATGATAGATCATGTAATATATCCTAAGTTTCATCTAGTGTTACCAATTAATGTATTTAGTCTTTCCAAGGATAAATACAAAAGGGGATTTACAATGAATTATCTATGTTTTCTTATTTTGTCTCCTAATTCTTCATATGCTATTAACTTTGTGATTAAATGAATAAGGTTCATTTAATTTAAGATAATTTGGATGAGTTGTGTGTCAGATCTGTTGTGCTTTTAATTCAAGGAGTTAAGTAAATGCTTCAAGGATTTGATAGGGTTTCTAAGTATATGGAGGGGATTCTAGTTAGAATGGAGTTTGGGGATTTCATTTGATAAACTTAATTGTAAGGCAATCAAGGTAGACCATCCTACTAGTAGTGACTCTATGTTGCAATGGATAAGGCATTGATCACTAAATTGGATGCAAGCTAAGATGAAGGTCATTTAATCAAATCAATTTAGTTTTTCATATTTTCTAATGGGCTGAAAGGAATTAACCCTCAATTAGCTTATGGGTTCATAGGTTATGATTTGTAGCTATTTCATTCCTATGTTATTGCATAAGTATTGGAAGATATGAAGTAAAGGAGTTATGCCTTATAGTTGGCCCAATATTAGCACTCAAGTGCATCCATCATAGGAATTTTTTAGCCTTAGATGTATTGGTCTGGTTTCTTGGTTATTTTTAAATTTGTTAAATTAGGAGCCAACATAATGGATGTCATCTTTTCTCGGTACGATTTGAGAGAACATGAAAATCTTCAATGACTCGCTCAAATCACTTGAATGCTCTAATATTTTCTCTACGCAAATAGCTCTCAAAAATTCACAGTGAGAAATGAATTTGATTTCATCATTTTATTAATTTTTTCCTTTCGATCGCCATAAATGCCTGGTACAATTGTTCGCTCAAACGACAGACTATCATCCACTTTGCTTGCATTAAAAGCTCGACAGAGTCATTCATGACTCAGTAACCACACAAAGCTTAATTACTCCCAACCTTGCTCAGTAGAGTCTTATAACCCAACCTCACTTGGTAAGGTTTGTAACCTGACTTTACTCAGTAATGACTAGCATCATTTGAATACTTGATGATCCCTTTGCATCTTGTATGCGAATATGGATCTTGCATTCTACTAATTGGGACTTATGTGAGATATCTTCTTCAGAATCCTAGTTCCATTTCTCTTTGAGAAATCAAGTGGAAATGCTTGAGTCACCCAAATCTTGAGTAACATTTTCATTATTGCTTGGACTTGCATTCTCGGTAGATTTTGGAATCCATTGTTGTCTCATCTGCTTTCTGATGTTATCATCTTTTGTCTTCTTTTCATCTTCAATTGTTCCATTATTCATACAGTTCTTGGCAAGATGACCAAGTTCTATACAAATAAAACATCTTCTGGTAGTGTCTCTTGTTCTCATGTGATGTTTTACACAATTCATTCCAGTGTGTCCAAATTCTCCACAATAATACATCTGCACCAAGTGTTATAGTCCCAACCAAATATAGCTTTTACAATCTATTTTGCTGGGTTCAATATCTTAGTTTTGCATTATGGGGATTTATGCCCATACTTCTTGCATTTGTGACATTTGCCTTCAAATTTAGTTTTCTCTTTGCATTCATTAGCCCTATGACCATGTTGATTGCAATTGTAGAATTTTCTATTGAATTTCGCTTTCTCATTGCTTCAACATTTGTTTGATATATGTCATATCTTACCACAATGACTGAAGTAGGTTTTTTATTCTTTTGAGCTCCTTGCTTGGATGATTCACCTTCTTCTTCTTCTGTATATCCAATTCTTGCTTTTCCTTTTTGTTTGTAATTAGTTTGATCATTCAATTGATTCATGTCTACTTGAGATTTCATCATACTTTCATTGGTTTTCTTTTCAATGTTTATATCATTCTAAAATCTTTCATTCTCTGATCTTAGATTCATGATTTCTTCATTTGCATTGGTGAGCTAACTAATGAAGTCTGCTTGCTGAAGGGATAGGTGTTGAATTTCATTGTTATTTCCTTTTATCTCTTCTTTTATCTTATTTTTCTCTTCCATGACTTTAGATAATCTAACTGACTTGATTTCTTGATCTCTTCTCAGTTTTCTTACTTCTTCTTGAAGAATACCATTCTTTTCCAATAGTTCTTTGATTTCCTCATTAGCTTCATCTGAATTGCTTAAGTGGATGTCTTCAATTCTTTCTTCAATGTAGAGTTGGTCATTCATCTGGATTACAAGATCTTTTCTTTTTTTAGGGATTGGGAGAGTTGCTCCTTTGCTTTCTTGAGTTGTCCAATAGCCAATTCCAAATCTAGATTCTCATTGTCAATAGCCTTATCAAGTCTGAATACATCCATAGCCTTTGATCTTTACTCAAGTTGTCAAACTTTTCTCTGAGAACCACAATGCTTTGATACCAATTGTTGGAAATATATATGATAGGCTAAGTTACTGAGAGGGGAGGGGTGAATCAGTAACTAATATAAATTTAATCCTTTATTAGCAATTAATCCTTCATGTGTATTCTGATCTAATTGCATGCATAAATAATTAAAAGCAATAAAACATTCATAACACTTTGACACTGTTAGTAACTACATGGACATAGTTTTTCAAATTTTTAATTTTTGTTTTTGAACCACTTTGAACCTTTGAACACCTTAGTTCAAAGTAGTTCAAAGTGGTTCAATGGTTCAAATGGTCCATCTTGCAGGATTAGTACAAATAAAGTTCAAACTCATGGTTCAAAGTGCAGATCGGTTGACTAAAAAAAGTTTAGAATCAATGTTTAGTTCGATACCTAAATCCAGTTTCAACTTTAAGGTTCAATTCAAAGGTTAGGATTCAAACTTGGTTTCAAAATTTCAGAAGTTTGAGATTGGAGGCTCACCATCTGTGAATTCCAAATGACTATTTTGAGGCACAAGTTCTTGAGATCATGGTTCATAATAAAAAAATCTAGCTAAGAGATCTTCAATTGCAAATCTTCTTCAAAATATTAGAAACCTCTCTCTACCTTCTTAATTCATTCTTAGCAAAGAATGGGATATGAATAAAATTGATGTTGCAAAAGGTTACGGAATATTGCCTTAGAGGGTCTATTACCCCTTTAACTTGCAATCAGGTTCCTATCTACATAGCTTTATTTTTAGTGAGCAAAAGTATTGTTAGTAATGAATGTTCAACATAGATTCATGGGATGCTAGGTATCAGTGTGAATGGGACGAAAAAAGGAGAAACCAAATGTTAGACTATACTCTAACTTTAATGGCTGGAGCTAGTTCTACAAATCTGTCTGATTCTGATCTCAAACTTCTACATACACAAACTCTTGCTTTGAATACACACACTACTCTAGCTTCTGTAGAATTAATGTTGATATTTGAAGCAAGGAATTATATCCTCAAGCTGACACTCAGATAGTTAATGGTCTTTGGACATTTCAAAGAATCTTGATAGCACATCGTGAGTTATTTGCACAGAGTCTGGATGTGCCAATATGTATGTGAACTATTTGATAGAATGTTGATGAAGGACATTGGTCATGATGCTCACAAATGGAGAGCATGAGCTCGGGTCTTCTTAAGAGGAGGCATGGCTATAAATATGCATAGGATGACATGTTATATACCATCAAACTGTTTGATAGTATGCCCTGAAGGTGGGAAAGCCAAGGCCGAAAGGAGCGACGCATAGGTCCATCTCCATTTAGAAAGAGCCATCCTCCCAGCATGCAAAAATATAATAACCAGCACTGATAATACATGGAAAGTGAAAAATCTATTTTTATTTTCATTTAAACATCGGGCCAACATCATGAAAAAGTTTCTAGACAATGGAGAGACACACTGCCAAGACAGAGAAGAATCTCTAAATCCAGTTGACCCTGTATAATCCATATGAGTTTCATATGATTAATCCATCAAAGAAGACAAAGGTGGTTCGTGACTCTAGACATGATAAGCTATGTTGTAAGGAATCTAGCACACGCCCGACCATAAGGGAGATAGAGTCGGCGACAGTTCTATTACCATCCCCGATTGCTAAGAATTACATACATAAGCTCGGGTTGTTGTTATAACCAGTCATTTAGAAGTACACGATAGGTGTGATGTTATAACCAAACATATTCAATAATGCCATTTAGCAAGTGTACATAGTTGTGAGTCCTCCATGAACATGGAAACTATTGGAAAAATGTGTGTATAGTTATATCAAATTCAATCAAGCTTTGACCTAGTCATTTGAGTATCAAGTCATGGATCAACGCATAAGGAAAGAGAGACATCCAAGCACAAAATTCACATTGAATTGTTTAGAAGCCGCATAGCACAAAATGCATGAGGTTAAAAGATGTACATCCTCCATATAAAGCAAGAGGAATCTGAATGCATGACAGTTCATAGTATGTGAATTGTTCACCATAAATGAAAACTCGATGAAGATATGCAATCCCCTCTCGGCACCAAGTGGAAAGCCCACAACATCCTTCTCCAAACTCTCTTGAAAACTAATTCATCTTGTAACATGGCTACGTAGACCCTAGAAAAGATGCTTAGCAATCAGAATATGGAATTCATGAAAATGTTGGATGAGAACACCAATCACTCAGCCATAATGCAAATACAGTGGGCCTGAAAACAATTATCTTTAGAATTCAAGACAACAACAACATCATTGCCACTGGGCTTAACATTTTAATTATGCACTTGGATTAGCTTCAAAAATTGTTTTCAATGAATTCCCATGGCACAGTAATTCAATTTAGGAGAGGTATTCACATATGTTCTAAACTAATAATTCAAAAGATTGAGTCTTTTGAAAAGAATGGAAAAATGATGTGTAGATGAAAACTACGGGTGTCTCAATATTTTACCATTTATAAATGCTATAACTACCAAAATGTTAGTTTCCACATATCATTAGGAAGGAGTCATCAAGTCTCTTGGATTCTATTAAAACATCATGCGATACTAAAAACGCAATAGCAAGAATCAGTTATTTAAACTATTGGGAAACTGAAATAGAGGAAGCTTATTTATCAAGGATTTTCTCATTGCACAGGGAGGGGGACTTTTCCTTTTCTAACTATAGACCATGCACTATATCAAGAAGGAGGAGTTTTTTCCAAATTCTTCAGTTCCTCTGAGAAGGAAAGAACAAAGTTTTTGCTTATTTTTCGGAACCGTGTGTTGGAAAAGAGGGCATATTTTGATTTTGAATGTAATGCACGGAAGGGGATTTATGTTTCCTTTTTAGACTTTGATTTTGATCTATAATGTAATGAGATCTTTATTGTCTTTTGCATTTTTAGAGAAGGGAGATTCGAGAGACAATTGTATACCAAAACTTTGTATTTGGGCAGTTTTCTTTCCATTAATCGTTATCTTTGTTTAACTTTTAGTTTTCTCTAAACATTTTCAATGTCATCATTTTCTAAATATATTTGATTTCAAAGTGTCGTTAAAGCTCTAATTCTTCACTTTCTCAGGCTTTCTCTCTCTTTGTAATGCAGCACGCAAATGAACTTTGTATCATTTGCTATTTATATTATTGTAGTCATTTAGCTTTTCACATCTACTTTGTGTTTACGGGTAGATGTTTGTAAGCCTTTCATGCTTTTTGGTTAAGAGAATCCATATTTAATTCATTGAAAATCATGTACAGGGAGCTGTACCTGATAAAATTCAAAGGAAGGTTATCAATCCAATGATAACCTATCAAACTGTTAGTGCTGATTTGTCCTCTTACTTGGGCATTCAGAGTTATTTTATACATATTTTTTTGGAGGACAATCTATTCACTAACTGAGACATAATTTGGTGACCCAAAAACCTTCCAAAAAGAAAGTAAAATTAAGGTGGGGATGATACCCACAAGCTTTACTATTGCAATATAAAGTTGGCTTGCTAAGGCTTACAATGATCACTTCTGATGATCTACCCTTTTAGGAGCAATAAAGATTGTTATGTCTACCTTGCAAAAGGATTTACAAACATACAATGAAGTATGCACTTGGTAAATAGATTTACAAAAGACAGTTAAGTCTACCTTGTGAAAGGATTTAGTTGATCGACCTCTTAGGATGAAACAGTGGCTGATCTCTGATCTGCAACTTGGTTTATCGAATGAGATTCCTTTGAGTGTAATGATCACCTTGTTGTGATAGATAAATCTTCACTACTCCTTATACTATTGTAGCCTTGTATTTCACACTTTTGCCTTTGTCTGCTTGTTATCTTACTTACATATATTCTATTTTGGATGTGATACAATACATTACATATGTACCAATCCAATTTACAAATCAACAAAGTCAGCTACAATACAAGTTTACACAAAATACATAAAGTCAACCCAACTATAGGAACACAGGTTTTGAAGACTAGCTCAATGAGGTTCTGATTTGATAGATGTAGAAGCTCGGTCCATATTGATTACTTCAAGTTGTTTGAACTCGGTCTGCACTAGTGACTCAGTGAATACTATGAAACTTGACCTATACATTGAGTCACTTGATTTTGACTACATAGCTCGGTAAATGCTATCACTACGAGCTAGGTATAAATTGAGTCACTTGGTTAACACTAAGTGGCTTGGTCAACACTGGATTCACATCATTGTAACTATGAGCTCGATAAGAACTGCAGAACTCAGTTTGTGCTAAGGAACTCGATAAACCTTATGAAGCTCAATTTACACTGTTGATCATCATCATAGTAGAAACTACTTGGCACAAATTGAATATTGTTTCTTGGATTTAGTAGCAATTGTAGGACTCGATAGAGACTAAAATGCTTGGTTAACTCTGTTAATTGTTCAATATGCTCAGTAGACACTTACAATCTAAATCAGTGTATGTCACTAATTGCAAACATGACTGTAATGTCAACACTTAGACCATTCATTTTAGGAAAGCAATAACCAAAATGAAACTTTGAATACCTCCTTAACATGTATCTACAATTACTTATTTTATGTCCATATTGATGACGTGTGAAGAAATGTCCATCAAAGAAAGAAGTAAACCTATTTGAGTACCTTTTACCAATGAATGAAGTGTTTGATATAACCTAATTGTTATCATTAGAAATTTGATTAAAATATGCATTTTTAACTACATTTGAAGTGGTAGCATTCTTATTTGTATCCTTACTTTCATAATTAAATATCTCAAATAAAGATTTATCTTTCTTATCACTAGAACATTGTCCAAGTTCAAAACCAATTCCTATTAGATCATCAGTTCTTTGTTTCCTTAACAATAATCCAAAGTAGTATTCTCATATTTTTCTAACTTTCTTTTATATGATACTACTTCATTCATTAACCTTGTACATTCTTGATCTTTGGAACTTAACTCTTCCTTAGTGACAAAGACAATTCTCTTTTGTTCCTCAACTTGTAATTTCAATTCTATAACTTGTTGATTTAATTCCTTAGTTTCTTTTTCAAAGTAATCTTTTTCCTTTAAGAATTGATTTTCTTGAACACTTAAATTCCTTTTTAATTTCTTGATCTTTTTAAGTGCATAAAGAAATTCACATTCTAAATCAACCTCAACAAGTTCAACATCATCATCACTATCTGATTCTTGACAAGTAGTTTCTATAGCCACGAATAAAACTTTATTTTCATCACATTCAAAACTACTAGATTCACTATCTGATACACTAGAAATCAAACTCTTCTTCTTAAAGAACTTTTTTTTATAGATTTTTTTAAACTTAATTTCTCTTTCTCATCATGAATATTATAAGGACATTTAGATGCAAAGTGTCCTATTTTAACATAATTAAAGCATTTTAAAGGAGGTTTACCTTTGTATTTACCTGCTTCTTTCTTTGATTTCCTTAATAAATGTGCTTTAAGAACATCAAGATCTTCTAATTCCTAAGAGACTTGTTTCACTTTATTTTCCACCTTGAATGTTGCTTCTTTGCTTGTGGGTTCCTGCTTGCCAAACTTTCTCATTTCATAAGCTACAAATGCTCCATGAATATCTTATGTTGTATACTTGTTAATATCTATAGTTTCTTCTATAGAACATATCTTAGAATCAAATTTATCAGGAAGAGATCTCAAAACTTTCTTTACAACATCAATATCATCAATTTTTTCATCAAGTCCTCTCATGCCATTTACATTTTCATCTATCTTAAGGAGATAGTCTTATACCTTTTCATTAGCACCCATCTTAAGGTCTTCAAATCTTGCTTTCAAATGTTGTATCTTGGATTCTTTAACTCTATCATTACCATGGTACGTGTTTTTCAATTTGTCCCATATTTATTTAGAAGAACTACAATGCATTACCTTAACAAAAACATCTTTAGATAAACTGTTGATAGCAAATTTAGCTTTCATATCAATTTCATACTTCCTCTTTTCATAAAGATCTATAGGTAAAGTGTTAGGAACTTTATAACCATTAACAATTGAATCCAAAACATCAATATTAATAGATAAAAAATATGTTTTCATCATAACTTACCAAAAAACACAATTTGATCCATAAAAAATAGGAATCTTTGAAGAACTATCTTGAGCCATAAAAGATAAGTATTTCACTCAACCAAAATCCACCCAAAGAAACTTGAAACAATCACAAGTTATAAAATTTAACACATGAGCAAGATAGGTAATGCATAACAAAGTGACACAACATTTTAATGTGGAAAACCACTTTGGGTAAAAAACCACTTTGAATCTAAAACTTTATTGCCCTCTTGGGCAAATGTTTTAGAGCTACAACTCTGGGAAGCACCAACACCCTGTTTTAGAAACACCAATTTCAAGGAACACCAATCCCGTACACTTGAAGCACCAACTTCATGTACACAAGAAGCACCAACTTCCAAAATGAAAAAATGAGATACGAAATCAAAGGATCATCTTTGTTACAACACAAAGCATGAATCGCTAGTTTCAACTTCTTGTTGAAAACATAATGCAGGATACAATTTTATTCTCCTCAAAACATATAGTATCCAAATATATTTTCTTTTTCCATTAAAATATTTGATCAAATATTGATATGAATGAATAAGGAAGAAATATATAACCCTTCTTATACCTCGAATAAACTTTTGCAATGCAAATCAAATCGCAAATAGGAAAATAGAAACATAAAGCAATATCCTCTTCTTTGTTGTTAACTATTTGCCTACAAATTGTTTGGTCTACAAATAATTTCATACAAATCTTGCAACTTCTATCAAAACCACCTATTGGACATAATTTTAGAGGAATGTATCATCTTCTTATAAACTAGAAAATTAGATATTTTGGAGGTAGGTACTTACCCCAAACTTCAATTAGACCAAACCTGCTCAAAATTGCTAAAATTGTCATAACAATATGGTAACTACTTCTAATAAATCAACTTTTTATCTTTTAGCACATGTGTTGTGCAAAACTAACGAAGACCCATTTTAGCTAACTCAAAGACCATTCCAAAAAGCTATGATAGGTAAGATCTATCGGATAAAAAAGCCTTTCAACTTTATAATAGACCAAAACTATTTTTTATAATTGTTTTCTTAACCAATGTGAACATTAAGTGTTAATTGTATAACACTTAAGTGTTTGTCTTGAATATGTTTTGAACAATATTGAACGACATCAAATAAGATAATTAAATGATGTTAAACATGCCATATGCTCATTACGATTGCATTGTTGATATCAATGACAACAATCAAAGACTGAATACCAAGTATTCACAAGTCTTACCCTGTTGTGAGGCCTCACCCGATATGGCCTAGCCTAGATGACATATTTGCATTATGATACTTTTAATTTGATATTTTGATACACTTTTGAGACTATAGGGTTATGCCATTTTAATATTTTCATTTTGATGAGTTGCACTTACGTCTACACAATTTGACCTAATTAATATATTTAATAATTTCATTCATGTGATTGCATTGATACACGTTGAATTGTAGAGATGATTGAAATGTCAAATGATAATGTTTAAGTGGAAGTTAGAGTTAAAGGATAGATTGTGATTTGCATTAGGACCTAGTTCACATTCCTAGGGAATCAATAGTCGTGGATTCAATATTTCATCACTATGCTAGAAAACAGATTATGAAGTTATTTAGAATATTAATTTGATCTTTTAAAGTAAAGTTTAATGTTGATAATGATCCGGTGGATATTTACAATGAAAATTGAAGTGTCTCATTTCTCTCCAGAATTTGCACCATCAGAAAGATCTTAGTGTCCTAATTCCAACACAACTTGAATGGACAAAAATGGAGTCTGGATGTAGAAGTTATGCTCGATCAAAGTTCTAGTCAATAGGTAGACCAGAGGGCTAGATAAGGGGAAAAATTAGACCATCTCGAAAGTGGTCAACAATTGATTTTAAAATGAAGATCTCGTCACAAGCTTTCCAACAACGTTTGTTTCGTCAAAAACAGACTTCATATGTGAAAGTTATGCTTATTTGAAGTTGGAGGCAAAAGTTTAAAATGGTGACAACATCATGATGTCATCATTTGACATGTGGCATTTACATGTTGGCAAGTGGATTGAAGACTTGGGCTGGTGGGGGTCGAACCCCCAACCACCCCTTTACCAAAATAAGGCATGGTCATTGGGCCACACAAAGTATTCATTATACATATGTCAAATATTATATACAATTTGTGAATGTCGCCAAAGCCATTTGAAAAGGTACGTCGCCAGGAGTTGAACCCTGGACCGGTTAGCTCGTAAAATAGTTAGTTGGGCAAAAGTTACCTAACCTAATGTAGTATCCAAGTTAACCCCACATGGTAGAGTGTTTGGATAAGTCTCCATCAAGGGAAATTCGAATTTCAACTCCCTATCAATTTTTAAGGATCAAAAAGTGGTCTTAGGGGTTTATTTCGGTGAAAAACAAGTGTTCTCATGATAGTAATATGGGTTGGGGGTCTAAATTTAACCTTTAGTAGGCCTAGATGACCTTGGGAACCCTCCAAACATGTCACTTTCTTAAAATTTCGAAATTGAAGGGTTCACATATTTCTCCCACTTGGTCAAAATTTACAATTTTAGAAAGAGGCAAGGATGTAAGAATAGGGAGGCTTCTTGTTTGGGCCATTTTTAGCTGAGTGAGAAGTTTGAGGATTTTTAGAGGGCTTGGGGGAAATTAGTGGGTTGTCTATGCACTCTCTAACTTTAAAGACTCTTAGGATTGGAAGCTTGGAGGGAGCTCTTCTACAACCCTTCATTACCATTCTGCAAAGGAATTCAAGGTTGGTGTTTCTTGCCATGTAGTTAATTTCTTCCCTTTTGAAGTTGAATCTTGGTATTGCATTCATGAGAATGTAGGTAGTGAGAATGCCATTGTAAGAAAAATGTGTGGCATCATCTTGTATCATGTTGTGTTATGTTGTGATGAGCATGAAGTTTGGATTTTCATTATTCTCTTGCTTTTGATTTTCTATGATTTTGTGCATGAGTGTTATTATGGGTGTGAGGACTTCACTTTCCCTTTGGGAAGGGAAGAGAAGTCTAGGGAAGGGGCTTGAAATTTTTTTTGAGAACCTTGGCATATGGGCTCCACTGTATGCCATAATCATTCATATCTTGCTGGGGGTGATAAGGGAAGTATGGTGTAGAAAGGAAGTTTATGGAGTATGGGCTCCAAGGAAGCTACAATTGATGGTAATGTGTTTGGAAGATGCTCATGAAAGTCCCGAAAGGGCATGGAATTTGCTGATTTGTGAAAGCCCCAAAAGGGCATGACAATTGTTTATTGCAGATATTGTTTGATATGGCAAGTCTCCATTTGAAAAGCACACCTTCACCCTATGTTCATGGTTCTATAGATGAACCATTGTGAAATATCCTTGGAATGGAATTTTTAAATGTTGTAATGTGATGTATGCATTTGTAAGATTGGAATGAAACCTAATTTGAGCCTTGTTCCCCTAGCTCAGGGGTGGTCTCTATGGAGGCCTATGGTTGGGAGGAGAGTACCCATGGTCTTTGTTGTTTTGTTATGATGTATTTGAAGATTTTGTGCTCAACAGAGAAATGGAAAAAACTTGGAAAGATCATCTTGGAGATGTTGCTTGAAGGATAAAACTTGTCATTGTGTATTGTACATGTACTAGAGAATCTCTCTCCATCTTATTCATGTTGTTGCAATGAACTATTGCTTAGTATCAAGGAAGGGATAAGTCATGGTGTGATGCATTGAAAGGATGAAATCCTTCTCCATGTTATTGTATATTGCACTGTAAGAGTTGGACCCTTTGGTTTTGTCATGTGTTTGTTGAATTGTAAAAGTGAGATCTTCCTTTTTATGTACATTGTTGTGAAGGATTGATCTATGAAAAGAGTGAATAAGTTGGAATATAGACATAGGTAGCTGCATTGTAATATTTAATGTTACACATATAGTTGGCAACGGAATAGAAATATTGTTTCACTCTTATAGTTGTAAATGAGAGGAAAGAAAGAATGTTCATGTAAAGGAATAATTATTGCTATGAATCCTAAGTAGTGATTATGTAAATGAAAAATTTATTCCCATGTTGATTTATGAATCAAACAATATATATGTATATTGAATTATTTTCAAAAGATAGTCGTTGTGTTTGAAGGTTCAAGCAATGAACCAGTAACTGTAGAATTGCACTTATTTAGATTTATGATAAGGAAATGCATTTCAAGTTGTCCATATTTAAGGAATTTCATTATGTATAGGGTCAATAAGAAACTTAATTTCAAGTACCATCATAGGTAGGGAGAATTGATCTAATAGTTCATACTTGTTGTTGTTCTCACATGCACTACATGCATTAAAGTTATTGTCCAAGTGAAGTTGTTAGATTTAGCAATCTATATATATACATTAGCATGTTAGAATAACATCAAAATAACAAAATTCACCATACGATAGTTGAGTAGAAAAAATAAGAGAGAAGCAATAGATAACATGACATAAAATATTCATGAGAGAAACTTGTTGTAGATGCATATTTTCCCTCTGAATTTTGTATGGGGAGTAGGAATTAATACCCCTCCCAATTACAGAATAATAAAATAGTAAAAGGAATATTCCTTGATACTCCCTAAGTAAGAAAATAATAAAATAAGACTAGGCTATAACATATCTAGCACAACCAAGTCAAAATGGGAGATGTATTACACCCGTGACTATACTTAGAGAATAAGTCACCATCAAATATATTAAGACCAATATGTCCCATCAATATCATTACATGAAAAAGTAAATCAAGTAATGGACCATATAATAAGAATAATTTTTTTATAAAAAAAGATGAAAAACAAAAAAAAAGGGAAAGCAGACATGTATGTTCAAGTCTTATATTTTGGAGGAGGGAAGATGGAGGTGGTCTCTACCACTCCTGCCATCCTACATGCCACAACTCCTCCTAACTCGCACACCATTCTCCATGTTGGAAGAGGTGCCAAGAAGGGGTGTTGATTTTCGAAGGGGGGAGGCTAGTACAAGTGTTATGACAAGGATTCCCTTATGCATAGGGATCTAGGTGCCAAATAGGATACCTTTGGAAGGGTCACCCCCTCTACACTTGCCACACGTGCCATCTTGTGGGCCACATTAGATTCAAGTGGGGTTCACGGGAATGGGAGAGGATCTGGAGGGTACATGAATTTAGGAATTAGAAGAGTTAAGGGCCATGTGAAGGGTAAGTTTACTACAAGGAAACATGCCAGGATGCATGTTAGTTTGGGGATTTGGTAGTGTTAGGAATATTGGGGCTAGCGCTTAGGAAATAACTTTGGTGTTGGAAGTTAGATTAGTGGGTTTAGTTATTAGTTAATATATATTGCATAATTATATCTATTTGATTTAATAGATATGTATAGATTTTATTTTTAAATAGTAAAAGATTAATTAGATAAGTAAATTTGTGGGATGGTGTATTTAGTAATAAACATTTACCCTTTTGCTAGTGTGCTTTGCAAAATTGTAGAACTAGTTTTATATAAGCAAGAAGTATCATTTAATTTCAATAATTGTACTAATTTAGTTGGTAGAAATTGAATGGGGTAATAGTTATGTAAGATGATAAGTGTAGATAATACTAGTGTAATAATTTAGCAATTAATTAAGGCTTGCTAGTAGGCTAGTAGAGTGTTGGAGGTTTAAGTTAAGTTATATGGAAACAATTCAATTTTCATATTTAATAGAAAAAGGATGTTAATAGACATTAGTGATAAGTAAAATTTAATTATTGATTAGCTTTTGAAGGATGTCATTCAGTAAGGGAGAACAATTGTGAGTAGTATATTTCAAATGCATTAGTAAGTATATTAGTTAGAGATAATGATTGGTAAGTATAGGACACTTAATATTTTAGTAAGTATTTAAATGGGTAGAATTTAATTAAAAGATAAGATGAAAGTATGAAATAAAGTATGCTATGAAGGGGTGATAGTCATGCAGAAAACATAAGGTTCTTTATTATTTTGTCATTACAAAATAATTAATCTATGCACCTATGTTGAATACTAAAATCGCATATAACACTATACAAGCCAATAATGTTGAAATTGTATATCCATGGAATGTAAGAGCTCATTGGATCACTTATTTGGAAATAAGGAGCTTGGAATGGAAGAACAATGAATCAAGGTTGTTTTATAAATGTTGTTATATATACAGTAGAACGAATATGATTATCTATCATCAATACACTGCCACGATTAAGTTGTAAACCTATATGAAGACTTGACATCCCACACTTATGACCCCAATGTTACTTTCAAGTTAGGTTATGAAAAGTGATATTGCTTAGCAACACAGGCATAACAAGGCCTCGGGGCAAGCCTATTGCTCTGGAATCAATTATAACCTAGCCCATTGGCCATCACCTAAACTTTAATAAATGATATATGATCTTCCATTAGGTTATCTTAGTAGTGATACAAAAGAATTAAATGGGTGTATCATCTGACAGTGTTAGCAAACTATTTGATAACCTGGTTGTAATATGCACATGTCAACATGTGATACCTTAAGTCTAGATTTGAAAAAAAAAGGAGTGTTTTGCCCTGTAAATTCTGGGTGTGACACCTGTTCAAGGATTTTACACTTAAGATAAAGTAAGGATTCTGTTAGGAGATTTGAATAAGGTATGTTAGAACCAATTTGTTAAGATATTTTTCCTGACTTAATCTGTTAAAACTAATTCAGTGCCTGACCCTTTGGTTTGCTATAAAAGCATATAACGAATCTCCTCTCTTCAAAATTTCAACCTAATCTCCTTATTTGATATCTCAGTTGTGTCCTTCATTGCTTTGGTTGCTCTATCCAAACTCCTTTATGACTCAACCTTCCTTTGCTATGTACTTAGCTTGCTTCTTCTCTCTCAAACTCATTCACTATTATCATTATGATCCTAGGGTAGAAACCCTTCTTAAATACATAGTCATAGAAAGTTATAGATTAGGATCAACGATCCTTATTTCATCCTTTTATCAGATTACCCTTATGTTTTTTTGATTGGTTGATCTTCTTTCCTAGGAATTAATGCCTTATGACAAAACATGTAACTCTACAATTTTTAGATATCATGTAGAAGTCAGCTAAAATGATGTACATGAGTGTTTGTGCAATTACAAACTCATATGTCAAAATTGGTTTACTTGACAATTGAATGTTTTGACGCTCAGTCATAACTAACATTCATGTTGTCACTCAGCTTCTAAACACTCAATATATATTGACTCACTCAGCCTTAACTAACTTCCCAAATACTCAGTCTCTTCTGTGTTACTTAGCTTGTATGCTGACTTGGTCTCTACTAGGGTGCTCGACAACCTTTGACTTGCTTGACTTATGATAAATTATAGACAAGTCCTTTGTAGCTCGACCTTCTCTAGATGGCTCGGTCACAGTGATGACCATCCAATTCTACCTTGGAAATGACTAAGTGTTAGACACTAATATGCAAATAAGGCTTAGAGATAAACAACCTCCCCCTTTGACATTAGTGGAAAAAACAATTTGTCATGGCTTAGCTACCTTCTCTAGCTGGCTTGGTCATAGTGATGACCATCCAATGCTATCTTGGAAATGACTAAGTGTTAGACACTAATATGCAACTTAGGCTTAGAGGTAAACAACCTCCCCCTTTGACATTAGTGGAAAAAACACTTTGTCATCGCTTAGCTTTCTACGCAAAAATAATACTCCCCCTGAGAATCTAATACGATCTTCAAAACTTTAACTCTACTATATATATATATATATATATATATATATATATATATATATATATATATATATATATATATATATATATATATATATATATATATATATATATATACACATACATATATATATATATATACACATACATATATATATATATATATATATATATATATATATATATATATATATATATATATATATATATATATATGTATGTGTATATATATATATATATATATGTATGTGTATATATATATATATATGTATGTGTATATATATATATATATATATATATATATATATATATATATATATATATATATATATATATATATATATATATATATATATATATATATATATATATATATATATATATATATATATATATATATATATATATATATATATATATATACATATATGTATGTATGTATGTATGTATGTTTGTAATCTTTGATGTTGATTTTTGTCTTTGTTTCTATTTCATCTTCATTATATATATATATATATATATATATACATATATATGTATGTATGTATGTATGTTTGTAATCTTTGATGTTGATTTTTGTCTTTGTTTCTATTTCATCTTCATTATGTTTCCCTTTTGATATTTTTCCTTTGAATGTAGTCATGAATACATTTCCCCTTGTTATCTTTGGATATTTCCCCCTTTTTTGTTACTTATGGCTTGGAGTTTATAGGGGTTACCTTGTATTTATCCAAAAATATTTGATGACTTGCCAAAATTTCTTCAAGACCTTTATTCCATCTCTTTCGTATAGATCCCATGACTTGAATATGTATCTCTAGTTGAGAAACTAGATCAATTAAGCTCTCTACAGTTGAAAGATGTGTATCTTTCCTTGTTAAATTTTGAGCTATAGATAATTCCTTCTAAATTATCTCCAAACGTGGCAGTAGCCTGAATTGAATAGAAATCAATTTGGTCCTTATGCCACTGTCTCTAGTGTTAGGATAAAACCACAGACATAAATCAAAAACTACATGCAAATATAACCAATAGCAGAAAATAATAGATCACACATAAATGAACACAAGACACCAAGATTTAACATGGTTCACCCAATCCCTGGGCTATGTCCACCAAACTGCAAGTCTAATATTATTACAATCCAGTGATTACAACCTGATTACAAACCATAATCCCTTGCAGCTCAATACCGCCACAAGAAGCAATTTTGCATCACACTATAAAATAATCCCTAACCCTAAGCCCTTTTATACAAGTATTAAATCGCTTTAGGGTTATAACATGTTGGCCATAAGTTAGCCATAACTTTAGTGGCGAATCTACGAATGGCGAATCTATGAATCCTAATAAAATAGGGCCCAAAAATTATGGAGTATGTACAGTACTCTCCTGATCAATCACCACAATCTAACAATCTCCCACTTGGGGACTAATCAGGCTCCACACTAAACAACAATCTCTCACTTGGAGACTGAGCCTGTAGTAATACCACTACCACATGGGGCTCCCATTGGATCAAACCACCCTGGACTCTGTTGTTCTTTTATTCATGTTCAATCTAGAAGACCAACTGAAGCTGAAGAGGAGTTCAACTTCTCCCTGGTTACAACCTTTGTCAACATATCTACTAGATTTTCATTTGTATGTATCTTCTCTAGCTTTAACTATCCATCCTCCAAAACTGATCGAATGAAATGGTACTACAATTATATGTGTTTGGTCTTAGAATGCAGAGCTGAATTCTTGGCAAGATGAATGGCACTCTGACTATCTGTGAACAAATAATTATCCTTCTGAGGATGCCCCAATTCTTCAAGGAAGAACTAAAGCCATATCATCTCCTTGGATGCCCCTATAGCAGCAACATACTCTTCCTCTGTAGTGGATAGATCATTAATCTTCTGTAACCTAGAAACCCAGCTCACTGCTGCCCCACCAACAGTAAAGACATAACCTGTAGTACTTTGCCTGGTATCAATATCTCCTGCCAAATCTGAGTCAACATAGCCCTATAAATTAGTAGTAGAGCCCCAAAAGTGTAAACACTTGTTGGATGTTGTTCTCAAATATCTAAGAGTCCACTTGACAGCATTCCAATGCTCAAATCCTAGATAACTCGTATACCTGCTAACAACTCCCACTGCATGGGCAATATCTGGCCTAGTAAATTTACAATGACTAGGTAAAGGTGTGCTGACAGCTTTAGCATTCTCCATAGAGAAACGTTGCAACACCTTCTCAACATAATCAGCCTGAGATAGCATCAATGTTCTATTCTTCCTATCTCTGCAAATCTTCATACCAAGGATTTGTTTTGCTGCCCCCAAATCCTTTGTAGCAAATGCATGTGCTAACTAGTGTTTCAGCCCCTTAATATGATCCATGTTAGACCCAGCTACAAGCATATCAACAACATATAAACATAAAATAATGTAGCTATCATCATCCAACCTCTTGAAATAAACACAATAATCTGAATGACACTTGTTATAGCCATGCTCATGCATAAACTTGTCAAATTTTAGATACCATTGCCGAGGTGCTTGCTTCAAGCCATATAAACTTTTCTTCGATTTGCACACTAAGTTCTCCTTACCTTTGACCTCAAATCCCCATGGCTGAGCCATATATATTTCTTCATCCAAATCACCGTGAAGGAAGGTTGTTTTAACATCCAGCTACTCTAGATGCAAATCTTCAGTAGCCATAAGACTTAAAACAGTATGGATAGAAGTCATTTTAACAATAGGAGAAAATATCTCATCAAAATCAATTCCCTTTTTCTGTGCAAATCATTTTACAACTAACCTGACCTTAAATCTTTTCTTACCTCCTTCCTCTTCTTTTAACCTGTAAACCCACTTATTTTGTAAATCCTTTTTACCTACAGGCAACTTACACAAATCCCATGTCTTATTCTTTCTAACAAAGAGTCAATTTCATCTTTCATTGCAGACTCCCACTGAAACTTAGTATCCACTTGCATAGCTTCATCATAACTTTCAGGTTCACCAGCATCAGTAAGTAAAATAGAATACAAAGAGGGAGAAAATCTTTGTGGAGGTCTAATGTGCCTCGTTGACCGTCTAACGTTCACTAGTGTGTCTGATATTTGTTGTTGCGGTTGTTGCACATCATGAGGAATGGCTGGAACAATAGCTTTTGGAGTATCATCCAACACTACATAATCATCTTCTTTCTTCTCATGTTGCTACAACAAATCTTTGTACAACACTTTCTCATTGAATATGACATCCCGACTTCTTACAATTTTATGATTTTTAAAATCCCGAAGCCTATAACCTAATTCATTAATGCCATATCCAACAAAGAAACATTTCTTTGATTTAGCTTCTAGCTTGGTTCTAGTTTTAGAGTCTATATGAGCAAAAGCTTCACAACTAAAGGTCTTGAGAAAAGAATAACTCACCTTCTTACCATTCCATGCCTCCTCTGTAATACCATAGCCCAAAGGAGTAGATGGACCTCTATTAATCAAATATACTGCAGTATTGACAGCCTTCACCCACATGTGTAAAGGCAACTCAACATGCAACCTCATGCTCTTTGTGCGCTCCATTATAGTCCTGTTCATGCGTTTAGCCACTCCATTTTCCTGTGGAGTCCTTGGAATAGTTTTTTGTCTACGAATACCATTAGTGGAGCAATAATCTTCAAATTCATGACTGCAATACTCACCACCATTATCAGATCTGAGACATTTTAATTTCTTACCAATCTCATTTTCAACCAAGCATTTCCATTTCTTAAAAGTTTGAAATACATCAGATTTCTGTCTAAGGAAATAAACCCATACTTTTCTAGTTGTGTCATCAATAAATGTAACATAATAATGAGAGCCACCAAGGGAAGATACCTGAGCTGGTCCCCATACATTTGTATGCACAAGCTCTAATTTCTTCTTTTTGTTTTCCTTCCTAGTCTTTACAAAACTCACTCTCTTTTGTTTTCCATACACACAACTTTCACAGAAATCCATATTAACACATTTCAGACTTGGTAAAACTTTCTTTGAAAGAAGTACTTTCATACCTTTCTCACTCATGTACCCAAGTCTATTGTGCCACAACGTTGTATCAGAATCTACAACAACTATTTGTTCTCCCTGCTCAACTGCAGCAATTGTTCCTGAACATTCATTTTTCTCCAAAACAATCAAAGTAGAAGGAACTCTATGACCTGTACAAAGATATAAGGTGCCTAATTTCACAGCTTTTGCTATTACAAGGGAACCTTTTGAAACCTTCCAATTTTTATCATTAAAAGTAACTACACAACCCTCATCACTGAGTTGCCCTACTGAAATTAAATTCCTACTCAGCCTTGGAACATGTCTTACCTCATGTAGTAGCCAATGATTCTCATTCTGCAACTTAATCTTAATTTTTCCCTTTCCAATAATCTGACAGGGTTCATTATCCCCCAAATAAACAAGCCCAAAATCCTCTTGGACATAATCAATGAAATAACCTCTATGAGGTGTAGCATGAAATGAAGCACCATAATCTAAAACCCATGAATCATTAACACTTTCTAAGGACAAAAGCAAAGCATCCTCTTCAGATTTGTTACTTACCACATTTGCCTCCTTGTCTCCATTTGATTTATCTCCTTCATTTTTTCTTTCAATTCCAACAATCATTCTTTTTGTGCCCGATTTTCCCACAGTACCAGCAATCGTTCGGTCCTCTCGATTGAGACCTCTTCCCCTTTGACTTTCCTCTCGATTTTCCATGATTTCCAGAGTTACTTCCTCTCTCGATTGTTTTGCCCCTGCTTTGTGCATTCAAAGCACGTCCTAATGTAGATCCACCTGAGGATTTCCTATGAGTTACCTCACTCAAAACAACACCCATCACATCATCATATTTTAGGGTACTAGATCCAGGAACAAAATTACTCACCGCCATTACCAAGCCATTCCAGCTTTTAGGCAAAGAACACAAAATCAAGAGAGCCCTAATTTCTTCATCAAAATTGATACCCATAGAAGATAACTGACTAGTAATAGTATTAAACTCATTTAAATGATCTGCAACAGATCCACCTTCTGCCATTTTCATATTAAGTAAACACTTCATGAGAAATACCTTGTTTGAAGCTGAGGGCTTTTCATATAGTGTCATTAGGGTTTTCATCAACTCTTCTGTCATCTTTGCTTTTGTAATATTAAATGCAACTGATGGTGCCAGGCATAACTGAATGCTTCCAAGTGCCTTTCTGTCCAAAAGATCCCATTCATCATTTGACATAGATCCTCGATTCTTGGCTTTGCCTTCCAATGGCTTCCATAAATCCTTCTGATAAAGATAGTCTTCCATTTGCATCTTCCATAACTAGAAGTTCTGCCCATTAAACCTATCAACCCTCAGCTTACCCTCATTTGCCATCACTCCCACTCAACCGTGAGACTCCCACTTAACCGTGAGACTTTCTTGCAGAGGATAACTGAAAGACAACCTTACTCTAATAACACTTGTTAGGATAAAACCATAGACAAAAATAAAATACTACATGCAAATATAACCCATAACATAAAATAATAGATCACACATAAATGAACACAAGAGACCAAGATTTAACGTGGTTCACCCAATCCCTAGGCTACGTCAACCAAGCTACAAGTCCAATATTATTACAATCCAGTGATTACAACCTGATTACAAACTGTAATCCCTTACAACTCAATACCGCCGTAAGAAGCAATTTTGCATCATGCTATAAAAATAATCCCTAACCCTAAGCCCTTTTATACAAGTATTAAACCGCTTTAGGGTTATAACATGTCGCCCATAAGTTAGCCATAACTTTAGTGGCAAATCTACGAATCTCGATAAAATAGGGCCCAAAATTTATGGAGTACATATAGTACTTTCCTGATCAGTCACCACAATCTAACATCCAGCCATTAACTCAACTAATCTATGTTGATCAAATGTCAACTTATTATATGAAGGTGACATTGAACTTGCGTTCTTACTCAATGAATGTGTACATGCCTTCATATCTGGCTGAATCATATCAATAGATCGTTGATTCTCTAATATGAAGAACTCAACATCACAAAGTTTCATGTACAAAGAATGAATTATTTTCAAAATTCCTTCCAACTAAGTGGTAAGGTTAGAAAGTTCAACTTGCCTAGTTGCAAGTTCAATTGAAACTTTTTGCAAAACTTTGTGCTTGAATTTTGTCTTAGATGATCTCACCAATTTATCATTGGTCTTTATATCCTTCGTATAAACCTTATCACTTATATATACTAATTGGTCCAAAATTGGATATTGCATACTGACATCTACAATCTCAAATATACCAACAAAAATATCTTTGATACTATGTAATACATGTTTCTTTTTGTCTTCTCTCCTCAATTACTCTTGCTTTGTCTTACAACATAACAAGGTTTGCAATTCTTCCATTTGCTCCAATGTCATGTTGTTCATGTCATGCATAGGCAATGTGATGACTTCATAACTCATTGTTTCTTCTGTTGGATCCTTTGTATGTGCCTTTATTTGAGATCGAGGGTGCTATCACTAGGTAGTGATATTTGCAATTTTTTTTCTTTTATACTCAATCCAAGTGACTTCTTCTACTAAGTTGATTTAACCTGTTGTATAGGTGTAACATTTAAGGTCTTTGTTTGTATGGCACTCAGAAGTTGAATAAGAGCTTGGATAGCCTCTTGTTCTTTAGGTTTCTCTTTCTCTATCATTTCTTTCTCCTCTTCTACTTTGTTCATATTTGGTTTGACATTAGTGACATGGGTGAATTGTGGAAACACAATTATAACCTTGCCCTATTGCTTGACACTCATGTCAAAAATCACAATAACTGATGTAATATTGAGACCTTTAGTACTTGCACTCTCAATCCTTGGATAATCCTGCACTTGTAGTAACACTAGATTGGTGCATGGTAGAGATGTATCTGATTCAACATCTTTCCGATCTTCCTCAATCAACACATTTTGATCCTGTGAGGATGAATCAAGAATGTCCTCAATTATGACAACATCTCGTTGTTCACTCCCTTCTACCAATTGTCTAATTTCCTTTGCAAGTTTTGGAACTTCTATTGTATCATCCTCATCTCCCTTGACTTCTTCACCTCTTTCTTCTCCTTCCTCATCTTCTTTATCAGTTGATGGAATAAGGAACTCGAATGCTTCCTTCCATATACTTATGCTCTCTTTCTCAACTTCATGAGATTTATTCATCAAAATTTTATAAGCTCTCCTTTGGCATACATTTTTTCACAAATTTTTTTAGGGATACAAACATATGTGTCTTCCCTAAATCTAGCATTGTTCGTGCTAATGTGGTCCCTTGATTTTCTTTGAGTGGATAATGCACAGTTCCACTTCGTATCAAATACATTATACAAATTTCTAGGAATGCCTTGATCTAATTCTATATGCGTAGATTTACAATTGTATCATCATATCTATCATAAGTTTTTCAAGCTTCTCTTGGTCTTCTTCATTTTTAGGAATCAAAATTGATTATCTTTAATTCTTCTATACTTGTTGATTCTTTGATCATCTCACATACTTGGTCAACAATCATTGGAGTTGGTCTGGGCACAATCTAAAGTTTTCTCATATTGTTAGACTTCGTTTCTTTATCATCTTCTTCATCCTATGTTACAATCAGTTTTCTCGTCGACCTCTTAGGTAGGTTTTTCTTGGGTGATTTGGTTAGCTTCCTCTTTGCTAGAGTACCTTTCACTTTTATAGCTAGGGGCTGAGGTGCCTTTGACCTTGTAATTCTTTTTGGCTTTGGCTTAGGTGGCGTGACAACTTTCTTCACAATCTTCTTAAGATCCTCTTTAACTTTTGGATCCATGACCATTTTTTTTCTGCTTTGTTTCTTTGGGCTTGGCAACAACAAACTCTTTTCCTTAGATGACCCAGCCTGGGCTTCTTCTTCAAATTCTTCATCCTTACCTTTTCCTTCAGTAATATGAAGTTGACCTTTTCTAGATTTTCCCTCAAGATCCCTCTTCCCTTTCTTATGTGTCTTGGGCTCTATTATTTTTGATGTCATTCTTCCCTTGGTAGTGTCATATGTACCGAATGGCTCAACATTCACATCAATATCTTTAGATAGCAGTGCAGTAACTGTAGCTGTCACTCCATCAACATTAACTTCGTATTGCAGTGACCTCATCCATGCAACCCTTAGTAGTAATGCCTGTGCATAGATAAAATATGTGTCTACCATAAAGCATATATCATCAAAATAATTGTCTACAACCAACTTAGGTAAGTGTTTTAACTTTTCTTGCCTCATTTGTAAAAATGTAGTTCAAGACATCATTGGGAATGAAGTTCTTTCTCCCATTTATTGGTGCATTCTATTTCCTTAACAAGTTTTATCTATGTTTGTCTGCAATATGTATGATCTTGTTCATAATCCTCAATTTGTTATAAATATTTGTTCAAAGTGTTTTCAACCATGAATAGTTCCATATGAGGTTTTGAATGGGGAGCTTTTGACATATAATCTCTAGCATGATATTGGTTTTAGAGAATTGTTGTTGCAGAATACCCTTAATATATCTGCATTTGAAAACATTCGACTTTCCTTCCAATATTAGGACTTGGGATTACATCTTTTAATTCTTTGCTAGGAATTGGAGGACCATGTGAGCATCTTTATTAGACAAATGCATGGTAGGGTGTTTGCCATTTTTACATTGGTACTTGAGCACAGTGATGATCACTTGATTCCTCTTGAGGTTATAGAGATGACATGGGATTTGGGTGATGAGTCCACCTAGTCATGTGATTTAACGACTCATTTGGATTGGGGTCCTCAACTTGTTCATGAGTTGTTGAATGCTCCAATTTGGGTGTTCAAAAGGGTGTTCATTAGGCATCGGTTCGTGGGCTTCCATATTTGGACCTTGAGGTTAATGATTACTTTAATATGATGGAGGAATAGTTGGGTGATCGGGTCTGGTTTTTCTATTGAAAGCATGGGTTAATGTTGTCTCTAGTTTTTTGTTATATGGTTTGCTATCAATTCAGTCTTTTGTTGATGTGTTTGAAATCGGTTGGTAAATATGGTGTGCATCTATGTATAATTAGGTTTAGGGTATATGCTCAATTTCTTTGGCGGGTTGTCAACGTAAATCCTGTTTAAATGTTTTGGTATAACAAGTCTTTTGAGTTTTTTGTAGCAATCTTGTGGTGGTTTCAAATATCATGATCGAGATATTTTGGGAATATTTTTCCATCAATAGTATGTAATCAGTCCTTATATTAATAAATATATAGGCCTTATTGCCTTTCATTAAAAAAAAAATCATTTATAAAAAAGAAAAAAGAAATATTTTTCTTCTACTTTCATTCTAAATAAAAGATATCTAGATTTGTCCAAATTTGTCTTATTACTTACTATGTCCAGGTTGATTGTGGTTATGCATATACATGTTATGGCCACGCTTCAACTTTTCATGGTCACATTAATACCTTGCACTTTTAGAATTTTTTTCAACTCCATACTATTTTGTTTTATAGTTTTAAATTTTTAAAATGACATCCAAATATATACTCAAATTTTATTTTTCCTATTTTTCCTTCATAAGATTTGTAAGGACTTCATTGTAAAAACTAATGAATTATTTCTATAATTATAATATTTATACACCATGTAAAAATATAAAACAATAAAATCATTACTCTACTTATATCATATATAAGATTAATGCGTTTATACATAAATAAAATTATAACTAAATTATAATTAAATTTCCCATAAAACTAAAAGTAATACTGCTTCAAGGAAGTACCAGGTCACTAAATGGCCCTTGTTACATTAATGAGTCAAATGGAAGGTAACGATAATCTATTTTTAACCCTTTTTTAAGAATTAAAATTCTATTTTTAACTTTTGCAATTTTAATAGCCTCAAAATTATGAACCATCCTGCCGTTGAAACCATTCTCATTAATTTGAGAAAATTATTAATATTATCGTATCGTAACTCCGAAATTCGTTCTGGAACATTTACTCTTGGAAATCACTGGCCCCCTCTGCCTTCAGAGTCTCTCCTTCTCTATCTCTCCCAGGCTCGATGCATAGTTTCTGTGGGAAAGGGCAAGCGATCGATTCTTTATTTGCGTGGAAAGGAGAACAATTTCAAAGAAAATAGGTGATTTTGATGGCTTATCCATGTTTAAACAAATTGAAAATTCCATACAGTTTTAATGGGGTAAATCTTCGATTAGTTTATATGAATGGATTGATTTTACCAAAGCAGTATTTAGAATTTTTTTGACAAAATTGGGTTCGTCCAAATTCTGGCGAGGGTTTCTTTTTCATTTGTTTGGGTGAAGGGTTTCTTTTTAATTTTTGGATTTATTTACGCAGTAAATTTGATCGGAGCTTGAAATCGTAATGAAATTGATTAAATGATCATCTTATACTTTTAAAAAACTGCTATTATTGTAGATTGATAAGGACTTTTATTTTAATTGCTTATACAGTGAATTTTATGAGGGTTTGTTATTGATCTGAAAAATCGACTAAATTTTAATAAAATGTCATCCCGACTTCTTTCCCTTGTAAAGTTGCTATACCATTACATTTTGACAAGGCATTTTTTCTGGATTGATTTTACAGCAGAGTTTGATTAGAGGTCGCTTGTTACTGGCTACAAAATTCGTAAAGTTAAAAAAAAAAATGCCATTTTTCATTTTCATTTTAACAAGGCTGTGACTATCTGTGCATTAAATTCATTAACGTTTTGTTGCATCCATCCTATTCAAGAAATGAATATGGACTGAAAAATCTATTTTCTCCAATCAGGTCAGCACCGATGGGAGAAATGATTAACAAATATAATGAAAATGCTATTTCTAAAATTTATAAGAATGTGATGGATGCGATTTTGCTCCTTCCTTTGCTCTTATTATAATTAAGTTAAGAGTTTTTTGTTGATCAGGAAAATTAATAACTTCGACCATGAAAGTGCATAAATGTGATGACTGAATTCCATTTTAGCTGTTTTCTGATAATAAATGAGGCTAAATAATACTGATCAAGAAATCAATAACCGGCTTCTTAGGTAGATTTTGATGAGTGCCTTTGTTGTACTGCCTTTTTACTAATATTGTGCTAAGTGTTTAGAACTGATGAGGGTAGTCAACAATTTTGACCGAATAGTGACAATTTTGAGTTTTCTTGTGATGCTCTTGCAGTTGATTTTGTCAATGGTTTCTTTGTATTTGGCAGCTATTGTTGTACGCTATGAAGGGTTTGGATACTTTTTGCCACATATTATTAATTTTATGAATTATTTTACCGATCATTTTGTGATATGTTTGTTTCTGATTGATTTCCGCAGGGTAGCCTTGTCTGAAATTAGTTTAATATTATTTTTGGAGGGTGTGGTGGGCAATGTTTAAAAATCTGAAAAATTGGTTTCTAGCCATTCTTAGAGTTTTAAAATCCTTGCTTTGCTTTGGAAGGAATCTTTGATGGGTCAAAAATTTTCCCAGTTCGGTTCAATACCTTTTTTCTTTTCAGTTCAGGACTCTTGATTGGTTATTAAAAATTAAAACCCTTCTTCGTGGATAGGATCCATTTTTTTCAATTTGGATATCTCTTTTATGTATTTAGTTTTAAATGCTTTTTTCTAGGTGAAGATTTACAACAACGTTTTGTGATGGTCAGTAAAGACTGTTTGGTTCTCATATTCATTGTCATTCTAGCATAATTATCGGTTTATTATATTTGTTTGTTACCTGTGTGGGTTATAAGCATAATTGCTGGTGAAAACTTTTTTTGGGATGTAATGATGACTAGATAAGCAGAGGCTCCATTAGTTGTTGTCTATGTTTTTTTTTCGGTTTTTGAAACATTTTTTTGGTACTGACTAATATAGCTAAGCGGCTCAAACATCTCATATGATGTATTTTATCCTTTTTTAAAACTAAAATAACCAATATATTATCTAAGTTGGGCTCAATAATTTCTAATATTAAGGGCAACTTAATACCAAGGTTGCGCTGGGATGGGGGTACTTGGGCACTTAGGGTATGGGTATGGTTATGGGTACAACTGTTTTTCAAAGTAGGGGACAAGGTTACTTGGGCATGCCAATTTTTTTAATATAATCTAATATTCAGAAAATCCTGAAATTGTGAGTCATGATAATGGTTTATCAAAACAAGAACAGTGATAAAGTTTGAAAATGTAATGTAATGTTTTCAGTTTCAGATTTGCAATGTGTTTAGATGCATAACAAAGAAGGCATACTTTAAACATGAACAAGAAGACCATAAATCATATAACCATGATATATTGCAAATGATAAACATCTGACTTGAACAGTGATAACTTTTAGTCTTATAATGCTAATCAGTATCATATCAAAGTTTCAAACTGAGTACACATTGAATTAAGCTTGATAAACAAGAAGCTGATAAACAAACAAAAAGTTGAAACAAAATCAGAAATCTTAATCAAGGTCCTTAGCTATGATGCTATCCCCGGAGTACTTGGTACTTGGGAATAGGTCCCGGGGTGTGGGTATGCGTACCAATGCAACCTAGCTTAATTTTATTGTAAGGTTTTGGGTGAGAGCTCCCTGGTATGCACGAGTTCATGAGGTCCAATTGACCCCCAACCCATATTGTATCAAAGTGCTTGTTGTGACAATCCCATTGGCCATGTTAGAAAGTTTACTTGGTGCATTGCAGTCTATGGAGGGGGCTATTTGATTTTTGTTGTCAAAAAATAAATATATAGTATTTATTATAACTAAAATAAAATTATTTTTAGGCCTGTTAATGGGTCTTTGAGGGTTAAGCCTTAGCAGTTGGATGGTGGTAGGGTAGTGTGGTCATGATGCAGGATCATCCTTGGGTCGCTAGCAATATTGATTATAAAACCATTCGAGTGTTCCTTAGAAGCTTGCATTAGGTGGGTGGAGTCGTTAGCGATATTACATCTAGTAGAGTCCAAGTCATCTATGATTACTTGTATTTACAGGTAGTAGTAGAAGTTAGCCAATTTAAGTTTGAGTTGAAGTGGAAAGTTTTGAAGATCAATGCTATATTTTCATTGCATGTTGTAAAGCCAAATCAATAAGAGAGAGTTGATATCCATTGAATGAATAGTGTAAGTCCCCTAAGTGATAACCAACATATCACACCATTTCACCAAGCGAGTGTCCACAATTGAAGGAACCTTGAAGTCATTTCATGATCTTATGTTACAAGGTTAGCATGAGAGTTAACCTTATATCAAGAGAGGATTGAATAGTTGATGTTTCATCTTGAAATATTGGATATTTAATTCTGTATGTGGTATTGGAACAAAACTCACGTCAACATGAACCAAGTGCATAAATTTGGGGATGACAATGGGTGGCAAGGGATGATTGTGAACTGGTGATGGGGGCAGGGACGTTGATAACTCGCAAAGAGCTCTATAATAGGTTCATGCTAAAATCTATCAAGCTTGTTAGAGCTCCCTTAACCTTTGCGTCTAATGAAGACAACTAATTAAATGTCAAACTACATTCACCTAGATTATGAGTATACTTGCCACCCTTATACCTTCCTATTGATTTATTTTATCACTCGATGTTTGGATTGAAATTTGGTACAACACCTCTTCTGTCCTACATTGCCCATCAAGTTTAGTAGATTACTTACAATAGTCTTTGATTGACACATTTTGAAAGGAACTTTTACAAATAAATAATAACATTCATACTCAACAATAACATTTTAAAATGCAAATTTCTCATCAAATGTCTGAGGAACATCACCACCACCTCTGTCAATGTCACACTCTTCAATGTTTTTAGATGTGATCAATGCTTCCAGCTTGAGCATCTCATTCAGTGAGTCCTTAGCCTTTCCAAAACAATTGATTTCAATGTGACCATTTTTGTTGCAATAGTAACATGTATGGCAATCATTAGATGAAGATTCAACCTATACAATTTATGTGTTGATTTTAGTTGATGGTTTTTTGTTGAATTGGTGCCCCTTTGTATTATGTCACAAAGTCACACTTTGTGTCTTGCGATTGCAAACCTTCAAATTGCATTTATCTTCTTTCCTTTTGCAGAAGTGAAGTTGACACTTTGTCCAAGTCAAGCATCTAAGTTCTTGCAATCAATTACAATGATTCAACAGAAGCTTCACTAAGTGTTGGCAACCCTCTTAGTACTGTGTTGATCATATTTCAAAGTGGCTATACAGCTGACAAAATGCTTACGTATGTACTATTTATTAATTAAATAATTCAAATTAAAAATACAAATCAGTTGCAATGCACTTTTAATTTATTTAACATATAACAAATAAATGTCTAATCAGAGGTATCTTGTCAGCTGGATAGATGTTGTCATCATATCTTCATGGTCTGTCCCTTTCTTCATAGACACAATTGATTATGCACATCCTTAAGACACGTGATATAGTTTGAATACTAAAACTGAAACTTCTTGCAACTGAAAGGAGTGTAACTAATTCTTCAAAAGTAATGGCCTGCTTGCTTCCTATTGATGTCGGTTTTGTACCAGTACATAACATATAGCAATTGAACACTTGATATGGACTATCAAATCCTCAATTCCTCTCTTGAAAAGTTAATACTCATGAAGACAAGCAAAACTCCAATGTTCCTTGCACTTGTGGATACTAACTCAGTATATCGATGTGATTTACTGGTAATCACGTAGGCGGCCTTACACTATTTGTTTGAGGACAACTTGGACTTTTGGTGGGATGATGGTGACGATGGTTTTGTATGAGTTCTAGATGATGTTGACGGAGATGGTGATGGTGATGGAGGGTGAGTGTTCTAATGACTTTATGCCTACCTAACCTCCTCCTTCAAAACTCCAAAGACTATACTACTTGCTATTCTACTCCTACTCCTATGAATGGAAAGATTAGCAAATGGACATGGATCAAATCTAATGAAAGCTAATCGGCAGCTCCACATCCATAGATGCAATGATTCAAAGGAAAAGAACTAGTTTACCACATAAGGCTTCCCAACAAGCCGCTAGGATCCTAGTGGCCTAGTTATAGATCCCTATCAAACATCCACTAATACTACCATGCAACTATCCATCTACTCTTACTCTTACTTAGCAACTTTCTCAAAATAAAATCTAGTTTAACAACTTCAAGGGAAATCTAACTCTAACAATTGGAGGTAGAAACCATGCAATAACACCAAATGTTCTTAATCACCATGCAAGTCACAACAACGATAAAGAGAGGCAATTTTGGTATAATCTTAGCAACAATTTTCTCTGACCATTTACAAATGAGAGCAAATGGCCTTATATAGAGGCCAAAAATTACAACCAACGGTACAGATTAAGAGGCAAAACCAACGATCTAGATTGGATCCTAGAAACCCTAATTAAGGTTGCCACCCCATTGGCCAATGAGAAGACGCCACCTCATCAATGGACTAATGAAAAAAAAGGAAAAGTGGCAACCAATGAGAAGACACCAAAATGGTAGCCAATCAGAATCAGACACCTATCCTACTCAAGAAGAAGGAGAATTTGCCACTTGGGCTTACATCAAATGATCTTTCATCTTTTTAGCTAAAGTGATGAACCTGGCTAGCTTGTCGTTGACTTCTTTCATGGGAGGGCAAAGTGTATGTTTCATGTTGAGCTCAGCTGAATTCATCATGTTGCTCGCTACTTGCAATGTTTTCTCATGATCCTTCTCATATTCTTTTGTGTATTCGATGAAGGCATTGAGGGAGGCAAGGGTGCTCAAATGTTTCTTCTTGATGGCAACCTTCCCCAACTCATCCAATCTTGATCCAAATTCTGTCTCATTGACGTTCTTCTCTTGTCCACTTGAATTATCCTTTTGGTATCTAGCCTCAAATATTTTCAAATCACTTCCTCCAAATTTGCTCTTCCTTGAGATTCACACTTCTTTGAGATTCACTTTTCAATTTTCACTGCCTCATAATCAAATAAAAGAGGTAGGACCCTATATAGAATTGCTTTTGATTTTGTACGGTCCTAAGTTGTAATTCTAGATTCTTGCTTATACTCCTAGACCAATCAAATCTTTTTTTTCCATTTTCAATTCCATCAATAAAATAAATCATCTAGTTTTCGAATTGCATACTTTGAGCTAAGCCCATGATCCGGTTGAGAAGCACAATGAGATCACCAGATTTTGATTTGAAATCTGACACGATGAGCCTTGATGTATTGGTAACTCCCTTCTTGCCTTCGTGCAACCAATTTTGCTTTAGGTGAATGAAGTAAGCCTCTTGATTATTCTGAAATAACTTAGCCGCTTGATCCGTCATTACCACTGTCATGCTTTTATACTGGGGAATATTAAATGCTTCTTTGACCACTTGTTTGCCTATGTTGGCCAACACTCTCTTCCCTTCATAAAAAATGATGGACTTAGTAACAATATCAAACCGGGATGCACACTCCATTACCAACTCTGGACAAGGCAAGGTAGGAGGGAAGGCCGCCGCATGTACAATTCCGCTTTTGTAGGTTTTCTTTGCCATCGGGGATTGCCCTTCCTTCAATCTGTCCTTTAACTCCATCATGTTCAATATACCGATATTGGTGTCACTTATTTGCCTCACTTTCAAGAAGAAGGTGGTCTTAGGCATCATGTCTTCCTTGTCTTTTTTGGTATTTGTTCCCTTTGGGTTCTTGCTTGCATTAACATCTACCATCCTAAACACTTATTTCTGTCCTTTTGTTCTAAATGATATCGATTGAACTTATCGATGTCCTACCTTCTTTCTATCGATGGAATCTAGCTTATTTTTGCCTCGTCAAGTCCTATCTCTACATTTATCAATCTCCAACCTTCAACCTAGGAGCGAGACTACCACTTATTTCTGCCTCTTCGTTACCTTAGGATGACTACACTTATATCTCCCAACTTCAACCTAGGGTGGTTTAGCTTATTTCTGCCTCGGCAAGTGTCCTATCATGAAATCTACACTTCTCTTTCCAAACTTCAACCTATCAATGGGATGATGAAGTGGTGGATGATGAATGCAAGAAGAATATAAGGGAAACGAAACCAAGCAAGAACAAGGAATAGAATCCGCCTTTGAACCAATCTTCAGCTATAAAATGAATTGAATTTTACTTTAATTTTACTTTTACCAATAGTCGGGCCCTCTTTGAATTCGGATCAGACCTTAAAAAATTCAAGCCTCCTTGCAAAAAATCAGAATTTTGATCTCATTGGAACTGCCCTGTCATGTCCCCTTTTCAAAATAATTAAAAATAATAAACTTTGCTAAGGCAGGCAGGCTCCAAAAGGGTGAAGTTTCGGCAAAAGGGGCTAATCTTTGGAAACCAATGGACTAATAAATAAAAAATATTATTAAATTATATTTTATTAACCCCTCTTGGATGTGAGTTAGGGTTATGCCCTCTTTTAAGGGGTTTGGAGGCATTTTGGGCTCATTTCAGAACTTGATTTTTGCTCATTTTCTTTGTTGTTCTTCAAAGGCTACCAAACTTGTGGAGAAGGAGACTCAAGAACGGGAGTTTGCAGGTTTTCAGGAAGGCTAAGGACGGGAGTTTGAAGCCATTCCATGTGCATGCTCATACGGAGTTTGCCTTTGTGCTGAATAGTGCAGATTTGTGGGTTTTCGGGGTTGTTTTTTGGTATGAGTTTGGGGTTTTCAGTTGAGTATTTCATATCAGTTTGGGTTGCTGCTGTATTTCAGACTTTAAGATGTTAAAATAGAGCTGAATATATGTATTGGGACGTGATTAAACTTCTGAGATAGTTTATTAGTGTTTTTGTGGTGTTTTCGGGCATTTTTGTGTTAATTTCGGGAGCCTGATGAGCATAGTTTTTGTCCTACATTTGTCAGCTGTTGTGTAAAGGCTATACAGATCTGGAAATGTCATTTTGTAGGCTTTATGCTGCTGAAATTTCTGTAAAAATGTCAATTTTCAGATTTATTAATAATTTGTGAAGTTGTGAAGTTTTTTGGCACTATTTCGGACATACCCGATTTGGGTTTATTTGAGAAATTGGTGGATCTTTATAATATTGGTTGTTTGGTTTTAAAAATCTGATTTGAGGCTTGAAATATCATGTAAAATCAGAAAAGGGACATTTCATGCCCACATTTGCCCAAAAATTAGACTTTCAATCACGTATCCTCTACCAAATAAAAAATTGCTCAGATCTGAAATTGAAATCAAAGCTCTAGCAAGAAAATCAGATTCCTTAAAATTGCTGAGCAAGAGGAAAGCACTTAGATCTGCCCCAACAAAATCGCCAAGGTCTAAAATTCATTCAAGTTGGAGGAAGGAGAATACCAAACACATGAAATTCTGCCCCAAGGAAAATTGGCTAGGGCAAAAGATTACCTCCTTTTACAAAAAATCGCCAAGCATAGAAAATATTCAGGTCTTCTCCATCATTGCCAAGGTTGAAATCTGCCCACCAAGAGAAATTGCCAAACACACAAAGCTGCCCTTCCTTAGAAAATTGCCAAAGCATGTGAAATCTGCTCCTCCAAGAGAAAATCGCCAAACACACAAAGCCGAGATGGGATGAGATAATGGGAGAGGAGGAAGCCTCTTATACCACACTCCCTTTACTCCTTGAAGCTGGCCGACTAGCCCTATAGGAGAAGAAAATCAAATTAGTATTTCATTAATGGTCCTAATTTAAATGCCAAGCTAAAATTAATTTTGCATATAGTGAAATTTGCATATTTAATTGTTGATTAGGACCAAATATTGCAAAATAAAATTAAGAAATCCTTGGAGATGCCAAAATTTTCATTTAATAACGTTTTGGTAGTTAAAATATCATTTAAAATCGGATTTAGCAAGCTAAAATAGATTTTTAACTTTAATCTACCAATCTTTTTAAATATTTTAAAAATCTTCAAGGCAATTTTAACCAGTTTAATGCAAACTTTTGCAATTAAGTCCATTTTTGATTTTGCAATGCAATTTCAAATTTTTACCAAAAATAAGCCATTTTTCCCAAAAATAAGCCATTTTTCTAGCATTCAAAATCCATTTTTCCAATTTAATTTCACTATTACAAAATTTTCTTTTTCACCAAAAATTAAAGATTTTTGCAACAATTAGATCTTAAAAAAAAAATTTCGTTTTTGAAAATGCTCAAGTCTATACAATTATATCCAATATTCAAAATTCATCTAAGTCCAAAATTTTGCAAATTTGTTGTGCCGAATATTGTTCTAACCATTGAAAAATGTTGTCTTTGAAATTTGCTTGGCCTAAGGATAAAATTACAAGTTCTGACAAATCAAGCTAACATCGGATGAAGAAAAAAATAAATCCAACCACATCCCTCATGGCTCGAAGGCATTCAAGGTGTAAAATTTTCAAATTGAAAACTTTTAGACAACTTCGAAAAACTTGCTAAGGCAACCGAAAAATTCCAAAAATCCACGAAAATTGCGAAGGCTTGCCCGAAAAAGGGGGGTCCCCAAAATTTTTGGGGCGATGGTGTGAAAACCTCACAAAACTTCCAAAGCTTGGTACTTAGCACACAACTTGGTCAGCAAATCTGTAGTAGATTCTTCATTGCGAACTTTAGGAATCAAGTCCTGTCGAACAGACATATCAACAATGCTTCCTTACGACACTTGTTATAATCTTCAGCATTGGTCTTTGGTATACCCTTTCTGAGTAGAATCTTTCTGAGGTTCCTATACTCACAAATTGTTGGTATCTTATGACTCCAAAAGCTGTAGCTTGTCCGAGTCAATGTTTTTGACTTTAGTAGCAACAGACTCTCGATTTTCCTTGTCATTTACAACTTTAGTTATGTAGATCCCTAAGCTGAAGCTTAGAATGATGAGGGAATAAGGTAGCTTCCTTGATGTGAACTTCATATAACTGTTAAGTTTTCGGTACCACCAAACATTCACTTCAAATACACCTTTTTATTTCTTATACTCTATGCATCTTGAATTTTAGGTTTAAAAAAAATGTATCAATTTAAGGACTAATAAGACATTTCAAAAACGATAACCTACCACTATATAGTTATTAAGATAAATTTATATGTGATTTTGTTAGATTGGTGTTGTTTTGACAACTGTCTAGACATGTACAATTGACATGGCCTCTGCTATAAAATCCGCTCCTTCTAGTCTAGCATTATGGTTATAAAAGCTGTTACAATTTCCTATGTCATGAACTTTATTATTCCCCTATTTATATTTTGAATGCTCAAAATTGCATGGAATTATCCCAAAACTTCATCTAGAATCTAATACGAATCCCTTTTATATGGGTCCAAACCATAGGACCACCATGGTTCAAATATAGGATTGTAACAAAAATCTAATGATCACTACACACACACACACACATGCGTAAACCAACATCCGTACACAAATGTTTTGTCCCCAAGAGAAAAATTTCCTGTACTGGCATACAAGGACCCCCCTAGCCAACCCTTCAAACCCTTTCCTTTTTTGAATAAATGAAGAAGGCTTAGAAAAATGAAAAAGAAAAAGCTAAATCTTAAGATAGAATTGAATCTGAAATTCTAGAAAAGAAAAAAGTAAAGCCAAGCATAAACATAGATTTACTAAAGCTGAAAAAATCCAAAACACGATCAATTTATAATGTAGATATTGTTCAAATGTAAAGCTTCTGGAATTGACTACTTCATTTTTTTGTTTGACATTTTGGATCAAACTCCATGATCCATTCGACCCCTTCGATTTTAAGGGAAGGCTAACCCTGTCCTACCCTATATAAGAATGGGGAATGGGCAGCGCTGGGAGGTGGAATTGTAAATATGTCTACAGTGGACTTGATGCTTCACCAACCGGTTGGTCTGCATTCATACATAGTGAATCATTTACTCATTTTTTCTACTCAATGCATGAAGCGGGGCTGGTGGATAGCTGTACTCGAAAAGGAGGTCTTGGTATGGGCTCATCATCGCCTAACAATCGATTTGACAAACCATCCATTATCCACACTAACCCATTCATTGCATCGATGAGTTCTATTGCGAAGCAAAAGCTTTGATAGTTGTAGTGTCTCAGTACCCTCCGATTGACTCCCACCTTTGGCGGCTCAGTGCAAATGAAAAAAACTGAATCTACTCCAGCTCCCCTCCTTGTAAAGTTGAGGCTTGTAGTCAAGTTACCAAACAGAGGTTGTCTTCATAGTCCCCCTTTTATCTATCTAGGTATTAAGACCACTCGAGTTAACATATTGTATTTGGTGGCCTTGACTAACGTTGTATCACCCCAACTAAAATAGTTGGGCCTCTGTAGTTGGAGATTAGATTCTTTATAAAATTGTAGGGGACCCACTATAGGGTGTTCTTAGGGAATAATATAGAGAAAGCTCTCTAATTTGGGGTGCATTGGCATTTGCCTAAGCATACCCACCGCCTTTTGTTTCTCTAGGGCATGACAAGTGGCGATTTGCCCACCCCTACTATTATGCTGTTTTGGCATACTGATCTTTATCATTGGCCAACCTTTGAATCTTCCAGATCATGGCACAACTATGACTGCTTCTCTGCTTCTACATGTAGGCTTCTGCATCGAAACGTTTGGTTGTTGATATGATCAGTGCATCGGGATTGAATCCCTTTCCTACGGATTACCTTCCCTTGGAAGATTGATGGGTACGATCATGCAAAAAAAGATGTGGAATGCAAAATCCATGGAGCATAGTTGCACCCGATCCCCTCTGGTTGGTTCTATGCACAGATGCACCATATTCTGCATGCAGGGGCTGATTAATGCATTCATTAGTTCACCTGCTAGAGGTTGCTACAATGACGTTGGCATTGCGTTCCTCCCCTATCATCCCTGTCGAGTCCTTGCGTAGCCCCCCGACTTTAGAACATTAGGTAGCTACTAGTTAGCTTTCTTGACTCTATACGTAACATGGGAACTATCGAGCGAGTGAGGCCTAAGCCAGTCTATCAGGGTAGATTAGTTGGAGGAAGACTCCCCAGGTAGATTAGTTGGAGGTCCCATGCATGCATAGAGTAGCAAGCTGGTTCCTTTAGAAGAGTTGCACAGGGATGTAGATGGCCCAGAGATATAAAAAGGTTAGGAGGGAACACATACAAAATATCGATGGCGTCTATTGATCGTGTTGAACAAATGTTGTAGAATCGATTGAATCCACAGGATAAATTGGAAAATCAAGAGCTGGTACCTATGCCTGGGTAACACCTGAATCTATACCTAGTATACCTGGTTCCGCCTTTTCTTTTGGTCTTGGATCAACTGTCTCTATTGCTAACATATCTATGTGTTGTCTTATCTTATATTGAGCCCCTGAGGAAGGTAGAGGAACTACATAGAGTTCAATAGGGTTGCAACGAGCGATAACGAGAGCTATGAACAACGGATGAAGTGGAAGTGTTCAACTGCCGGAATGGAATTGCACGGAAAGATATAGTAAGTATAGAGCAATTCTTGCCTCAGGTGAGTGAGGAAGACTTGATAGTCTCGACGGAGAATGACTTATCCTAGTTGTTTAATTCAAATAGATTTTCATTGCCCATCGGGGGATGGAATGCCATTGCCCTACCTCTATATTGCGATGCATTCTGATAGGCCTCTTGGTGAACACTGAATGAAGGGCGAGTGCTTACGGAATGACCATGTTACAACCCTTAGTCGAAGACCCAATTGTGCACAAGACCAAATGCTTGGGTAATTATTGGTCAGATTCTAGCTTTGGTTGGTAGAGTGACCTCGTTGGACAAAATAGATAGGCAGGGTCCCACATGGGAGATAGGTTAGGTAGGGCTTTGATGTTGATAGGCAGGGTCCGACATGACATACATGCTATTACTGGTGATCATGCACTCTGCCAAATTTATGCGCCGTGCCCCCACCTATTTTCTACCGCTCTACAATTCTTTGCCCCCCCCCTCTCGTGCCCTCGCCCCCCAACAAGGTTGAAAGCGATAGACTATCAATTTGCTATACCCCTAGGGGGGTGGGTCACTAGAGGTGCGCTGCTAACCATTGTTCTGTAAGTCATGTTAGTTTGTCATCTGCCCTACTCTATCATGGGGTTGCCCCTACCTCTATATTGGCCTCTATATTGGCCAATCATTGAACGAACCTACGTACACAATAAGCCATGTTAATTTGTTATTACTCCTATCCTCGGACCTACTCTATAATGGGATTGCCTCTATATCAAGGTATTGAACCTACATGATAAGACTGCTACAGTAGGCCTTGAACAAACCTGCTTACTAAATTGATTCTATTATCACCTAGAATTGGAACTTTGAGCTGGCCCCATTCATGTGCAGTGGGAGAGCATAATACTAGTGGTGGGTGGGAGGAGAGCAGACTAGGGTAAGGAGATAAGCACTTGACCAGGTCTTCTGGGAGAGGACATGAATTAGAAAATGCAACGGTTCGGAATGAACGGATCAAGCTATGGGCCGTAGGGATTGTTCGAATGCTCTACTATCTTCGTTAGTTGAGAAAGCCGCCTATTCCTTCTAGTCATTTTGTTCCTCATGACCCATAGAAATTGAGTCATTTATCTACTTGCACCCCCCCGAGACTATATTTTCACGGGGTCGTTTCTCCTTTCCTATTGTGTTGTCGGGTGCTTTGAACTTCATTTCATTTCTTTGTGGAAGATTCTTTATAGGAAAACTCTTTACAACAAGGCTCTACTTTGTTGCTTACCCTACAACTTCTTTTCAATAAGATCCTGACAACAAGACCATGGCCTTGGACACCCCAAACACATCGGTTACCTACCAACAACTAATGGACCGAATTTCCAAACTTGAAACAAAAAACTCATAGCTAAGAGACATGGTCCCTCTCTTTGTTTTAGACTATTGCTGATCTGAAATGTCAACTTTGAGGCTTCGACGCAACTCTTACCAGCATCTCAGATGATTGATAAGTAGGAGATAATTTCCATAGCAAGTCAAATTGTGATATTGCTATCAGGATTTAACTACCAACACCTTGGATGATTTTAAGCTACCAATTGCAACTGGTAAAGAAGATATAGGAGTCTCGAGACCAACATGTTGAACTTGTGGACAAACAATCCTCCTTGGCTTCTAAAACGGAAGAGAAACTAAAGTCTTGGGCATCTATTTGCAACACACCTAGCTTTGTCCTACTCTCGAGGCTCAAGAAGCTTGTCCAGACCAAGCTGGCTGACAAGCGGGTTAGGCAAGCTTGGGAATTGAACTTGCAGGTTTGGGGTCTCTCGCCCTTGTCTTTTGACCCTCTTTCAGCAGGGCATTCCTTCCTCATTGACCAATTGGGTCTCACAAACATTACAATTGATAGGCTTTTGGGTGGGACAAGATGGTACACTCTTTTTTCAGGTTTCTGTCTCTTGCAAATCGTCTACGAATTCTAAGGGCGAGGAGGAAGCTTTTTTCTCTTCCCACTAAGATCTATCTAGACAAGGACCTCACCAGATACTAGGTTTCAGAGCTGAAAAATTTTGAGGACTTGTGGTAGAGGCTTGATGCAACGAGAAGTGGGTTACTATCAAGAACCTTAGAGCTGTTATTCATGACTCCCCTCCTCCTAGGTGGGATTGGAGAGTGGTTGCCAAGGCCAAATGATGCTCCTGATGGCAATTGGGCATGGTGGAACCTCACAACAGTTCTCTTCATGTCAACTATTGGAATAACAATAGATCTTTATGGTCCTTGCCTGGTCTCTTTTAGGATGCTCTTGGTTCTTCGAACATTCTCCTTGTCATGGAAACGCATGAGAGTCCAACTCATCCTCTCCTAGGTGTGTCCAATTACTAATGGTTTTCTATTTTTGGGGATGAGGTCAGGTGGGCTGATGGGGTTAGGGGGTCTGGGGTTGTTGCTTATTTGGTCAACAATCATTTTTTAAGCTCAACTTTTTTGGTCTTTTTTGACAGTTATGTCAGGGTCATGTGGATATGCATCAGTAGGGGGACGCCATGCTTCAGAGATATATACATGCTTGTTTGCTACTTTCCAATGACCTTGTACTATGCACTACATAGCACAGACTTTAAGTACATCACCGGATTCTCTACAATGGGGGCATCATTATTCTTGGAGACTTTAACGTACAGACCAGAGATTTTGAGGAACCCCTCCATATTCGTGAGTCAGATTTGGCTTGTACTAAGATTGATCTGGACAACTTGGGTTTACAACGTTTTTTTTGAGGACAACTAGGGACCTCTCACTAGATATGGGCGTTATCTGCTTTAGTTGTGTGAGTCTTCGGATGCGGTAATCCTGAATGGGCTTTCTTGCCTTCTGGGCTTTGACCTTTTCACAAACTGGCCTCATTGTGGTGGTGCGAGTGTTGTTGATTATGCCATCTCTTCTGTCTCTCTCATCCCTTTGATTAGTCGCTTCACCATTTCCTGCCTCCCTTTGGCCAATCATGCTTTCCTTGACCTCACCCTCTTCCCTTCGCCCTCCATCCTCGGCTTAGTGATCCTCCGTTAATCCCCTTCGCTACTTGTACCCTTTTCTGCTTCACCGAGGGTGACTATGACCTCTTCCTCCTTCACTTGAGGTGTGTCCTCCAAGATTCCTTCACTGATTCTAGGGATGCCCCCGCATGTTTGATTCGCTTGTCGCCGCCATTTGGGAGGCCACCTGACTTGCCATCCTTCGCCGCACCTTCGCCCTCTCTCATAGCCCTTTGTGCGGGCACTCCTATCCCCTGAACTAGTGGATTGACAAGGATTGCAAGTCCTTCCACAACTTAGTTCGCTTCGCCTTCTCCACTCGCTCCCCCTCTTTTTCTCAACTATGAATTGACTATCACCGCTTTCTTCGCCACAAGTAGTTATATACTTTGATGCAATGTAGATCCCTTTGCACTTCTTTTCTGTAGTCTCTGAAGGGTTTCTGGCATACTGTGTTCCCTCGCCATTCTTCCCCACCCTCCACCCTTGACCATAGCTCCCTTGTTTCCCACACCTCCACTATTTATGAGATGCTTGGCTAGCTCCCCTCCTTATCTCTCCATCTTACTATCGCTTTTTTACGTTCACCAACATTTGTGAGGTAGTTAGATGCATGAACAGTAGTAGGACCTCAGAGGAGGGGGGGTTCCAAGTGGAGCTCTTCAAACTTGGCATCATCGTTTTAGGGACATATCTAACTATGCTCTTTAACAGAGTTGTTTATATTGGGTTCCTTGACTCTTGGTCGCGACACATCATCAATCCGATACATAAGACTGGGTCAATCTCTGACCCCAACAACTAGATGACCATCATGATTGGGCATACGTTTGCCAAGTTGTATGCCACAGTTCTGAACACTATGTTATCTAGAGATCTTGATTGTTAGCAATGTTGGCTTGGTTTACGGGCTAATTACCAAACCATCAACCATATTCTTACTTTAAGGGCTATCATTGAGGCTTGGCACCGCCAAACGAAAGGCTATTGTTGCTTTGTGGACTTTCGCAAAGCTTTTGACTTTGTCCTCAGGACGTGCCTCTTTTAGAGACTTAGGGAGATTGGGGTTTCAAAGGTTCTGATAATGACTATCATGAGATTATATGAGTGTGACAGGTAGATTCAAAACCACTAAGGGGTTTTCAGACAATATTCACAGCACCATCACAATGAAGCAATGCTTCCATCTCTCTCCTACTCTCTTTGGTATCTACATCGATGAGTTGGAGACCTTCCTTAGAGACTTCTCCCTTTGGGGGATGGCTGCCTTTTACATGAGGTTTTGATATGCATTTTAGTCTTTGCGAATGATGTGGTTCTTTTGGCCTCCTCCCGCGAGGGACTCCAAGGGCTCATTGACGGGCTAGACTCCTGTGCTTCACTGCAGTTAGGTGTGAACCTAGGTGATGGTCTTTAATTGCTTGAAGACCTCTCATCTTCACTTCTACTTTCAGGTGAGGATATCAAGATCACTTCCTTAAATTCTTACTTGGGGGTTGAGTTCTTGGGGGCCTCGTTTTAGCTTGAGACTTGCTATGCATCCCCATGTGAACAAAGGACTTGGTTCCTTGACTATGCGAGATAGTGTTTTAGACATCACTTCCTGGACACCACGACCAAGATGTCCCTTCTGGACTCTTTGGTTAGACCGATGGTTCTTTATGGTAATATTGTGTGGGGTCCTCTACTTGAGTTGGATTGGTCTTTGGTCGAGCAGGTTCAAAACCTCCTTCGGCGTATCATTAGGTGCCATTGATCCACCCCCCTCAGTATAATTTGAGTTTGGTGCTCATTCCTTCAGGCTTGGGACCGTCTTCGATCTGATTTGGTTTCTCCACCGGTTGCAAGACTTCACCGACTCTTCTGAGAGAGGTCACAGATACTTGTACCTGGCCTACTGCTCCTTTGAGACAATTGTGAGCTTCCAACCCTTTTGGTAGGGCTTGTTGCTGGTTTGTCCTGATGTTTTCTCTTCTTGGCTCGGTTGGGATCTTGATGGACCATCTTTCCCCCTTTCATTTTTCTTTGGAAAACCCTACTCACCTCTTACTCTCAGGATAGGAGTTGGATGATCATGTCGAGACCAATATTTATAGATAGTATATTATCATGATATTGAGCAACCCTCCAAGGGACTTAGACCTAGGATGGCTTTCTATGCGGAGCACTTCATGGATATCTAGGATGGGGTTATTGTGCGTCCTTGGTACATTTGTCGGTGGTTGACTCATGCCCTATACATTTCTTTGGGCTCTTATAGGGTGGGCTCTCATTGGTAGTGGATTGAGACTGATTGTTAGATTGACAAGGAGGAGAGGGTTTGTTCTCTGCCAACTTGGAGAGGCGATAATCGAGAGCCACTATATTTTTTTGCTGCCCCACCTTCTACGAGATCATAGGAAGATTCCACTGCCTGTTCAGAGAGTACATATTCCTCTCGTCCTTTTTCTGGTACATTGATCAATGATGTATGACATTTTACCTTCAAGAGACCTTGTGGCTTCAGGATCATATCTTACAACATTAGGCTTCATCTTCAGTACATTCTACTGATGGGCTCATCACATCATTCTTCGTTCCTAGGACTCTAGCTTGGAGAACGAAGTGACCCCTTTGCCACTTTATTGATCATGCCAAGTTTGTGAGACCTCGCAGAGGCTACACCCAACAACAACAACATCATCATCATCATCATCATCATGACCTAACCCCCACTAGCTCTTCGAGGCGGCATAGGGCCTGATGGAGCTCCAAATTTTGATTTTTTTATTGATCTCCATTTGTGAAATCATATAGGAGATAAATGATGAAATGGTATTATCAATGTCAAAAAGCTTCAGCATTTTATGGATAAAATTGGTACTAGAGGCGATTGAAATATATAAGACATATAAAATATGAAGGTCATACAAACATAATTGTCAAAAAGCCTTCAATTAGAAGAAGAATAAGTTGAAAAGTTTACAGCAAATTCTCTTAGAATTGATAAGATACATGAATATGTAGTTGCATGGGAATGTAAACTTCAGAGGCATGTCCACTACAGATCTAGTGTGCCATATAATCAGGAAAGAATGGTAGATAATGTGGCTAAAACATATGATGTCAGTTTATCAAATAAAATACAGGCCACATTATTTTGTTTCTATGAAATGATGGGTAGTGACAAATGGCAAATTAGTTGATAAGCCTACAGCAGAATTCATAAGTGACCTCCTATATAAAGCCTCTGTTCTATAAGACTTTGCAAGGTTGCATTTTAAAATAACCTTGACCATAAGTTGATAGAGTGCAGCTGGAAATCGGTGAGCACTTAGACATTCCCGTGAATAAGACCCTTGCAGTGAGAAACCGTGTTAAGTATAAGAAGCTTAGCCTTATGAGAAGTATAGAATATGAGAGGATCCTGGTCGCATAACAATATCAGACTTGGCATTAGAACAGTGAGATAGATTTACACAGCCCATGGAAATGTGTTTTATTAGATCACCATGAATTCTTGTCAGATGGGCCAAAGCCTAAGAAAATATTACATGGCCAGAAGTTTCCTATGGTTTGAAGTGATGGTAATATGATCTCGTGCATTACTCGTTTTGGGTTGGGTTCAGATTTGTTTCGGGTTTGCTTGTACAAAAACATATGTTTATAAATGTGTGTGTGTGCGCGCGTGCAACAACAAATGTCCATAAACAACTCTGCTAGTAGTAAAGCAACATAGCAAAATACACCATAATATCTATGTTTTAGTTAAATAGGATATTAATTACATCATTTAGCCATACATAACATGATGCACTTTCTTGGTCACATGCATGGGACATATTTCCATATGAAGGGCACAATTTAAGCCCTGGATTCAAAGATATCATTGTTTTTCAAAATAAATTCTTCTATAATCATCAATTTGGACTTCACCTATTGTCGATTTGGATTTCCTCTATAGGCAAGTTTTCATTTTCATTCAGAAATGTATAAATTTCTAGTATTCCAAACCCGTAAAACACAGATCTTAGTCAATTGAATCAACAATAACCTGAGAATTGGTGCTGAAGGCTCTCAACCAGAATAAAATTTCCCCCACAATATAACAGTAACAGCAATGAAGTAATGATAATATTCAGGAGTTAAGTTCAGAGCTTATAATAAATTTCAGAACAAATGTCTAATCATCTATTTAAGCTCTCTCTCATTTCTTAAGAACTTACGCTTATAAAAGGGCATATCACACATTCAACCAATGTTTTGCATTGCAGTATTGATGTTTAATGCAACAATGGACATACCAGAATAGATATTAGCACCTGTTACTCCCGTGAGAACTGGTGGCTTACACGGTTTCTGATTGACTGGTTAGGGACCACGAAAACCTTTTTGCTGTTGACGCCCAGACCCTGGTATGCTGTATCAGATTTGCCCCCTTATCAGGAGTGATATGCTACCAGTCTGTGGTGGCATGTACCATACTGCCCGTGCCTATGACTGGAACCAGGACACCCGCAATCTTCTTCTATCATACCCGTCTCATGCCCGAGTTCCCGTTTTGGATAGCTGACTGCCCTACCTTGCGCTAACTCTTCCTGTGGTGAAGAACTGAAACCACCACACTGCTAACTCCTACGTTCTGTTCTATACTGTCACATCTAATACTCCCTGCTGACTGAATGGACTGCTACTACATTGTTACGTGAAGTAAACTTATCACCTGGAGTGAACTCCTCACCTTGCAGATGGATGCTGTGGCCTCTTGGTGACACTAACAAACTCTTCCCTGTGCATCTGCTTGCTTCAACCAACGTGCACCTGATGCAGATTCAATATGAACGATATATTACCAATCAACTTCATAAGAATGATGTACCCAATGAGCGGCTGGGGCTACATCCAACTCCTCACACTTGCCTTAAGGGGTTTCGTCCTTAGGAGCAATCAGTCACATTTAAGCAACCTTGACATTTTAAAACAATATTATATTTCGTGGTGTGAATCCTAGTGTAGCTCCTTGCTTTTATAACCTTGATATGAGGGGAAATACAAACAACTAAGCAATGTAGGATAAAAGCCAATTTCGTCTTTTAGTCACTTAGTTACTTTTGTCATAAAGTAACTTTATAAATCAGCTTCATAAAATAAAGTGCTTTAACTATAGGAAGCTCCACACTTAAATATCTCCCCAATGAAACCAAATAGAATCTTGTGACTGGCCAGCATCCTCAAAATCAATGCCGTTAGCCTATTTGGATATAAAGATAGACCAAGAAGGCGCCATAAGGCCTAACGCGGAGAAGGGGACATTACAAAATGACAGATAAAACATCTTTTTTGGTCTTTTTAGTGGTCACTATTAAGTTTGGATTAGAAAAATCTAAAATTAGGACCAAATTAGGTAAAAAACACTTTAAAATTTAAAAAAAATATGTTTTGAGACCAAATTTGGCCCTGATTCAGCCACTGGGCAGCAAATTCTTCAAGAAAGAATAAGTACTTGATCTAAGTCTAGTCATTTTCTATTGCTACAAACATTTGTTTATTGGGTTGAATAACGAATTTATGGGAGGGAAGAAACTTACTTCCACCTCATGTGTTGTTGTTGACTCTCGTGAATTGTGAGATTTGGCTGACGACTTTGGCACCATGTGAGAGGGGATGCTCATTTTGCATGGCCTGTTTGAATGTGGTGGGTCTCAGATTTTCTGCACCTTCCTTTCCATTCTTGGTGACCACCACCACTGCTACTGAGCCCGCTGCTTGGGGAATAGGGTGTTGAACCAGGGTTTTCAACAAACCCGAAATAATTGTGTTGGAAGCATTAACCATTTTACCAGGCGACGAGAGAATGTCTTTTTGGATAGATTTAATTCCATCCACTATAGCGGGTGAAGAGGAAGCTATTAATGTGCTTCTTCTGGGTAGATTGCTTGGTAGGCTGTGTATGGTAGTAGCAGAGCGCACTTAAAACTTGCAGAGCACTCCATTGATTTAATTTCCTTTATGATTTAATTTTGAAATATGTATGATCAGTTTTATAACATATCTTTGATATTTTGTGATTTTTTATTTTCATTGAATGTTTATCTGCCTAAATTGTGTATTTGTGACATTTTTATTTAGTATAGCATTCTATTGTGTTTGCATTGTGTTTTTATTAAAATATGAGTTTTCTAAATAAGATTTTCTAAAACAAAATTAAAATCTCAATAATAAATAGGTTGTTCAAGTTTTCTTTATTATTTTATCTATGATTGATTTTGAAATATTTATGATCAGTTTTAATATGGTTTACAAATTGACAATTTTTTAAAAATCCAGTTTGAAATCTGATATAGATTATGATACCATTACATGAATGTCGAATGCCAGTGGAAGGAATAGCAAGTGGATCAAACCTGACCCTAAATCTTTCCTTTGCAGAAGTCTGTCAACAATTTTTGGCAAAAATTAAGGTGGTAGAGGATTAGAACAAACATGATATGATTTCCTTGAGTACTTAAAGTTCATTTATTAGCGTTCCCACATTTTTTGGTGTTTCCATTTGGTTTTCAGCAAATAATTTCTTTTCAGATTTTACCCTGCAGAAAGTTGGTTTACCTGGCCTCCTCTGGAAGGAGATGTAACTGTATGTGGCAATCTTGCTCAGTGCAGTTGTAAATTAGGTGTTGTGTTGTTTGACATATTTTTTCTCTGGTTGCTTTTCAAGGATTCATTATGATGGTAAAAGTAGCAGTTTCAGTTTCAATGGTTTTCCTTTTTGTTTTTCTGATTCGTAATAGACTTTGATATTTCCAGTTTGTAATACATAAGAGATTATAGTTTACTTTTGTGCCGTCCAGTGCAAATCTCTACCAAAATCAACATGTATAATGCAAATATTCGATATGTAATACAACTCTTGGCTGTTATTACTATCTCACTCAATATTGCAATATCTAGATGATTTCTACCCTTGAGGGAAATTCCAGCTTGAAAATGGCTTTCCGCTTCGAACTTGCATAAGAAGTGCATGATATAGATCTTCCAACGTACAACAAGCCATCTTACTTGTTTTACATAAGAGTCTTTGCACTCTTCTGCAAATGCACCATATTTTCCAACTGTTCAACTGCCTTTTGTGATTCTTAACTGGGATATGCCGGAAATTTAACATAGACACCAAATGACAAACCAACTCAACATTCAAGTTGCCAATTTAATCAACTTCAAGATAGGGATGGTAACTTCCAATTCTGTGTTGTTAGGAATGATCTCACACAAAATGAATCCATTATTGATGTCCTGGTAATTAGATCAACAACTTTGAATTTTTTTTGGTATGTACTGCCCTAAATATGGGTTCAGTCTGGGTCAAATAAGTCATGTCTGCATAAGTTACATGTCGCAGACAGTTTTAATTTGGATGGTAGAGGTTAATTTGATGAGGTCATAACTCAGTCATTCATACTCTGGTTGGAAACTTACTGAGAGATTAATGTGGGGATATAATTTGCAATTTTTTTGAAAATTATGAAAAACAAATCAGTTATATCTAGCTTAATTATGCATACAAGGAGTGGATTAAATGTCATCATAACCAAGCAAACATTTTGATTTGATTTGACCAAATTTAGCTTATTAATTTCTGATTTCTTTTGCAGTATTTTCATCTGTTAGGTGTGCTGCTTATAGTTACCCTGATCTTATTGTTTTATGATGCTAATTCTCATTCTCATTTGTTGATTTTCTTTAACAGTTAATCGATTCCAACATCTGATATTTGTGTTTTGAAGTGGTGTCTTAATTTGTTTAGGTGTTCTAATTTACCGCACCCATTGTTTTTAAGTGTGAACCCTAATTCATGTAGCTGTATTTACTTTTAATCATTTTCAGCATTGTTGGCTGGGTCAATTGCAAATGCATGATAAGAGTTTTAATGATTTTCTTTCTTCTTTATCTGTCTTCTACAGTGTTTTTGTCAGTCAACTCTGCCTGTCTGCTATAAATCTCTTCTCCATTCTTGATGACACTCGGTCACATATGAATTGGGTTTCACTTTGTTGATTCTATGGGTTGGAAAGGCTCCCACGTCTTGGGAATATATCAACTGCATACATGAAACTTTCTGTAATAAGCAAAAAAGTTATAAGTTATAACAAAGTTTACTAATTCTAACATACTTGTTTGAAGATAACAAGAACTTGTTTACGTTGTTGAGTTGAGGGTGAACAACTTTTTTATTCTTTTTAAAAGAACAATTGGAAACACTTAATCTATTTTTAACAAGAACAAGTATTTGAAAGCAAACTAATAACTTCAATCACTTCTTTAGGAATTACATGATCTACTATATAAGAGACGGAATACAGCTTTTCAAATAAATATTTTTGCTTTTAACATTCTCAAATAACTTGTAGCAAAACTAAATAGAATACTCACATTTTATGGAAAGAGGTTTAGTTTGGTAGAGAGGATTCTTGTAATGTATCCTTCTCTGCGTTAGCTGTATTGGCACCTAGTTGGTCTATCTTTCCATCTGGATAGGCTAACGGCATTTGGTTTTAGGATGGCAGCCAGTGACAGGAGTTTTGTTTCCGTTGAGGAGATTTTAATGGGATGTTCTAAGGTTAAAATTACTTTATTTCATTGAGTTGGAATATAAAATACTTTATTGTTTAAAGTCACTTTAGGACAAAATGACTTAAGTGACTAAAAGACGAAATAGCCTTTTATCCTACATTGGTAAGTTGTTTGTACCTCTCCTCACTTCGAGGTTATAAAAGAAGGCCTTTGCATTGGGATTATCATGATGAATATGATAAGTATAATATATTGCTACCACAGTTGCTTTAATGTGATGGGGCAACTTTGAGGACGAAATCCCTCGAGTTCTTTGAGGAAGTTGGACGTCACCCTAACCCCTCATACTGGGATTAACGTACACTCCAGGCAGGAAACTGCAAGTGAACAGTGAGTTCGTATCAGGCTGGAAGTAAGTTATTTGTTGCAGTGAAATAGGAATTACTTGTTGTGGTTCTTCCTCCATACTTTCAGTAATAGTTATTGCCGGCTAGGAGAGTAAGACAGCGGCTAGTATAGCCCTTGCGGTGTAGACAGGACAAGAGACACCTCATGACAGTAGGAAAAGTATCCAAAATCAGAGGAAGGGAGTATCGAACTGCAGTTACAAGCTGAGTCTGCAATCATGTGTTCAACCCAGCATCTATTACCATGTTATGAGAAGGTGTGTAGCCTGTGGGTTGTAGATGAAATTAATTCTGGGTCACACAAATCACAGTAGTCACAGTGCACCAATATACCTTGGCAACAGTCAACCTAGTTCCCACGTCCAAGAGAGAAGGGAGGACTGTTGATTACACCTAGGAGTGCAACTTACGGCAGAATACAATCTTCAGCTCACGTGGACAGTCACCTACAATGGCCCACTTTAGGATATCATTAACCTGCAGTAGACTCTCATACCTTGTTACTTGGGCTGTGCTCCTTCAGCAGCTAACATCCAGGTATTACCAGAATCAATTTATTTCAATGGCCCTATAGTTTAATACATGAGGACGTACACAAATTGTTTGACAAAAATTCCATCAGCATAAATGTTAATTTTTGGATCAGATTAAGCAAGGATTATTACAATTCTGCATGAACAATGTATCCAAATCTCCGACTTGTGTCTCGATCAGGGGGAAAAGGTATCCCTAGAGCATTTCAATACCCAAGCATGGATTGTGTTTGATCCCCCTAGGCTGCTTTGTGATCTAAAGCAGACCCGGCCCTCTGCGAGGGATGGTGGATGATCAAGTCAAGTCTCCTAGGAATTGTAGAGCCACTTACATCGTGATTGGTTGCACCTTGTAGCCTACTGCTACTCTAGTACAACTCCTGTCATGGATGTATCTAGCGATTCCATTCTGACATCCATTAATCTTACCTTGGCCAAGGATTTCTGTTGAGTTTGGAGTCATCATCTCACCTTGCCACCCCACCCTAGGTCAAGACATTCTCTCTCCTGAGGGTGTCATTGGAAGGTTTCCTATCATGACCTCTTTGTGTCCAGTTCTTCTATAGATTTGGTTTGCACTAATTGGTTACACTATGTGAAATGATTATCCTCTAGAGGCCCGACTGTGAGCAATGTTAATGTTTTAATGATTAGGAGTTAGTGTACTCTACTAACATGCACTACTTTATTTCCTGTTTACATCAGATTAAGAGAAGGGTACAATGGATTCTAGTTTGAGCTTAATCTTCCAATTAGTTGACCGATTGTTACGAGATGCTGTATCAAATTCATATGGGCTCAAAACAATCAAGTGGGGCCTAGTGGTGGATTGATGTAGGTATTATTTTTACTGATATTATATAGGTTAACATATATGTTGTTCAGAGGATTGATTCTTCTAAACCAAAGAATATCAACTCAACTTTTGCATCTATACTTTGTTGATGTCAGTTTTGTACCACTACATAACATATTAGCAATTGACTATCTCATTCAGAGCATCAAACACACAATTCCTCTCTTGAAAAGTTAATACTTATGCAGAGACAAGCAAGAACTCCAATGTTCCTTACACCTGTGGATACTAACTCAGTATATCGATGTGATTTGCTGGTAATCATGTGGGTGGCCTTACACTATTTGTTTGAGGACAACTTGAACTTTTTATGAGATGGTAGTGATGATGGTTTGGTATGAGTTTCAAATGGCGTTGATGGTGATGGTAATGGTAATGGGAGATGTGTGTACCGATAATGTTTTCCTTACTTCCTTCCTCAAGCTCCAATTACTAAACTATTTGTTACTCTACTCCTACTCTTATGGATGGAAAGATTAGCAAGTGGACGGGGATCAAATCTAATGAAAGTTTACCGGTGGGTCCACCTCCATAGATGCAATGATTGAAAGGAAAATGAACTAGTTTACCACACAAGGCTTCCCAACAAGCCGCTAGGATGCTAGTGGTCTAGTTATTAATCCCTATCAAACATCCACTAATGCTACCAGGCAACTATCCATCTACTTTACTCTTACTTAACAACTTGAAATGAAATCTATTTTAACAACTTTAAAATGAAAATCTTATTCTAACTAGTGGAAGTAAAAACCATGCAACAACACCAAAAGCTCTTAATCACCATGCAAGTCACAATAATGAGAAAGAAAAGCGATTTTTTGGCATTATCTTTGCAACAATTTTCTCCCGCCCTTACAAATGAGAGAAAATGGCCTTATATAGAGGCCAAAATGTACAATTGACGGTAGAGATAAAGAGGCAAAATCAACGATCTAGATCGGATCCTAGAAATCCTAATTAGGGTTGCTACCCCATCGGCCAATGAGAAGATGCCACCTCGTCAATGGACCAATGAAAAAAAAAAGGAAAAGTAGCAACCGATGAGAAGGCATCAAAATGGTGGCGAATCAGAATTAGACACTTGTCCTACCCTAGAAGAAAGATAAATTGCCACTCGGGCTTACATCAAATGATCTTCTAATATAAATCTCCCTTTTTCTTTCATTCTTTTAGCTAAGGCAACGAACCTAGCTAGCCTTTCATTGACTTCCTCCATGGGAAGGCAAGGTGTATGCTTTATCTTGAGCTCAGCCGATTTCATCATGTTGCTTGCTGGCTGTAGTGTCTTTTCATGGTCCTTCTCATACTCTTTTGCGAATCCAATAAAGGCATTGAGGGATGAAAGGGTGCCCAAATATTTCTTCTTGATAGCAGCCTTTCCTAACTCATCCAATTTTGATCCAAGCCCCGTCTCATTGATGTCCTCTTTTCTAATGTCTTCAAAATCAAGTGTCGCCCCAACGTCGCTCATCATGGTTGAAATGGAAGTGTCGACGCCTGGGCTGTGCTGTGCAATTGCATTTTGTATCTCCTCGAGTGTTCTCAATTTGGTAGTTAAGGCAACAAACCAAGACTCAACCGTACTCAATCCTCCTTCATCAACCAACTTGGCTCTTTCCAAATATTTCTCTGGTAACCCAATGAATGCCTGTAGCTTGGGAGTAGCTAAATCCTTGACTGGAAGGAAATCCTTCCACTCTTCAAATATTCTGAATTTGTTTCTAACAGTCACTAATGATCGGAATGTTGAGATAAAGGAAGGCAAGAAATTTCGTCCATCTTGAATTGTATCATGGATCCAATCCTTGACTTCATGTAGCTGAGCCACTATCTCTTCTATATTGCTCCCGTTGTCTTGAGGAAGGGCTGCCTGGTGCAGCTGTTGGATGGGCTGACAATCCCTCCAATATTTGTTCTCGGCCTCCAACTTTATGATATTTTCATTTGCTTTCCTCAATCTTTCTCTTATTGAAACTATGCCCTCCTGGAGCTCCTCACACTCCATGTCATCTATATTCCTTCCCAAGTTATGCTCCACTATCTCGTATTCTTGGGCTGTAATCTCATCCAATGCCTTGTCAACTGTCGGTATAGCAATCTAGACCTTTCGATGACCATCACTGTCGCTCCTAATCACCTTTGCTACTGTCTTTGCAATCTGTTTCTGGTTCTCACTATCACCCTTTTTCATTAATCCTTGGATGTCTTCAATTGTTTGGGCAGTTACTACCTCGCCTCTTGGCATAAACATTTGTCTTAACAATAGTGGTTTAGTGCATCTCTCCAAATTTGGATTTGGTTCAATTAGCCGATCATCACCAACGGCCTCGGGCGCTTGACTTATTTCCTCAATATCAATCGGTCCATCTTTTTCTCCACTAGTAACTACCATGTCATCTCCTTGTTGGTTTTCTGAGAGGAGATTACTCAGTGCTATTGCTGTAACCACTTGACTCTGAATCAGAGCTCACTTCTACCGCGGTTCTTTGCTCACTTATGTTATCTTCTTGGCCTCTAGCCTCAATTATACTTTCCCTTGACGGTGCTGCATGATGTCTCTTCGCTAGAGGTTCCAGATGTTCTTTATTTTTCTCAACCTCCAAAGCTCTCTTCTTGCCTCTAATTGTTTCTTGTTGCCGGCTACTTCCTTCATCCTTTTGTCCAACTAATTCCACTGGACCCTCTTTTGGCTTCATCTTCTCACAAGAAAGGTGTATCCTTTGGCTTTGTAGTTTCCTTAACTTTCTATTATACCACGACTCGGTATGCAAATCTACTGTCCTTGTGACTGCTTCCAAGTAAGGATCCTAATGGTCATCCCAATCTACTAGATTCAACTCTGTTCCTTCTACTGTATCATAGTTTTCTCTCAACACATCTCCATCATCTTCCAGTTGATCGGGAATATCAAGGCCTCTCCATTTGATATCTCTCATCATGTTCGCTGACAACCATGAGAAAGCTAGCTTTTTCACATGAAAGTCATCCTTGGCATTGGCCCAAAAGTCTTCTATAGTGGGAACATGTTTAAATGCATTTCCATGAGATACCTTGATAAGACCATTAGGATTGAATCCTTGCCTTGCTCTGTACCATTCTATATGATACCATTCCATTTCCTTCTCTGCAGCTGCAAAGGCGTCACGATTGGGGCAAATATCATTGCCAATTTCGAATGAGAAGGTAATGCTTGTCTCACCCTTGAGTTTCATTATTTTGTCATAATGCTCAAGTTGCCTAGCCAGTTCCATCAAAACTACCTTGTCGGGTGGGTATCTTGGAAGCCTCTTGGGACAAACTGTGCTTCCTGCTACTCTAATGTATGTAAATTGTGGAAATTGGATAAACCAATTCCCGTATTTCTTAATCTTTGCTTTTGCTTCCATAAAAGTCTCTTAGCAGGTGTCCCTTGTAATACACTTACTGTCTACATGGCAAAGGTGTCACAAAATATTTTGTAATCTTTGTTGTTGTGCAAATGAAGCGTGGATAGCATTCAAGCACCAAATATTGCCCTGGCCCACTGCCAATTTCTCCTGAGGCATTAAGTCTCAGATTTTTATACAATCTAGCAATTAGGTAAAATATATAGGATACCATGTAGAATTGCGGTTAGTTTTGTACAGTTCTAAGTTGCAACTCTAGATTCTCGCTTATGATCCTAGCCCAATCAAATCTTCTTTTTCCTTTTTCAATTTCATCAACAAAGAAGGACGTCCAGTTTTCGAATTGCATACCTTGAGCTAGGCACATGATCTGGTTGAGAAGCACAATGAGATCTCCATATTTTGATTTGAAGTTTGCCACTGTGAGCCTCGATGATTTGGTTACTCCTTTCTTTCCCTCGTGTAGCCAATTCTATTTTAGATGTATGAAATAAGCGTCTTGGTTATCCTAAAATGACTTGGTTGTCTGATCCATCATCAGTATTGTCATGCTCTTGTACTGGGGAATGTTAAATGCTTCTTCGATTGCCTGTCCGCCAATGTTGGCTAACACCCTCTTCCCTTCATAAAAAATGATGGATTTACTGATCAGATCAAACTTGGATGCGCACTCCATAACCAACTTTGGACAAGGCAAGGTAAGAGGAAAAGTTGCTGCATGTACAATTCCACTTCTGTATATCTTTTTTGCTATGGGGGATTGTCCTTCCTTTATCTGTATCATATTTATTGTACTTACATTGGTATCAGTTATTCGCCTCATTTTCGAGAAGAAAGTTGTTTTGGGCATCATATCACCTTTGTCTTTCTTAGCGTTTGTTCCCTTAGGGTTCTTGCTTGCACTAACATCTACCATCCTAAACACTTATTTTTGCCCCTTTGTTCTAAGTGATATGGTCTACCCTTTTCGATCTCCAATCTATCGATGGATTCTAACTTATTTCTGCCTCGTTGAGTCCTATCACTACACTTATCAATCTCCAATCTTCAACTTAGGGGTGAGACTACCACTTATTTTTGCTTCTTCATTACCTTGGGATGTACTACACCTATATCTCTCAACTTCAACCTAGGGTGGTCTAGCTTATTTTTGCCTCTTCAAATGTCCTATCATGGATTTTACACTTATCAATCTCCAATCTTCAACTTAGGATGGGATGATGAAGTGGTGGATGATGAATGCAAGAAGAACCAAGAGAAACAAAACTAGACAAGAACAAAAGAGTGAAATCCGTTTAAGGAGCACTTTCAACTCTAAATGAATTGAATTTATCTTTACCAATGATCGGGTCTTCTTTTGAATTCGGATTAGACCTAAGAATTTAAAGCCCCCTTGCAAATATTGATGCCCTAACTGAAGAAATCAGAATTTTGTCCACTTGAAATTGCCCATGCATGTGCCAAAAAATTAGATTTAATCACTTGTTTTCTTCACCAACCAAAATTGTGTAAGGAAACTTGGTAAGAAAGAATATAACCGTTTCCACATAACCCATAATAGATTTGAAATAAACATGGAATTAAAATCCACATGCAAGAGAATAGACAACATACCTACAAAATTGTGACACAAGATATACCTTGGGAAACCCTCATTGAGGGAAAAACCCAGCCTCCAAAAGCATCCATCATCATGTATTATTCAGCAAAAAATACCATTGCCATACAACCATGGAAGCCTTCATAGCCATAGCCACAACCGAGCAAACTATGTGAACAAGCATGAATCCACACATCCCATGCCATGTTTTCAACCTTCACAAATGCTCCCTTGGCTAACCTGTCAAGCCTTGTCCCGCTCGACTCTTGCCTTTTGTCTTCTCCTTTTTCTCTTACTCTCTACAACAACTACCCTTGTGGCTGCTTATATAGTAGCAAGTCCCACAAAACCACTAAGTGGTTTTACATAAACCATGTGCTAAAACCATGTGCTACCTAACCCACTGACCCCACATTTAATATTGGGCATTTAATTCTTTTCCCCAATATTAAATAATTACATAAAATATTATCACAATGTCACAATACAACTCATCAAGAATATTCCATGGGAATCTTTACATGTTGCACGTCCATCTAGGTACAACATTACATAATAAAAAATAAAATAATAAAATAAAAATATTATGCAATGTGTGCAACACCCATTATCTCAACAAATTGGCCAACCACTAGGAGAAAAATCGCAGCCTCTTTAGAAGAAATCAGACCTCAATAATAAATTGTCTAAGGCCAGGAAAATCAGATCTGCCTTAGAGAAGTCATCAAACATGGACAATTTGGCCCTTGCAACAATTCGCTAAGCATGGAAAATGTTCTCCTTTGCAAATAAAAATCGCCAAGCTTGGAAGACAGCTGCCCTAGCAAGGAAAATTGCCAAAAATGGAGTGCAGATCTGCCTTATAAGAATTGCCAAGGAAGAAGAGCTGCCTTAGAAAATCGCCAAGAGCTGCTCTTTGAAACAAATCACCAAAGCCAAGAAAAGACCGCACAAGAATGGAAGAGGAGGATGGAGTGAATAAGGAGATAAGGGGAAGGAGATCCCTCATATACCCAATTCACTTGCCTTCTCTAGGTGGCCAACTTGCACCTAGGAGAGAAGAAAATAACATTAATTCGTGCACAATCTGGTCCCAATTAAATGATAAGCCAAAAATTAATTTTGCCATGATGAAATTTACATTTTTAAATTGCCGGTTAGACCAAAATTGCAAAAATAAAATAAATAAAGCCTTGGAGATGCTAAATGTTTTCATTTAATGACGATTTAGTAATTAATTTATCATTAAAAATTGGATTTGGCAAGCCAAAATCGATTTTTTCAATTTTAAATTACTTATTTCTTTAAATATTTTGAAATCTTCAAGGCAAATTTAACCCATTTAATGCCAATTTTTGCAATTTAATCTAAATCGATTTTGCTATGCAATTTAATTTTTTTTAAAATAGAAATAAATCATTTCTCTAGAATCTAAAATCGATTTTCCAATTTGATTTCACCATCAGAAAATTAATTTTTTCACCGAAAAAATTCAGGATTTAAAAAAAAAAAAAACCGAATCCAACAACAATTTCATTTTTTGGAAATTGCTCAAGTTTATACAATTATATCCAAATTTGCAAAAAAAGTCGTCTAAGTACAAAATTCACAATTCTACCTTGCCAAGTGTTGTTCTTTGAAACTTGTTTGGCCTAAGGATAAAATTAGTTATTCTGGAAAATCAAGTTAAAACCGGGTGAAAACAAACCTAAACTTTTCTCCCTTCGGGCCCTGAAAACGTCCAAGGAGTAAAATTTTCTAAGATCGGAATTTTTTTGGACAACTTCAAAAATTATTGCCAGGTGACCAAAAAAGGGGGTCCCCAAAATTTTTGGGGCGATGGTGTGAAAACCTCACAACATACTTATATTGTTCAGCTGTACATGACTGATACTTGTCTAATTTAGGTTCAATGGGGAGGAAGAGTCTTGTTGGAAAAGATTCTCCTAATCTTGAAGAGTTATGGCACAGTTTATCTTTATCTCTAATTACTATCAATTCTTGGAATTGCTGCATCTCATTCTTGAACTTTTATCTAGTTCTCTATTCTTGTTTTCATACAAGGTCTGGTTGATTATTATGAAAATTGACAAATGATAGAAGTCAAGCATCTGAATATATTAGTATAGCAGCCGGTGTTATTTGTCTCCCACCACAGTAGTTTGGAAAGATTCTTATTAATTTTGATGCTGTTTGCTGAGTTATCTAGCTTGTATCTACATATTCTATGGATTCTGCCACACCATTTTGCATTTAGAAAAACTTCTTTTGTTATCAGCAGCGCTATAGTTATCTAGCTCAATTAATGTTAATTCACTGCTTATAGAAAGTGATGGTGACAAGAATACAAACAAGTTCTCTTATTGACACTGGAAAGAACTCCTGTTTTCTATTCCAGAATGCTAGAAGGTCATTCTTATTAAAGCAGAGAAAGACTTCATCTACGTTCTTCCAAAAGAATGAGAAGGTGCGTTTGCTAAGGAAATACTAGAAATCAAGATTCAATGAGGAAAGAATGAATTCTTTGTAATCAAACTAAACAACAGTCTATTGGCATCGGGTTTACTTGCCTAGTATTGTGTGCAATCTCTTTTTGAAGATTTAAGTTTTGGTTTTTCCCTTCCTTTCCTAACAACTTGTATAGAAACTTCTAACCTCCATTATGATAAACTCTTGTCGCATTCTTGAGCTCCAAGAATCAGTTTTCCCGTTGCTTCCTTCTTGCGTTCTTGTTCTGTGTGCACAATATGTAAAACACTTCCTATTAACACATTCGCCACCTTAACTCTTTTCCCCCCACTCCTCTTCCAAGTGGAATGACTACATATCTTTGTCGTGGGATTATGGAGGTGGTGCTTTGGATGTGCCAACTTCTTGTAATTCTTCGTGCCTTCAAACATTAGGAATTCTTACTATTATTTCCCAAATTTTCTAAGGTTACCCAATCTTCGCATGATAAATCCTGATGATAATCTAAAGATTTCGGCAATGATATTGGCTTTCAATTCATATTCCAAGGGTGGGGTCGAAATAATAATAATACGGAGCAAACTTTAGAATAAGGAAAATCTAATTGATCAATTATATTAAACTTCAAAGGATGAGTGGGGATTGTTGACACAAAAGCTTGCACCTTTGCTTGACGTATGACCTTCAAGCGACCTCGTGTAACATGGAAACGACCTCCAAGTGTGGGACTTGCGCTTTAAGGTTGAATCTTTGGAGAAGGCTGACTTCCTACAATCAGTATGCACCTAACTACTCTTTGAAGGAAAAGGGAGAAGGAGATGCATGAAATCAAACTACCTAATCTAATCTAAAGGGAGTGATGCACTTAGATTGAATGGTTGCAACTCTAGATGTAGATGTACTACACATCAATGAAACACCCAAGTATACTAATATTAACTCTATTCTACCTTCTAAGAAACCATATGCAGGTTTAGAATTGGTTGAAGTGCTGAAAAGAAAGGAATTTCACTATACAACAATTGCTAGCAGACTTGACACAACACATAGATCTGAAAAGATGAAAAGAAACATTCAAAACAAGACAATAACATGCATAGATTAATGAATGGCAAGAAGAGGTAAGAACATAAATATTTCATTAATGGAAGGCAAAGTTGCCGAGCATAATGCTACAGCAAAATACAAATAGGGAAGAACCCTTTACAAATATTTACAATTGCCTTTTATAAAGTTCAGACATAAAAACTTCTTCCCTAAGGCAAAGCTCAATTGCATTGAATTCAAACTCCAACCAGGTGGAGTTGAGTTGCAAAAGAGCAATAACTACCGATCAGAAGAGATCATGATTAGGTGCACGTACCTATGCAATTTACGGTGATTGGAAGAAATCTGCATTAAACAGGCACGGAGAACACTCAGAAGTGGTTGCAGACGATCAAATGGATCTGATTGCCATTAAAGAACTGTATCTGCTAGTGTTTTTGATGTTAAATCAGCCATGTTAGATGGTCAAATGAGGTCAATCCATCTACCCTTGCCATGTGGCTTATTGTCCTTGAAGTTTTTCACCACCCCACCCAGCCTCCTATTTTTTTGTTGATCGTTGACTGCCCTTGTTCGTGGCTTCGCAACTTGTTTCCTTCATTCATTGTTTGACCTTGCGAAGCTGTGACTGCCCATTATCTCATATTTATCGCTGCGTCGCAGCTTGTTTTCACTTTATTCTCCTAACTGCAGCGACCCTGCGAACACTATTGCTTTGCCCTAGTTGCGCTTTCGCAGCTTGAAATCCTTTTTAACTGCATAACTCTGCGAACCCGCGACTGCCTCCATGTTTCATGCTTATTGCTGTGTCGTAGCTCTTTAACACTTAACCTCTTAACCGTAGCGAACCAGTGATTGCCTCATTGCTTATAATCTATTTAGGACTTCGTAGGGTGGCGACTTGTCTTAACTGATAACAAATTTGCTTTGTGAACGTGTGAGTGAAGGGTCCCTCATGTTCTTTTAACTTGGTTGCCGGTTTGCGGCTTATCCTTATTGACTTTCCTTTAACATCACGATTGAGCAATCACCATATTTTGCTTTCATTCTGACTGCACTCGTGGTCTGATTACATCTTATAATTATTAACCGTGTGACCATGCAATTAAGTATCTTTTAACTTCTCTCACTAGGTCGCAACATGGTTTGATTTTCTTCTTCTTAACATCGCTACTGAGTGATCATTCTATCCTTACTTTATGCTAATTGTTTTGCCGAGTCGTTAACCTCATAGTTCTCATCCTTTTTGATAGCACGACTAGGCAAACAAACATTTTATACACTTTACGACAATGATTATTGGGTCGCAACTTATTCCTCTTACTGCTTAGCTAACATCGTGATTGTGCGATTTAACACTTTCTTAACCTTTTCGCTTGGTTCTGGTTTGAGAACTGGATAATTTAACCACGCGACCAAGTAAACAAAGAACTTTTAGCTTCATAACTGCTTTTGTGAGGTCGCACTTCATTCTTCATAACATGACTGAACTAGCTCGACCATGCGACTGAAGACTCTTTGTGGGCTTCTAGCCATTTTTGCGCAGTCGCGGTTAACCTTCAAGCTTTATCTTTTGAGGCCCCAACCATGCGACATGACCATTCGCCCAGTCGCTGTCAAAACTTAACATATCTTCTTATTGAGGCGACCATGCGACTGAGGCCCTCACTGACTGCTTTGCTCAGTCATGGTATAAGAAGAGGTTAAGTGCTTAACCCTTACAACTCAACAACCAAAGAAAAATTAGCATTTTGTATTACTGTCATAGCCTGAATCTTTATACGGTGCAAATGCAAAAGTCTGAAAAGACTTGGGGCTAAAAAGGGAGAGTCAAAGCCTTTTGTCATATCCTAATTGGCTTGCATGGCAAATAAAAAGTTCAACGTACGCGAACCATGGTTGTCACCCTAGTTTTCATGAGATTGGCAATATTTGGAAAACCTAGGTGGGGGGGGGGTGGCGCAAAAATGGTCAACAAGGACCTTATGGATAATGAGAGAATCCTATGTAGTGAAGAATTTGTGGAATAAGTCCCAATTTTGGCTAATAACAACATTATAAAGTTAATTATATTTTACGTGGAGCTAAGTAATGGAATAAATGTATAAGGTATTTAATTAAGGTTTTAAGTGAACTTATTATTCCTATATCCAAATATATTTTAAGTGCTTACTCCCATAATCATTTCATCTTCTTAAATTTGGTTGGACTAAGTTTAAACTTGGCGGCAACCAATAAATGAGGTATGATTAGACTAGGAAAAAGGTCTAAATGATGATTTACAAATTCGCTAAGAGAAGCGTAAAGGGGCACCCCTAGAGTTTAATTCACCTCGGCCATCTAGGTACTTTCTTGTCAGATCTGACCAACCTAGTTTATCTTGAGCTTGATCATCCAACATCCCCTTTTTTGGTGATAACTTTTCGCCCTTTGGGTTCAATTCGCTTTCTTCCTAGATCCAATCAGAGCAAGTGGTTAGACATTGATAAATCAATTTAATAAACAAGATTCTCATCATGAAATTAGATTACTGTGTCTATGAATACATTGCTATTTAAAATTAAGTTCGATCCATACGTCTAATTAATAATCTTGATTACAATTAAGGCATAATCAAATAAAGTTAACTTGAGAATTTTAAGTTTGAAATGTCCTAAATTCCAAAACCAGAATCCACCTAGGTCAAAGTTTGCAAAACCACAATTAGTCCACATATACCAAGGGCACCAAAAGTTATACCACTGTGTGTTAATATTGAAAACCATTTAGGGCAACCAAAACCACTTTTTAGAGTTGATCTTTTCCCACTTAGGGCACATTTACAAAACCATTACAGAAAGAGCAAAATTCATCTAGGGTATCAATTAGTAAAGGCATGAGCATAGAATTATCAAATGAGAAGGGCGTGACACCTGCAAAGTTAGATTTTATGCCTGTTTGAAATTGTGATTGTGCTCCATGCACATTCATATGATTATGACCATAGTTTAAAAATTTGGTTTCGGCAATTTCTCGTTTGGGCCAAAATTTTTGAAAATATCGAAATTGGCAAAAACTCGATGAAAAATTTGGTAATAAATCGACACTTTTATTGAACATTTGAAAATATGTAATTTCTTAAAATTTCTTACAAACTCATACATAGACATCAAATTTGTAGAACATATAATCATTTGAGATATCCACCATTTATTAATCAAAGTTTTGAGTTAAATACTAATTCATAGCAACTAAAACTTAGTAGATTAACATAGTGATAGAATCATATACCAAAAAACAAGTACATTATCTGAATATAAATAAGTTCAATACAAAAGTCAAACTTCATGAAACAAAAACCTCTGAATATATATTTGCTTCAAGTTTCAATATCAATGAAAACTAAAAGTAACAATCATAAATTGCATCTACGACTAAAGCTCAAAAGAGATCACTCCTGCTGGGTGGGTAGTGTTGGAGTAGTTTCTCTCGCAACATCCTCAACATATGCGGAATAGGGGCTTCAGGCTCAACAAAAGCCTTCTATGGATGACCAAGCTCATGTTCCTCCTCACATGCTGCCACATTTGCATCCCAGTCATCTTCCTCCATCTCAAACTCACCTAGCTGCCTCATCTGTCAATAAATGATCCTCATATTTGAGGCCTAGTAGAAGAAGAGGTCTCTCCACTTGTTTGTGATCTTGTAAAACTAAAAGTCCCCACTAAGGCTGCCATGGCCTCGAATGTTCTCTTTTTTGCTGCCATATTTTGTGCAAATTCTGGAAGGCTTGTCAAAGCCTCTCTTGAGGCCTCTTTTGTTCATTTATCACACGGTGAAATATCATTGCTTGGAATCTTTGCAAGATGGTATTTCAATTGGCTTACACCTGTAGTAATATGCTTGTGGCAAAAGATACATTGGACTTGTCCTTTGTTTGCTCTTTGGATCCCATATTTCCATAAAGAGTCCTCTCTGCCACCAGCCATCTTGTGAAAAAATAGGCAGACATTAAGAATGTAGCAAAAAAAAAAAAAAAAAACAATTATAATTAGAAAGCGTTTAAATTTACAATAAATCAAACTTAATATTCTATAAATTTATTAAAATACTGTTACAAATCTAATAAAATATATTATAAAATAGAATCTTTTAATATAAATTATAGATCTATTAAAATTCAAAATCTATTATAAATCTATTTAAATATATATTTATTATTTATTATAAACCTATTTAAAAATAGTAAAATACAGTGAATAATGCTATAACAGTTAAAAAAAACAGTATTATTATAAAAAATATTCAAATTTCACATATACCAAAAAAAATTACAAAATATATTCTAAAATAAACATACCTGTAAACCTTTGTAAAACTCTATATCTGTCGCAGACAAATGAATGTGTCGATTGTTGCTCAGAGCCCAGTGTTGCAGAGCCAGGTGTTGTTGAGATCCCAGTGCAGAGCCGTGTGTTGTTGAGATCTCAGTATTGCAGAGAATGCTTGGCTTTTTCCCTCGCATTTTTCCTCATAAATAACAGCATTTTTTCTTTGCTTGGCTTCTCCTTACCGTTTTTGGTGTAGCTCAATCGTGTATGAGAACAAAACAAAAATGAGAAAGGATAACCTAATATCCTTTTGTCTTGCTTGCTGACAGGGATTTGTCGAGATCCCAGTGCAGAGCTGAGTGTTGTTGAGATTTTCCCTCGCATTTTTCCTCATAAATGACAGCATTTTTTCTTTGCTTGGCTTCTCCTTACCGTTTTTGGTCTAGCTCAATCATGTATGAGAACAAAACAAAAATGAGAAAGGATCACCTAATATCCTTTTGTCTTGCTTGCTGACAGGGATTAGTCTTGTGTCTTTTCCAGCTGACACGGCAACGAAATTAGCGAGTTATCGGCATTTAAAACTGAAAAAAAATGTTGTCATTTTTTAGTTTTTCTTGCCCCCGATATTTGCTGCATTTATTTTGGCAGCCACTCTCACTCGCGATATACCTTAAGTTCTGTGATATAACGCAGGTTTTTTAAACAATGATTATGACATTTAATATTGCTGTTGAAACGAGTTCTTACTCAAAAAACAGTAAACGATGCACCAAGAGTTATACAATTAGATTGAGAACTTATTATCTTGCTATATAAACAAGTATTCTATGATGCACTTCAAATATTTTGATTGGCAGATTCTCATCTGTCACTGTGTCAATATTTGAGAACTTTATAATTCATGGTTGGTGATTATATTTTGTTGGACCAGTTGACATGTAGAATGTGTCAATTTACCTTGCTTTATTTACGTTTTGTAAGAGTTTCTCTCTCTGTTTTATTCTTCCTTTTGGACCATAGAAATTCTTGTATTCTGCTTCTATAATTAACACATATCTATACCATTGTAATGAGGTTCAAACTCCATTGGTACTTTCACTTTTCAAGCTGAGTTTTGTCTGACATGGATTTGGTGATGTTCATGGACAAACTTTGACAAAACATTGGTAATTAAAAAAAATACAAAAACTAACTTCAAACAACAATCAGAAAAGCCAGGTTGTGACTAAGTGGGGGTGACGGATGAGTGAAATTAGAGTTTTTAAACTTCATTTTATTTTTCTGTATGCATTTAGCACATCTTTGTTTTATTTCATTTTAATTCTGAGGGTTTTACATGTCCAATCAGATTACTGGGCTGTGCTAGCCCACAAAACTGAGGTTAGATATTACAGCTATACCTTGCCTTGGGCTTGCCCAGTGCTCACTATTATTTGCCAATTTTCAAGATACTTATTTGATTCATCACTTACACATTCTTCTTGTCTGCTATTAGGATGTCTCTCAACTATAATTCCCAACTGTTTAATTTGTTTCCTCTCCATTAGTTGTTAAATATCTGTTTATCCCTTCATATTTGTTTAATCATGGATATATTTTGTATCTCAAATGTGCCACCATTAGAGGTACATATGGTTTGGAATTATAAATATATTTTAGCATATTTATATGTTTATGAGTTGATTTTGCCTTTGTCATCTCACTTTGGGGTTTTCATATTTTTAGATGTCATGGGTTATGTATTCATATTTATATATTTTTATGTATTTATCTTAAGTTTACTATCAATTGTTGCTGTTTAGTTTAACTTTGCAAATCCAAATAATGTTTTTCCTCAACTGTAGGACTTAATATGTTTATCCTTGTTTGTGCAACAGGGTTTCTGTCATATGGAGTTAACTTGAAGATTTTGATCAAGGCATATGTGCAGGATAAAAAATTCACTGAAGAATTACTGAATAGATATTTAAATTTTTTTTTAATATAGTTTTCCAGCAGCATATACAAAAGATGTCAGATAGGGTGGGATATGAGCTCTTGGAGATCCCAGATACCCCACCAGATCATTTGGCCACAGAGGATTGTGGTCGTCTAAGAAGCTATTCTGGGGCAAGGAGACAGCGTTCTGTTTGTTTTCGGAGGAGAGGTGGAGAGGATGAGAAGCTAAGCAGCAAAGAACATGACCAAACTGTAAGAGAAAGGGCCACTTCAGGTTCTCACTTGTCTCCACATTCTGGAGGAACATCATGTAGGTTGCAATATAGCTTGAGGAGGGATGGTTTTACACAAAAGCAAGACCATCAGAAATGCAGATCTTCCTCTTCAGAATGTTTTCATCCTCAACAATACTTATGCCATCATTCAGAAGGATTACTGACAGAGCCACACATGGAAACTTGTACTATGTCCAGAAAGGATGAAAATAACCAGACTCTTAATATTGATGAATTATTTCAAACTGCTCGAGAGGAAGTTAAAAGGAATGACAAAAACACAACTTCTAGTCATGCAATTCCTACACCTATACGGAATCGAAGAAAAATGTTGGTACGCAATGGTCGCATATCTCCAAATGGGTTTGCTGCAGATGAAGCCATCTCAAACAAGAGCATGAAAAGACTACGAGATGCCAGTGTAGAGGGGCATGTTATGAATGATGAATCTGCAGATGCAAACAATTTCATCAGTTGTGATATTGATTTCGAGCCTAATAACATTTCATTACCTATTTCTGCCCAACAAGAGGATAAGAGGAAAGGCAAAGCAATTGTATCTGGTGATATGGGTGAAAGAGATGAGAAGTTACAAAGGAGGTAATTGATAAATTTTTGCTTGAATGTGGTTTGACCACTTCCAATTAAAATCAGATGTAATTATATACAATGTGTAGGATTCTGTGGAGTGTTAGTTCATTTTTTTCTCTCTGCCAGTGATTCTCTATGTTAGTTTAATCTTTGGTGAAACACATTTTGAATAATTGTGTTCCTTTAGATTCTGGATACACTGTACTGTTTATCTGAAAATTTGGTTTCCATCATTGTTGCTTGCTGAGTTGTTTCTTCTTTATTACAAGCGTTGTTTATATTTCTCTGCCATAGGACAGTGAATAGAACTTTTTGAATTTTTGTTGCTTCATGTTTAATAGAGAGTTTCAGCCTTCTGTATGGTGCTTTTCACATCTAATTTTTAAGAAAAGTTTGAGTACATTTCAGTATTGTATGTATTTTAAAGCTCAGAGAGGCTTTTATGCATACAAGTGTCTCCCAATGCCATTGAGCGTATTAATTGTTTTCATTTATCATTCATATGGTGCTTGACCTTGCGTTTTCATCTTTAATGAACATGACTTGGTTTCTGGAGGTTTTAATTTTTTAGGTAGTTACGCTGGTGCATATTTTTCATTTTAGGTGTTTCTACTGCAATTTGCCCCGGTGCTTTATCTTTGTAGTGTTTACTTTTTATTATTCAGATCAATGCTTGATAGCTGTATTCTAATAGTGGAGTTCAATATTTAACTCTTAAAAGACTATTAATTATTTATTTGAATTTTATTCATCATTGTGTTTAAGAATTAAGAGAACAATCTAATTCTATATGGTCTGCAATGTTGCAATTTACTTTTTTCTCTGTTGCCTTTTTGCAGGAAGAGAACGAGGGGTAATTCTTCAAGTTCCGGAGAAGTTAACAGGTTTTCTGTATGTAGAGATGCTACTAGTCTCTGGCCTCACAGTTCTTCAGGTTTGGCTACACAGGGTATGAGCCAAGCGTGTAAAAATCATGTTTCTCTCAATAGGTCTAGAGACCTTGCATCAGAAGGAAACATAAAGTTTACTCGTAAGCCTCAAGGTTGCTCAAGAGTGCATCAAAATGAAAGGCAACAAGCAAGGCTTGACAAAGTCAGAGGTGATTTACCGCCTTTATCTTTATTTGGGGATCAGGGGAATTCTTCTGAAGCAGGTTCACCAGAAGTTGTATTCCTGAGGTCACGCAGATCATCGCAAAGAAACCCTATTTCTAGTTTCAGAACTAGCAATGTCCTCCAGGAATCCATTTGTAATGTTGAGGTTGATGATCATAGCCCTATTGATGTTGATAGCTTACAATATCCTATCAATGAAACTGTAGACCTGGAGGAAAGTAATAATGAAGCAATTGTTAAGGCCAGACAAATAGAACAAGATGAAATCTTGGCGAGGCAGCTCCAGGAGGAATTCACAGGCCAAGAACTTGAAGGAGGCGTACAGGTAAGTCATTGTTCAGACATGTATTTGTGAATATTTTTATGTTTACTTAATCTTGACATAATCATATTCTACTGTCTGATCTTACCTGAGGTGCTTGCATCATGAATATGAATATACTAATACAGTTGTATGGTTACATCTGTTATTTAAAAAAAGAAGTGTTAAAAAAATGGAATGCTGAAACTATAGACGTTTATACATTTTTAGTTACAAAGTTGATGTCTACATTGGTAGACCTTATATGAAAAAGGTGTCACTCATTTTACACAAGTTAATACAAGTGCATGCAGCAAGACGATCATATTTCACGTTTGATGGTGTTGGGTAAAACTGAGGTTCAACTTAGTGATATATGATCGAATCAACAATACCCTAAGAATGTCAATCCAAGATTCGTAAACTTGTGAGATATATAATGGCTGTTTGCTCAAGGGGTGAAAATAATAAATCAAGAGGTTTATGAATGCAAATTACTGCTTGCTAATAAATTAAACTATCCAAATCACCACACATCTAAGATTACTGTTGCAAATGGATTATAATCTAAAGTTGGAATTCTAATTAACACACCTTTAAACAATTAAACGCAATGTCTTTATGAATGCTATTGCAAAGTTTTGTCCGATTAAAAGTTGATTTGATTAAGAGTTGAGATCTACTTGAATTGCGATAGGAGGTTTAGTAGCAACAGGAGGTTGTTTACAACAAACTGGTTCTAATACAGAGTGCGACAGGAAGTCTGATAAGTGCGACAGGAAGTATGATAAATGGGGACAAAGAGTATTATGAATAGCGACAGGAAGTGGTTCGATAGATGGATGGATGTGGTAGGAAGAATGCAGCATACAGTATTCTGTGATAAACTTATGCAGGCAGAAAAATAATGATATATAGCGAACAATTACTTCATAAGAACGTCGCAACCAATTACTTCATCAGACTATTGAATTCTTAATTAATCAACAACAGGCATTGTACAAATTTGATTAACAAACATATATGCAATAAACTTTTTATAAATGCACACAGGCAATTCAATCTGTAAAGGAACACACGAAATCAATCAATACTGAAGTATTCACAACACATATTAAAGTAACCTCACCAAGTTTCCTGAGAGGGGGCCCTCCTCTGGTTCGCAAGGTGAGAGGTGTTCTAAAACCAGCTGCTACAGAAACTCCACGCTTTTTAAGATCACAGACTTCAGAGATAATATAAACAGAGTATTTTCATATATCATATCTATGTTGTCTTTTGATGAACATTTACTTAGATAGGCTTGAAATGTTTAACCATCTTAATAACTAAGCTAGAATGGCTGATGGCCTACTCCCTAAATATAGATAATAATTTGTTTTGGCCGCTGGCCACACATAACAGTTTACAAAACAACCTGGCTAAAATAACATACGGCCAAAAACTGATTTGTTCAGCCATTCAGAACTGGTTGCCTAAAATAATATAGTAAAACTACAGCTTTCAAACTGCTCCTTCAACTAGACAGCTGGCTCCATACTCACGCATCCTTAGTCCTTGTAGCAGCACCAGTCAAAATATATCGTTTTCTTATAATTAATAGCTTTTTAGGAACTATTCTTCTCTCTTTTAAGAAGTACTAAATATTCTATTTTCCTATCAATAATTTAGCAAAAAAGGAATTTCATGCCAAAGAAGTGGGAAATCTAGGAGGTAAAAGGTTAATAAAAACATAACACTATCAGAACTCATCATTTCCTCCCAACCGAGGGATTTGCATGTCCTCATGCAAACAATGTGTACAAACCAGGTGGAATATTGCTGTCTAGGTGCTCCATGGACTCTTTTGGGACAATAGCTGTACTGATAATGTTGTCTTGTAGTAATACCCTGGATCTGAGTTGTTGAAGCTCTTGCTGAAGTTGAATGAAAGTATGTAGAAATTCGTTGACAGTAACCATAGAAGTGCCTGGTATTGCTGTTGTCAGTGGAATGGAATTAAGAAGAAGACTAGAAGTACCCGATAGGTCCTTTGGAGGCATGTCAGAGACAATCAAAGACTATGATGTCATGGCCTTATCAGGTTCCGAGCGACAGGAACTCTTTGTATTTTTTGTAGCATCTCCCGGAAGGGGTTCTTTCTGAGGTGTTTTAGAATTGGCTTCCACATTTTTCTTTAAATGATCCTCATCTTGTTAATAGGTCCTCTGGATAGTATTTTGCACCATAGCATCTTGCCATACAACACCAGGTTCAAGTTCATCTCCTACATCAAACGTTTGTTGACCCATGTCTTCTTGATCAAGATTGTTCTTTGGAGATTTTGTAGCTTTATCAGGGCTCATTTGTTCTATGGGTTCACATGCAGGTTCCTTATTAGTTTGACTTTCAAGGGTTTCTCCCTCCTTATTTGTTTTGGGATTTTCCAATTCATCCTAAGGATCACACTGCTCTGCAATAGTATCACCTTCGTTAGAATTATCTTCTTCGTTAGTAGGGTTTGGTAGACTTTCTATGGATGGTGCATTCGTCTGTTTCTTCATATGTCTCGTTTGACGACGGTATTCCCTACCCGCTTTTTCCTTTCGTTTCTTATTAGAGCTACTGGTCAAAACCTCAACTTCGACATCTGTAGCAGCTTGAGTGGCATTGGCTAGATTGTCTAAACGACTAGCAGATCGTGGAGGATTACAGTGTGCTGAAGAGGGGCTAGGTGTTTTTGTACTAGAGGAAGTGCGAAGGGCTTTTTCGGGTGTTTGCAGGGGCTCACCAGCAAGGTGTTTCTTTGGGTTGCGGCTTGGAGAGGGTTGTTCCTCAACCATAGTTTCAATTTCTTTTGGCTGGGGTCGAATGGCATTATAAGCAGGTTGTATAAATGCATCCCATGCTATGGGGGTTTCCTGAAGCTGAAGACCATGTATGACCAATAGCTTAATAAGACCATGATGTGCTAATGAATTCTCATGACCTTCCCTAAACTGAGTGCAAGCTCTTTTCAAGGAATGATACAGGTAATAGGGAAGATTAACAAGTTGCCTTAACCTTAAGTGAAGCATGAGCTGTAAATGATGTGCATGAACAAAATCGAAGCGGCCCTCACAGGTGATATACTGACCTATAAATAGGGTTACTGCATCCCATGGGGAAGGAAGGGTTTTGCGTCAAGCTCCTTGGCCCTTAACAACCTCCACAGACTCGTTGCGTTGCAGGAAATTGGTTCTGCCGGTTTTCAATTCTGTGACCCGAGTACTGGCAGTAGGAAAATACATCTCACCAATTTGAGGAAGATCAGCTACAGCGGCCACCATCTGCACTGTTACTGGAAATGTAATGCCCTGCATTGTCACAGTATCTTGAACAAAAGTGTGGGAAAATTCTTCAGCGATGGCAAGGTCATAACCTTGCAACCGATGGAAGAAACGATGCCATCTTGCATGACCAAAAATCTTATATGCTTCACCATTCGCCAATAACTCGTCCATGGATTTTGGTTCAAACCGCTTGCGTTTTCCACCCATGACAATAGAGGATTGTTGAAAACTAGAAGATGAACAGAGAGGAATGGAGGGTTTGTCAAAGAAATCTGTCATTAAGGGGAAAAACGGAGAAAATAATGGCAATAAGATGCCAACTTGTGCGAAGGAGTCATAAATAGCAAATGGCAAGGACGAAAATGATTAATTGGAGAGGAAACACAACAGTACAACACAACCCCCCCCCCCCCCCCCCCCCCCCAACTTTGGCACGAAAATTTCCCGATTTCGCTAAACTAGAGAGAAGAAATAGAAAATTAAGTACAATAAAAAAGGAGGGTAAGAATTCTTCCCTTTAAAGTAGAAGGATGATCAGCTGATGATGATTGGTTGATGATAGTCAGAATCAATGTCGCACGAGCCAAAGGAGTGATGATGCTGAAAAACCCAAGGAACACCTCCGAAAAAGGAAGGTAGTTAGCAGCATGTGAGAAGTAAATAAGACTTGCAGCACAAAGATTTGAAAAGGAATGGTCATCAAAGCGCAAGATATTGAGCAGAGACACGTGGGAGGTACAATTGTATTCTTGAAAATCTGGAGCGATAGGAGGGTCACTTGGAAGGGACACCAAGGGATGGGCTACAGGAACAAGGAGACCTCTTGTCGCAACCATCAAAGTCTATTGCTGAAGGTGCATCACGCACTCTCCCTTCGTTTTCTTCATTTTTAAAAAAATAATTTACATACGATACTAGATCGCCGAGAAATTGGTTTTCAATCAAGTGTTGCCTGGAAGTGCTAGCGGACTAGTTTGCAGGACCAGGAAGTTTGACAACTACAAGTCGCTGGATTACCCAGTTTTCAACAAGTAGTTGGCCAACAATGCCAGAAAACTGGTTTTCATTGTTGGATCATTTTAAATTTTTTATTTTATTTCGTATATATATATAATGATATAGATATATTCTTCAATGTTGAAAGAGACCAAAGGGAACCATGGTGAGTCCCTTGGCAATCTCCAGAAAGAAAGCTTCCTTCGAGAGAGGCTTCTTATATAGCTTCAATCGATGACCATTAACGAGGAGCTGGCGACGTTTAGAGCCCACAGTGCAGAGCTGAACTTATGTTATATCTGCAGAAATTATCCTCAAAGAGGCTTCTTATAGTTTTTGTAATGTCTCCCTTGGCTGCCGTTCCCTTTCAGCAGTCAGCATGAATCGGGAGCTTTTGTTTTGTTTTTATTTCTTTTTCTTTTTCTTGTGTGTTAATTCTATCCTTACTGAGTGCAGGCATTATATGTAGAAGTTGTAATGAAAATGCTTCTCTTAAATTTAGAGTGACTAACTATTAGCAGCTGTTTGTAGTGTTAGAGCAAGATGCTTTCTGTTTGCTGGTTTAGATTTTTAGGACAAAGCTTCTTATCCTAAACTTGGCACTCCACTGAGATGGGTACTTGTTGATATCAATATATGAAGGCCTCCATTTGTTTTGATCTTGAATAAGTTCTCATTCTTTTTGAGTAGGTCTCATCATATTTCAACCTCTTGGTGAATTTTACAAAATCAAAAACATTTTTATAGTTCGTTCTAGAATTCATTTGGAAAAGGGTTTTTTAATTAAGTTTAATTTTCAGAAACACTTTCTCTATTAGTTTTTCTTCCTATAAAACCAACAGTAAACAATTGTCTTACTTTAATGCTCTGCTTAGTTCTGCACTGCGCATCTTATTTATAGAATTAAAAAAGCACCTAGTTTAATAAAGTAGATAATTTAGTATTTAAAATGTTTAGATTAGATATGTAAACTATATATGCTTGTGTATCTTTTGATAAATTTTAAAAACTTTATTCACAGTATAAAAAAGGCCTAAAAGATTATAGTTCAAGATATTCAGAGGACAGAAATTGAGAAAGCAGAGAAACAGATAGTTGAAGAAATCAGGGTATCTCATCAGAATTGCAATCTTGATTTAACATCTGAGAGAGGGTCCATCATCCTAGAGCAAGGGCCTATGTGAATAATCCTCACATGGAATTGACAGTCCAGACTCTAGACTGTAAAACTTTTGAATTTGTAAATGCATGATGTCAATCAGTATCCTCTGTGTTGATTTTTCAAACCAGAATATAATCGATGCTATAATCAGAATCTTTAACAAGGAGACACAAGAAAACCAGAGATGAATTTAGCCTGGGAAAACCCTCCTAATCGAGGAAAAAAATCCAGCCACACTTAAAAGATAGATCCTTTATTGAGTTTCAGTACTCCAACAAACTACAACAAACTTCTAGCTATGATTTTTCTGGGTCAATCATCATTTAATCCCTTGATTACATGATACTCATAAAGAGAAATAGTCATATATCTCAAATACAAAATGCAACAGTAGGACTTATAAAATACATTTTGATTTTTATTCAGATCCTATGCAATCATGATAAACAAATGTTCCTTCAAAGTTCAGATATCAATCTCAGAGCCTCATTTCACCGAGAGAAGAAAACACATGGAAAATACCAGAATTGAAGACAATTACAGAAGACTTAAGAATCCTGCACCACAAAAAATGGTGTTTGATCACATAATGACAAATTTTGCACATCTTTGATTGAATGCTTCAGGAATTCAAAGAGTCTCCACTTGGGTCGACAAGGTGACAACAGTTAGTAACTGACATCGTCAAACCAATTACAGGAGAAGGAACATTATTATCCAACTGAGACCATGCCAGATAATAAGCGTGAGCCACATCGTCGCACATTTGGCGCTATGACACACTAGCTTGACGGTGATGAAGGAATACACACACACACACACACACACTGACACACATGCAGCTCCCGAAGGACATAGATTAATGCTGTAATCACAAAATATCTGCCTGCACACGATATGTCAAAAGACTCGAATATCCTTCATGGAAGCCTGACAATGTGTCTTTTTCAAGAACCGAAGAGTCTTTTTGAAGAATCATGAAACGTCAATACTCACTGCATATGCCATGAACACAACATGAAACAACACAAAACAGCGAACAGAAGAATAGGTGATCAGCGGTTTGAACAATATTTATCGCTGCTACTAAAACTTCAACACTCCAGGCTGGTATTAATCAAGGTAAGTATATTAAGTCGATCATCTAAAACATGTCTATGATGATTACCATTGGCATGTAGCTAAGAGGGCTATTGGTGCTATCCAGTTGATCATGAATGCTGGAGATTAACCCTTGTGAATGTAGCTTTTGTACCTCATTATCTGGGTATTGCATAGATCAAGTATATTATTTGAATAGGTTGAAGATCTTGTAGACTCCATCCAGTTCATTGCTCGTAGGAGCACACCAATAGGCATTAAGAATAATGTTCAAAGCAATTTGATCAGACAAAACATTATTCATGAAACAAGGCAGCCTAGGAGTAGGTTCTTTGTATTACAAGGTAATTGGTAAATACTTGCTTATTAATAACAGAGACCGAAAGGTCAATTTATACAAAAGGAAGAGACGATGTTTCCTTAGGAAACGATCGTAAAGAATAGAAACATTCTATTCCAGAGAAAGCAAAAAACGAAAGCAAACTAAAGCTAAAGATATTTACAAGATAACCATTAACTAATAATAGACGTCTTATCTATTATTGTAATACCCTCCCTTAATGGTTAATCTATCTAACACACCAAGCTGTCCTCTGAATTTGACAAACTTATTAGGACCAAGAGGCTTGGTGAGAATGTCTGCAGTCTGATCTGAGGTAGGAACATACTGCAGATCTATAGTCCCGTCTTCAATCAGCTGTCGTATGTAATGACAATGAACATCCACATGCTTGGTTCGTTCATGGAAAACTGGATTCCGTGCTAACTTGATAACGCCTTCGTTATCAACAAACAGAGTAGTCGGTCCTGCTGGTGACATCTGCATATCCCCAAGCATCCGACGAAGCCAGATAGCTTCACATCCTGCCTTAACAGTCCCTCTGTATCCAGCCTCTGTAGAAGAGAGAGAAACTGCCTGCTGCTTCTTGCTGGTCCATGTGACTGCACCGGATCCCAAACTGAACACATATCCAGATGTTGACTTTTTATCATCAACAGAGCCTGCCCAATCTGAATCTGTGAACCCACCGAGTTTAGGATTAGAACTCCGAGAATACAGAAGTCCATAATCAGAAGTGACCTTCACATAACGAAGCACACGCTTTGCTGCCATCCAATGATCAGCCTTAGGAGCTGTAATAAAGCGTGAAATATAGCTGACTGCGAAGTTGATATCAGGCCTAGTAGCAGATAGGTAGATGAGGCTGCCTACTAGTTGCCTATGTGTAGTATCATCAACGGAAGGAGAATTAGACTTGGCTGATAACTTGAGACCTTTCTCCATAGGTGTAGATGCAGGTTTGCAATCCTGCATTCGGAATTTGTCTAACAAGGCTCTGGCATATTTGGACTGAGAGATGAATATACCAGAAGACTGTTGCCAAACTTCAACACCTAAGCAATAATGCATGAGCCCAAGGTTAGTCATATCAAAAGACTGGCATAAGTGTTGTTTGATTCCCTGAATCAAAGATGCCGAACTGCCAGTGATGATCAGATCATCCACATAGATAACCAGAAGGATGATGTCACTGTCATTAGTCTTGATGTACAGATTTGAGTTTGAAGAACTCCTCTTGAAGCCTTGATCACTGAGGTACATATCAATCTTGATGTACCATGCCCGAGGGGCCTGCTTCAAACCATAGAGAGCTTTTACCAATCTGAGAACCTGATGGTCTTTACCAGCAACTTTGAAACCAGGTGGTTGCGTCATGTAGACCTCTTCATGGAGATCACCATTCAGGAAAGCACTCTTTACGTCCATCTGATGGACCTTCCAGCCAAACTGTGCTACCATGGCTAAGACTAATCTGATGGTGCTCATCTTTGCAGTAGGAGCAAAGGTCTCCTCATAATCAATGCCCTGACGCTGAGAAAAGCCCTTTGCCACTAAACGAGCTTTGTACTTATCCAAAGTACCATCTGATTTGTATTTGATTTTGTAGACCCATTTGCAGCTAATGGGTTTCTTCCCTGGGGGAAGATCAGAAAGGACCCAAGTGTTGTTCTTTAGCAGGCTCTGGTGTTCAGATTGCATGGCCTGTTCCCACTCTGGAATTCCTTTAGCCTCGGAATATGTTTGAGGTTCAAACACACTGTGAATGTTGGCCATAAGAGCAAAGTTAACAGAATCTATAGTTTTGCTCTTTTTTCGAGTAGTTCTCCCATCAATGAGCTCATCATCATGAAGATCAGCAAGTGTCTTAGCCCACCACTTAGGCCGGAGAGGAGAATGACCAACAGTAGTACTAGGAGATGCTTGATCAGCAGGATCCTGATCAGAAGAATCTGGATCAAACTCAGGTGAAGCATCTTCAAAACGAGGTGATCCTGCAAGAGAAGCCGGAGGTGGATGTACAGGTATCACTGGCAGGACTGGAGCTGTAGGAGCTACTGGAGCCCTCCCATCAAGTGGACCTAATGGAAGCCGAACTCCCAAATCATGAACCTGCATAGGCTGGACTGCTGGATCAGGAACAGGAGAAACAGGCATGAATGGTCCTCGCTGCTCATCAAAGACTACATCGCGGCTGTATATGAGACGAGATGTCTCAACATCAATAAGGCGGTAGGCTTTGTGAAGACTGCTATATCCAGCAAGCATCAGTTTCTGACTCTTGGCATCCAACTTGGTGCGTGAAGCATCAGGGATCCAAACAAAAGCAAGAGAGCCAAAAACCTTTAGGTGGCTGATTTTGGGCTTGCGACCTGACCAAGCCTCTTCCGGAGTTTTACCTTTGACCGCCACTGTGGGTGACCGGTTCAACAGATAAACTGCAGTGTTAACTGCTTCTGCCCAAAAACGCTTCGGAACATGTCTGTGTTCAAGCATGGAACGAGCCATCTCGGTGATTGTCCTATTCCGACGTTCAACTACACTGTTCTGTTGTGGCGTGTGGGGTGTGGTGAACTGGCGTTGGATGCCATGTGTATCCAAGAAGCTGGAGAAAACATTAGAACAAAATTCCCCCCCATTGTCTGATCTAAGAGTAATAATAGATTTCCCAGACTCTTTTTCAACTAAGGGTTTAAACTTCTGAAATACAATAAATGCACCTGATTTTTTTTTAAGGAAATACACCCACATTTTTCTACTGAAATCATCTACAAACAACAGAAAATACCTGTATCCAAGAACAGAAGGAGTGGCCATAGGGCAGCAGATATCAGCATGAACAAGCTGAAGTACTTGAGAAGCTCGCCAAGAATTGCCACTGGGGAAAGGTGTGCGATGTTGCTATCCAGCCTGACATGCATCACAAACTCCAAGGTGTTGGGTTTGAATCTCTGGCAAACCAAGAACAAGCTCATCCCGAGCAAGTTGTGAGAGATAATGCACATTTAAGTGCCCATATCGCTGATGCCAAAGTGTGCTGATGGAAGATCGCCGAGCAGCCATAGCTAAGTCCTGAGAATCACTAGAATCGGTAAGTCTGAAAAGACCATGATCCTCAAGACCAACTGCAATAGTATACTTAGTCGCCCGATCAGTGATGGTGCACTGATGTGAACTGAAGGTGACTGCCAAGTGTGGAGAATGTCGCAGCAACTGACTGACCGAGAGTAGATTTAGTTCCATCCCTGGAACGTAGTACACATCAAGGAATATGAGCTTCCTCCCAACAGATTGAATTTGAATGTTGCCTTTACCAACAACCGTGTACTCTTCTCCACCACCAAAGATAACAGAATCTGAATAAGGTTGGTAGTCAGTAAACTAGTCTCTGCGGTGAGTGAAATGTCGAGAGGCACCTGAATCAATGTACCAGGTAGATGACTGTACATGATCTGCGGGTCTTTTAGCCATGAAGGCGTAAAAGGCAGATTCCACCTGCTCAGTGTGCTCTCCACTGTTCGCTTTGGGTTGCGAACCTGATTGCTTAGACTGGGCAGCTAAGCGTTTCCGACATGCAACCTTCATGTGACCATACTTGTGGCAATAGTTGCATTGAATGTTCTTCTTTTTGGTACCATCGGATGCTGGAGCAGAAGACTTCTGCTGAGATGGTTGCTGAGACTTGCCCTTATCCTTCTGAAAGGATTTCACAGCAAAGGCTTGCTCAGTGGAGGTGGAACTGGAGCTGCTACCGAACTGTTGTTTCCACCGATCTTGCTGAAGTAGCAAGGTGTAGAGATCAGTGAACTTTAGATCAACACCAGTAGATGTGATGTTGAGAGTCTCGATAAAATGCTC